>OX155957.1:26870934-27235934 GCA_944548615.1 Micropterix aruncella
CCTGAAACAATAGAAAATTCTTAAATATGGGAATATCACCGCAAGCAAAATTTTTTTTCCGAAATTCGCGCGAAATTCGAAAAAAAATTTTTGCCCTTGGCGCTCTTGATGTTAACATGGCAATGTGTTAGCGATAGGTGATGATGACAAAAGGTAACCTGAAACAAACGAAATTTCTTCAATATGAAATTAACACCGCAGGCAAAAGTTTTTTTGCCTGCAGCGCTGATAATAAATGTGAAATAATAAATGATAATAAATGACCATGAAATGAGAAGCATCGGAATCCAGAGACCCCGGTGATACTCCGAAATCCTCGTCGGGATTTTGAGTGGGTTTTCGGAAGAAGGAATACCGGACGGGGTACTTTAGCCCTCGCTGCCGGGGCGTGCCGTAGATACTCCACTGAACGGGCTGAAACCCGGAAGCAGTACCTCGGCTGATCACTCACGCCAGGAAACGAGGAGCGACCTCAGGCAGCCCAGCGGGAGTTCGCCAGTGTGTACGGCCTTCATGGTCGACCGTCCCCGTCGGAGCGGCAAATTTAGATACCGGGAGGGAGCGAGACCTCGCAGAACGTGCGTGCCGTTGGAGACACTGGCGCGACCGGGCCTCCTAAAACCTACGCTCCCGGAAATCGCCACTAGTACTCGTTGTTTATATTTAGACTGTGACATTACTAAATAACGCTTTCCCGCAAGATTCTTGGATTACGACCCTTCCCAGTTTAATGCTCTGCCGGCCTGTATGCCGTTTAATTATAATTGACACTTTAAATTTTATCACTTGTGGTTTTATATATCGATTTTGATTATTGGATTATGTCTATCTTTAAATTTTAATACTTTTTACTAATTTGATAAAATGATTCCGTTATAATTATTTATATCTACCTATGATTTATCATACCGACACAATAGCACAATAAAGCATAAGTGTTCAACAATTAGTGTCGATAGATATCAAACTCGCCCAAGTCCAGTACCAGCCATTTGATGTTTTATTTGTTCCTTCGATTCAGAAAAAAATTTCGATTTTTTTCGTTTTAGTCAATCCAATCTAAGTCCTTGGCTTCCCAAAGAAATTAGGGGCGAAAATTGATAGATTTTTTCAATCAAACCTAAGTCACACATGCGTTTCAAAACATACGAGCCCAAGTCCATTACAGCCAATCACACGTCGTCTTTACTCTGTCATGGCCGCCATTTCTGTTTATTCCACGTGCTGACAATAACCGCGCTCCGTGTTTTTATTTTAATTATGGATAATTTAATAAGAGTTGTGCCTCCAGAGTTAGCAAAAAATAAGATGAAGAAAATTGTAAGTGATAACATAAAGAAAAATGGACAAGTTCGGTAAGTTTGAGCGTAATATACGAATTTTTCATAACAAGATCGTTCCTTGGGACAGCGACGTCATAATTTTGAACAGGGCCGCACTGTTTTGATCGTGCAAACTTATACTCATACATCATATATTAGTAATTAGGAGCGCACCGCGACTATGCCCGCGTAGATCACGATTTTGCTGACAAAAAGTATTATTACTCAGTTATTTAAAGTGTCATAAAAAAATATATCCTAAAATCTTTTTGTTACAGGTACTCGGCAAAATCTTTACCCAGAAAGCCCACATGTAAGCACACCAAAAAAGGCAAATACAAATGTGAATCTTTAACTTCTAATACCATCTTCTACTTCCATAAGAACTTCTATTGCAGTAACAAAAAAATTTATCAAGATAATTTTATTCTGAAATATATATCTGTAAAGCCAGTACAAAGAAAACGATCCAGAACAGATACCGGGAAACCAAAATCTATTTCCAATCATTTTCATATTCCTGACCACAAGTTTAAGGAACTTGTGCCAGTCTGCCTTCAAGCTTTTTGTAATGTTTTACATATGGGAGAATAAAAGGCGTCACTAAAAGTTTCGCAGAAAATGAAACTAGTGCGTCAGAGAAAAGAGGTGATGACCGCAAAGAATTTGCATTTACATCAAAATTGGAATCGGTCCAGAAATTTATTATGAAATTTAAACCTTTGGATTCTCATTACTGTAAGGGCAAGATAAAACAGAGAATGTATCTTGACCCAAGTCTTAACATTAATAAGATGTACGAAATGTATGAGAATGAAGCCGCTCCTGGATTATCGGTAACCAAATCTTATTTTAGAAAGGTATTCAATACCTCTTTTAACATAGGATTTCGAACAGCACGACAGGATGTTTGCTCCGATTGCCTTCAACTTTTAGAAAAAGCAACATCTCAAAACAGCATCTCAACATCTCAAAACAGCACTGAAAAGACAAACATACGTGCACAATACAGAATCCATAAGTTAAGAGCGAAGTGCTTTTTTCAGCTTTTGAAAGACGAAGATCCAGATATACTTACCATTTCATTTGATTGCCAAAAGAAATTACCTATGCCCAGGGTACCAGACCAATCAACCTATTATTCGAGGCAACTATACATTTATAACTTTACAATTGTTGTGGGCAGTTCTAAGACAAATTTAACACGTGAAAATGTCTTCTCCTATGTTTGGACTGAGGACAAGGCACCAAAAGGCTCCAGCGAAATAGCATCTTGCGTCTATCACTGCCTAAATAGTTTAAATATGGAAGGGGGAAAAATCGTCAGGCTTGTGGCCGATAGCTGTGGGGGCTAAAACAAAAACTCAATTTTGATTGGAATGGTTTCAAAATGGCTAAACTAGACCCAAAACGATATTTCCAAAGTCGAGATAATTTTCTCAGTAACAGGCCACAGCTTTATTCCTCCTGACAGAGTTTTTGCAATTACGGAAAAAAATCGGCGTCTGGAAAACGTTTTAAATCCAAATGACTATATTAATTTGATGTCATCTAATGTTGTCGATCATGTTGTCATGTTGTGTCGATCATGTTGTGATATCATGTTGTCGATCAAGTGACTGTATTTGACTGGAAAGAAGAATGCAAGAATGTGCTTAAAAACACGCAGAGCCTGCACTTCCAAATAAGTAAATGCAAGCGCATAGTTATTGAAAAGGTGACCCGAAAAATTCTAGTGCGTAGTGAATTGTCATACAGAAATAATATAAGTCAACTTATATTATATTATTTCTAAAGAGGTAAAAAATATCGCAAATGTTACCAGACAGAATAAATCACATTGTCACCGTCAAACAAGAGAAGCTTGACGATGTAAATAAACTATTAAAAAACACTGCGGAGAACAGTGGCCAGAAATTCCGGAGTTAAATTATTTAAAAAATGTTCTAGCTTTACCCGGCCATGATGGCGAAACTGCGGACGAAGAAGAGAATGACTGTATTCCTGAGGAGATATTTGATTTTGTTTAGTTTATTGTCTCTGTTTTGAGTGAATTTCATTATTTTTATGATTATAGTTCGTAAAATATAGCTTGACCTCTGTGACATCTGTCATCGAAAATACGCCTATGAAGTTTTGAATTTTTTAACCGTCAATTTAACCTGCGAAAACGTCATACCATTGATTTTATTACACTATAAAATCAATGGTCATACTTACTACACCAGTAGTGATCACAAAGATCGTAACCACAATCGTATCCGTTGGTCGTTTACGGGTAGCGGAGGCGGCGGCGGGAGTCAGATTTGGGATGCCAAATAATTGAATGAAAACATGCAACTTCATATTCGTCGTGGTTCATTTCATTACAAATATAGATATTTAGTTGATAAAAATTATACAAATATCAATAATGGTAACAATAATCGTCAACATAATCCCACCCTAGATCTGTTCCGTCACGGAGGTCAAGCTATATTTTACAACCTACCTATTGTATGTAAGGCAAAACTGGGATCCGTATCTCATTAATATAATAATAGGTTAAGCAAAAATCGATATCTATGTGAATTCATATTTTTAAGAATAAAAATGATTTTATGATAATATTGCATTATTATTTCCTGAGTCCGTACCCTAATCATTAAGTCGTATCAAACTCGCTTAAGTCCTATTGCAATATTTCAAACTCACCCAAGTCCATTGTGCTATTTTTCAATATTGACCAAGTCCATAAGTATTATATCATATGCGCCTAAGTCCGAATAAAACTCATCGAAAATGTTGATTTACATAATGAATTCATTTTGCTTTTTATTTTGTCAGTGCCGCCACGCACATATATTCATAGCACAAAACAATAATGACAGTTTTGTACTAGCTAAAAGTTCCAACTAGAAAGAACATCAATATCTGAAAATTTTTTATTCGTGACTTGGGCGTTTTTGATATCTATCGACATTTAGTTTCTTACTTCTCAGACTTGAAGTTACGTGTGTTCGAATATACACTTTATAAAACAACCAAGACAAAATATATGTCACATTTGGCACATATTAAAAAAAAATTGCCAGCGGCGCTGATAATATTACCATGTGTTAGCGATCATCTAAAACAATTGGACAATTTTCGAAGTTTTTACGAAATGAATTTATGTATTGATGACTAAAGGTAACCTAAAACAAACGACATTTGTTTTTTCGGTAGTTTCTGATCCGACCAGTCTGATTTGGAAGTTATTTTTCTGTTATTTTATTCCGGAATTAATATTTTAAAAATTGTTTGTGCCACCCCAAGACTTTTCCGGCCAACAGCCAGGGACTTATTTCATCTGAATATTAATTTCATTAAAAAAATCGTTGAGCAATTGGCGAAAATTCCTATTATTGCATTGCAACGCAATGAAAATTTGAATTTCGAATGCGGTCTTCTCATTCAATTTAACCCGCTTAACAATCAAATTGCAAATGCAGGTCGCAGTGAGCCTTTGAATTCGAATTTCGAATGAGCCACGCATCGCAAGCTCCACCGCTATTAAGGGCCTTATTATTTAATTAATGTATGGCGGATTTTGAATATTATTTGTGTCGCTTGTATATGAGATATTCCAACCAAAATTTTACAATGTTATTTCAGTCGAATTTCAAGTCTCTGAATGCAATATTTCGAGATTGAAGTACGACTAGCGCGCCCTCTGGTGGACCGAATTCAATCACGATTTAACTCTTGCCATCACCAAATGATGCCTGCATGCCAAATTTCAGATCAATCGGATGAAGCGTTTGGGCGCTATCATGGAGGAATACACACACACACACGCACTCACACACACGCACACTGACAGACAGACATATTTCAGTCTGAAAATGGTCCTAATAATCAAATGTGTTAAAAAAAAATGCCTGTTCACAATACTGCCGTCGTAAATAAAAACACAGTAACTTCATTTACTGTGTTTATACAAGTTTGGTTCTTTAAAATCACGAGTTGGAGTTCTTTAAAATCACAAGTTGGATAAGGCAAATTTTTCAGTTTGTCTGTCGATGGATAGTTACCGAGATACCTTAGATAAAAACACAGTATTTAAAAAAAGAAACAGAATATTTTTAATAAAAAACACAGTTTGTATATTTTTTTAAGTTAAAATACAGTAACCTATTATTTACTGTGATCTTTTTAATACTTATAAGCATTTAAGAAATATTTTTGTTTGGTTACAACACGGCTTCTTCAGATACCTACTGTGGTTTTAGGTAAATTTTTGTTAAAATTTGATTTATTATTAATCACAGTATCTCAATTACTGAGTTTAAGGTGCCTGCAGTTTTTTATTTATTTAAAAAAAAAACTATATTTATTTTACATGATTAGAACACAGTAATGGGTAAAATTTACCTATAACACAGTAACCACTCAGTTACGGTGTTATAGCTTAAAAATATAAAATTTATCAAAATATTTTCCTAATTTAAAACACGATATCTAATTTAATTAATTAAACAATTATAATTTATTATATATTTTTATGCAGGAATGAAGTTCTAACTATTTTTTAACATTAAAGATTAAAAGAAATAATCTATATTGATTACTTTGTTCATGAAAACAAATATTTAACAACTGAACTTTGACCGCGTTTTTCTCAAAACTTTTTTTTTCAAGTTACTGTGTTTTCATTTACGGCGGCAGAATACTCTTACCTTCTTGTCGGTTGGTAGGCTGGTAAAGTAAAAAAAGACTTGATACGGAATATCACTTTTTATTTCAACAGTTAATTATTATTACAATTCTATTTGTATAGTTTAGGTTACTCTGTTGACGCACAGATATGACGATGATATAGATAGACAATTTTTATTTTAGACGATAAGTAGTTAATGAATGATAGATGATGACCTAGCGGTAATTTGGTTTATGATCGAACTGCATAAATTATTAACAGTATGTTCTAATAAAACTTAAGAAAGAAAACTTAACAAAAATGGTATACAACGAAAGAAGCAGCCATTAATTTGGTGTTACATTTTTTTTAAAATGAGATATTTAAAAATCTATGGATACACTTTCTTGATTACAATATGTTTGACATGTTTATTATCTTTGGATGAAGGTAATTTACGTTGATTAATTAACTAACTTATAATGGAAAATAATTTCTAATACTGCTTCTTATAAATTTCTGAATAAAAGAACTTCTTTTGTAAACTACCCAAAAAGAATGTAGCCGCTTTATCCAGAACATCATTTTATATTTTTCTCTATGGTTTCACAACGGAGACTTTAAAAATGTCCTCGATACGAAGCGGTACACATCAGCCTGTATATTCTACTGCCTTATATGAATTTCTAAACATCAGTTAGATTTAATAAAACATGGCCGCTAAAAATTTACTAACACCTTCGCTAATTTTATACAATAGTTAAATATTAAATACAGCAGTCTGCTGTAATTATACAGCCGACTGCTGTATAATTACAGCAGTCGGCTGTAGTGGATAATATTTCATTGAAAAATCCTCAAACACAAACATGTTCATCTTAGCGCTATTAACTAGTTTAAAGTTTTTTTTTACAAAACCGTTTACTCCAAATCTAATCGTATGTTAAGATTTTCAGTCTCATTGCCCTGATATTGTTTTTAATAACATACTTTGAAACCGTTTTGAAAATCTCAAAATTATAAATCTTCCCGTTCTCCTCAAATTGGTCCTCTGTGGAAGCTTAGCGCGAGCCGGAAGAGCGAAAGAATACGAGATGCTATCGAAAAGATTCCACGTACAGTTTTGAGTTTGGTCTGGTTTTTTTTTTATTTGAACAAATGTCTGGCTGGGAAAGGAACCAACGTAAGAGGGCTTAGTTCTGGTATAGTATACCGAGTTAGAACAGCTGGCGCACTCTCGAGAACTGATAGGGTGCGAGGAAAGTGAGCAAAGGGATACGATATGGCAAACGCCTGTAATTATCGTTACGTGCCGGTGTAGATTGTCGAATTTTTGAACGTTTGAATATTTGAGTTTCTGGATTGCTGGCCATATGGCGGCCATATGTGAATTCTAGTGACAATACAACAATACGATACTCTTTTACAATGATAGAGATGCGAGATGGTCATAGAGACTAATAGTTAGTAATAAACCTATCCCATTTGGTTAGGTATATACCAGGAGAATCTGAAGACGGAGGAGGGAGGTGGTAATGATGCTACTAAAAAAATGTTTTTTAGTTTTTGAACTACCTAATCAATTATTCCTTCCTGATCTCTTTATCAGTATCTGGTCACTTCCTCATATTCGTATTGTATAGAATGCTGCTCCGACGTTTGGGACTAAATGGACCTGGTATCTATACTCGACGCTTCGCGACACCTAGTGTTTCATCTAAATCTCTTTTATAAAACTCGGGTGCATTCAGCTAGACTCCCGGTGTGCGGATCGACAGTTTCATAATTCTACGGGGAGACCCCTCGTGCATTCTATAAGACGTCACGATCCACCGGAAGAGCGCTCGCTACGATCGGCGGCGACAATGTCGACATCGAGTTATCGCACTAAATCTCGTCGACGTTATTAACTCTGGAAACTTTTCGATAGCATGTCGTACAGCATTTCTAAACATCGACGCAACGTTGACTAGGTCGTAAGAAGAAAATAGTCCTATATTCTTAAGTCTAACGATAACGTATGTTAAACGTGAAATTTACAACAAAATATAAAATAACTTTTATTTACATCGGTAACATGACGATCTTTGTATGCAATCTAATATTAGAAACGACTCGAAAATAAAATAATAGCAAACTATTTGAGCTTTACAACTTAGAAAATCAGCGTACCTATAGCACCGAGAAGTAAATTAAAAACGATATTACTATATACACTCCGGACGATTGGGAAGAGTCTACGGGGAGAAGACGCGAAGACTCCGGAGCAACGTGGCCAGCACTCCGGCCAGCGACTCGGCCCGCAGCGCCAGCTGGGCGTCCACGGAGTTGCCGGCCGGCGCTTTCGCGGCGGGGCCGAGCAGCTGGGCCGTCTCCGCTCCGGCCAGGCGGCGGAAGGCGGCCACCACATCGCGGACTCTCAACACCAGGTTCCTGGTTTGAAGAGGCGAGGAGGTGTGGCGTCCCAGTGCCTACAAAATTCAATTCTCATGAATCCATTTTATATAAAGAATCGTTAATTCCGACTCTGACTCTGAAGGAAGCGGACGAGGGGGCATTGATATGACCGATAGCAATAACTCGGAGAACATGCGCATATTCAACTTCAAATATTCAGCAAAAATGTCAAAAACACAAAGGCGCGCTAGCAGTCCTGACCGCCCTGAGTGAGTTCTAGTGGCCCCTTTTTGCTTGCTGCACTCTTTTTTCAGTTCGGCAGAAACCTCTAAAACTAGTTTTACAGGAACCTAAGCAGCTTTGCTACTTCAAAAATAGAGTAAATCTAAAATAATTTGAGATCTACCAACCCAATCAAACAAAATAACTTAGTAGATAGAACAAATCATTATAACGACATCAATATTTATTATCCACTATAAACGCAACAAGCAAAAAGTAAACGCCAATTGACACAAAGCAGCCCGGGGAATTGATATATATATATATATATATATATATATATATATATATATATATATATATATATATATATATATATATATATATATATATATATATATATATATATATATATATATATATATATATATATATATATATATATATATATATATATATATATATATATATATATATATATATATATATATATATATATATATATATATATATATATATATATATATATATATATATATATATATATATATATATATATATATATATATATATATATATATATATATATATATATATAATACTACACAAGTACAGTACGAGCCAATGAACTATACAGGGTTAGTTTTTACTAGTGAGCATCCGACTAGTGGATGATTCGGGGAATTAATAGGTATAACTCGTTTTCTGCGGAGAGGTATAATGATACATTGACTCATGTTCAAACTGCTAAGAGGAGTGGTAAGTAACCCGACCAACATATCGAAATTTGGTTAGCAGTTTCTCAAGGGGGCATAAACTGCTCGCTAGACCGCATGCTCGCACTAATATCACCCAAGTCTTAGAATAGTAATGTAGCAGCACATGCGAAGCGCCGCATGCACTTTCTAGATGGTGATAGTCGCTCAAGCTATTCATGATTTAACTACCAGGCAAGCGTTAAATCTGCAATTCGATTCATTTATAGCCAATCCCATTAAAAGTAGAGATATGATCATATTGTTTTGTTGCGAAAGTCAGTCAATAGAGGGAAAACATAGTCGCTGAAGAGGCGCCCGAGAACTGGAAGACGCAATATCGGGAGGCAGGCAGTAAGATGATGAGCACTGGCAACACCACCGGCACCTGCAGCTCAGAGTCAAATTGAGGCGCTCTTCAAACAGCTATTGAAGTTTATATTCTGAATATGAAATCGAAGACTATCGCGGCTATTTGACATTATAAATAAGAAAAAGAGAGGCGCTACAAACTCATTCTGCAAATTGTTAAATTTCATTTATATTCTGGAAATGAAGAAGAAAATCATTGACTTTACCTGAGACAGATCAGCCAATCTTCGTAGAGGAGCGACGCAGCAAGCCAAGGCTGATGCTGCATTGGGACTGCCATCCTGACTTCCGGATGAATGATGAGCTGCTAACGCTCCAACGAGGTTACGTGACGCTGACACTAGTTCAACTGCACAAGCTGTTAATTCCTCGCGGGCAGTCTAAATTAAAATAAAGAAAACAAACAAATAAATTTAAAGGAGATCAAGGCCTATTATTGAAAAATATGCCATGCTAAATTGTCTGTGACCCATGTAAATTTAATAGACCATAGAAAAATTCGGCATGCAATTTTTTTTAAGAATCACCCCTTCAGAAGCGGGTACCTTTCTGAATAGGGTCAAAGGTATACTCAGATCGAAGTTGATGGCATGAAAATTGTGCAGGTTGATCACTCATATTTGCATAACTTTATTTTGACTAGCAGCAGTGGTCATTGTACTTAGTCAGCCGTTTGGAGCCCAAATGATTTACATTTCTCATCATTAGATAAAAATACAATGTACTTTTATGAAGTACTTTAGTTTTGTTTGTAAAGGGTTTATATTCTCAGCCATGATTTACGACTTCGTATGGGGCATGCCTGTATTTTCCTTAACCCTTCCTATTTGAGTTAACCATTTTTGGTTAGACGCTTACAAATGCTAAAATTGTATATAACCAATATTGGTTAGGGCGCTCCGCGCTGCGTAAAATGACAACTTTTTAAATATTTATTCATTATTATCTTAATTGTTTGACGAGATAAGGTTATAATATTATAAATTTCAAATTTCAATGCGATCATTTTACAGTTATTCTTTTTACGATCCGTATAGTAGTTTAAAAGTTATGGTCGTTTTTCTCAAGGCCATCGACTTCACGCGCAAAAGTGTCCCGGGCAGAAGTGACGACTAAATTTTTACCCCGCGATAGGAGGGGTTAATTAAGTGCAAGGTAAGGTATGTGGGAAGGTGTATTATCTGTTATTTCTCTGACCTGTGATGCTCTATGCGTCATCACTTTCGCTATGCTATGAATTGATTGCTATGCAAAATCTATGATTCCGTACCATTAAGACGGCAAAAAACTGCGCTGCAACTTTTTGGTCGATTTTGTAAATAAATACTAAAAATATTGTTTTTATGAATTCTCTCTAGTTACCTAGTAACATTGATTTTATTACACTATAAAATCAATGCTAGTAATTAATCTTGTTAGTCATGTAAATACATTATATATTTATATAATATATATGGGGACCGCCTGAAATGGCTATGCGCGGATCTGTCAAACAACTTGGGTTGTCGACTACAGCGGGCGAGCCCGTCACCTCAGGAAGTTTTAACGATTAGTCGTTCTTTCTCCCTGGAGTGAGCGCAGAAGACTTGAGGACAAAACAGTCCACCGTCTAGCTCCGCCACAAGCCCGTAAGAGGCCAACGCCTTAACCGCGAGATAGCCAGGAATGTTACCCGGCAGGCCGACACGCCCTTACTTCCAATTGTGACCAGATTACTCCGGTCTCTCGATTGGTTACGAGTTCGAGGTCGCTTGCACGGTCCTCTCCCTTACGAAGCGGTGAAACGTGTTTACCGAATCTATCGCGGACCACAGCGTCCTTTGCCCGGCTGTTCACCCAGGATCGGATGGCCGGTGGTCATTTCAAAAGCAGTCGCCGTAAGGTCCGCAACCAACCCCGGTTATTCTGAGGTACGGTCCGACCAGCGTAAGGAAAACCCCCTCGATGGGGTGTCCGCAAGGGTCGGTGCTCGGTCCCACCTTGTGGAACATCCTTTTCGACGATTTTCTGGGACTACCATACCCGGCGGGATGCGCCGTCAGTGCATATGCTGACGACGCTCTCCTACTGGTGGGTGGCAGAAGTCGCGCCGAGGTCGAGAGAAGGGTAGCTGCGTCGTTGGACCTCATCCTCGGGTGGGGCCAGCGTAACAGACTGACCTTTTCACCGGCTAAAACTCAGGCGCTTCTCCTGAAGGGGCGCCTCAAGCGTAAACCGGTCATCAGATTGAGCGGCCGCCCGGTATCCTTTCCGGAGTCTGTCCGGTACCTGGGGGTCGCGCTGACGGCGTCCTTTTCCTTCCTTACGCACGCGAAAATTGTAGCCGAGAAATCCCGGTCCCTCTTCTTTGCTCTCCGTGAAGCGAGCCGAGCCGACTGGGGAATTCGTTTCCCTGCGGTAAGGACGATATACGAAGGTGTCTTCGTACCACGTGTGACGTACGCTGCACGTGCGTGGACGGAGCACCACATCCCGGAGGCAACCCGAGTGGCTCTCTTGCGTGGGCAGCGCATCCCTCTCGTGGCTGTGACCGGGGCGTACAGGACGACCACCACTCTCGCGCTACCTGTCATTGCGGGCGTCCTGCCCATCGATTTGGAGGTTTTGGAGCGCGCAGCGTTGGCGCGGTATCGTCGGGGAGGACCAGTGGTCTTTCATGGCCTCTCGGTTGACCCGGCGGGGTATCGAGCTGGGGAGTTTGCCCGCCTGATTCGTGCGGAATCCCTTCGTGTTTGGCAGGAGAGGTGGGATGCTGGCGGCACGGGCGCCTCACCCACTGCTTCTTTCCGTCGGTAGAGGCGAGAATGAAAAATACGTGTTTTCTGCGGTTCGATCACCATACCACCCAGCTGGTCGGGGGCCATGGGGAGTTCAAAGCCAATCTGTCGGACTTTGGACTCTCCCGTGACCCCTGGTGCGTGTGTGGGCATGGACTTCAAACGGCAGAACACGTCATTTGGATATGCCCAAAGCTCTCGACCGCACGGGATGAATTGGTGCGTGAGGTCGGCGCGAACGCCAAGCGCCTACCGATATGGTATGCGGATCTGGTCGAGTGTGGGCGTTGTTTCGGCGCGTTCCGATGCTTCGTGGAGAAGTGGGTTTCCCTTTGGGAGGAGTTGAGGCTTCCGGGAACCCCAGTTTTGGGGTCCCCCCCGATGCGAAGGCCACTTCCAGCCCGAAGTGCCCGTCTATGTGCCGTCCCCCAAACTGCCCCCGCGGGCTCGTCCCCTGCCTGAGGACCTTGGTTAGGCCGTCCCCCACGAGACCGCCCCATGACCCATACGTCTACATACCCCCTCACTAACCACTTAGTCCCCCCGACATCCTGTCTGTGTTTGGTAGCCTGTCTTTGTTTAACTTTAATCTCTGCTTTGTGTTTATTTTATTATAATTTTTACGACTACTTCTTATGTTCTTTTGTTGTTATCTTCTTTTGTTTTTTTATACTGAATAAATGGGTTTTCGGGGTGGTACGGGGGGGGGGGTGGCTACCTTTCTTTACCACCCGCGCGTATACCCTTCTGGTACGCGCGGGGTGTCGTTGCATGATATCCCGGGCAGATAAGACGACCTGGATGCACTGGTGACAGCTAGTCTAAAATCCTGGTTGTCCTTAGCCAAACCAGCTGACCCCTCGACTGTCTTCAGGTCCAAACACAATTTTGGGCTTGCTCTAAAACTGCCCTCTGCCAACTCCAGAATAACCAAAAATTCGATTCTAAGTAATTCCAAGGATCCGGCAATATCGAAGCACGTAGTAAGTGGCCGTAGTGAGTCAAATGATCTACAAGCCCGCGTTGACTTCCACAAAAAGTTCCTTACTGGAATCAGCCAGAATGGCACTGGTCTGGGGTATGGCAGTACAACCATGAGCGATGTGGACTTGAAGAAGTCTCTCTTGCGGGGAGATTACGACAGCAAAAGTATGGCCCATGCTATTGGCCTTCAATGCCAGAATGATTGGACAACAATTGGAGACGTTTGCATTCCTCCTCCAATGCACTGGAAAGTAATGTTGTATGACTGGACGCCAGAGATGCTGAAATTTTATTTAAATGCCTTTCAGCATACACTTCCAGACCCCAGTAACCTCGCTCGTTGGAGCTATGCCGAGGATAGTTCATGTCCCCTTTGTAGCAACACCCCTTGCACAGCTAGACATATTCTAGCTGGCTGCAAGGTGGCCTTGGATCAAGGACGGTACACTTACCGCCACGACAAAGTCCTTGCTGTTATTCGCGAGGTACTTAGCCTCTCAGTGGCTCGTGCCAACAAGGGTTCCACAGTATCCTCCAAACCCCCAATACAGTTTGTGCGGGTTGGCTCTAAAGGCAAAAAACATCTCACTGCAAAACCTTTCTCAATAATCGAGAAAGCTTCAGATTGGATTATGGAGGTCGATTCGGTCTCTAAGCAGTATAAATTCCCTGAAAGTCTCGGATGCACAGCCCTGCGTCCAGATATAACTCTTTACTCTCTATCTCGGAAGATGGTCCTTATCGTAGAATTAACTGTTCCATGGGAATCAAATATCCCAAAAGACCACGAGTACAAATTAAATAAATACCATGACCTCGCAAATGCCGTCACCCAGAACGGCTTCACTGTTCACCTTCACACGGTGGAAGTAGGCGCTCGTGGCCTGCCAGCTAAATCTTTGTTTCACGTTTTTAAAGATCTTGGTCTCTCCAGGAAAATAATCAACTGCTTTCTAGAAAAATTATCTAAAACTGCGATTTCTGCATCTCAAATTCTATGGCTTCGAAGGGGCAGTGAATGGGTGGTAAGGTAAACGCTCACATGTGGCAAGACAGCTGTCCTAAACCTACCACAGCCGGTTCTTAAGTCCGGAATCCACTGCTCACCCCCCAGAAGTGTAAAAAAAATAGTATTATGATAGGCCCGACTTCGGTCGGTGAATTCCATGGCAGCTCCGTTTGTATTTTATTTTTTATTTATGTCGTAAGTTATTGATATAGCTTGCGAGGCTGTTATTATGATCATTTTGGTTTTTTTTATTATTTTTTATATCGTTCTTTATTTTGACTACTTTATCATGTTTAAGCACAAATATAGATGGATTATTCAAAAAAACACACTAGGGTAATTAATGAGTTCCAACAACGCTAAACGAGCAGAAGAAAGAGGATAATGCTTCTGCTTTGTTGCTGAAGAATATTGGTCAGTGTGATAAGCGTAGCACGACTCAAGCCTTTGATTTTTCTTGAAATATCATGAAATTGCTTGAGATCAACGTTATGGTGATATTTTAAATCATTGTTCTTATTAGTTTTATAATATTAACATAAAGATCTCGACTTTTAATTTGGTATACAGGTTTTAATATGTAATAATTACCCACTTTAGCTTTCAGATAGACTGATATATGGCATTCTATCTCTTCGTGTTATTTCTGTAATGTAGACTATATAAAAAATGTGATTGATGGCACTAATAACTGAATTATATTATTGTTATTGTTTGTTAAATTATTGGGTTTCTAATCAATCAGTCTTTTCTAAAAAAAACAATTAATTATCAATGTTAACAAAGACCAAATAAATTGCTAGTAGTTTCGCCGTCAATGCTACCAGCGCCACTTGAATTTCGCCTGCGCAGAAGGGTTGCCAAAATGTACTATAAAGTTGAGCAATCTGATGCCATACATATAATTTATAATCAAATTATCTTTTAGAGAATTCCAAAAGAAAGAGTTGTTATCAGCATTTTTTTTTGAGGAATATTTTGACCAATTGATCTTGTTCATGTCTAGGTATGCAGGTAGGTACATCCCTTACTTCTAGGTAGGTAGCCTTTCGTCGGTTTAGCTTTAGATGGTAAATCTGTTAATTTGATTTAACTTATTAATATGCTGTTCATCGACATTCTTTACACTATGCATAGCTCTCACCTGGAACTTGTGGTCATCAATATCATCTCCGCCTCCTTTCAAGTGTTGCTCGGCGCACAACTCGGCTGCTCTTTGTAACCGATGCAGCAGACCGTCGGCGGCGGTATCCGCTTTCATCAGCAGCATTTCCACGCTCGAGACTCGGCCGTTTTCCCTCGCCACCACCTCTTCTAATGTCAACGGGCTGTTAGGCTCGTCTTTGAAACGCACGTGTTGCTGACTCCGCGGCGATCCGGGCTCTTTCGTCTCCCGTCGACGGCCGCCGTTAACCGTGTCGTTCATCGGGAACTTCCGGTTCATCTGCGGGGAGCACAACGTGAACGCCATGCTAGAATCTCCGTTTTTGAAGATCCCAGGTTTAGTTTCAGAATGAGAACGCTGATGTTTGGGTTGAAGCGTCATCGAGCCGCCGTGCAGTATGCACGAGTTGCGAACGTACGCTTCCGTGTGTCCGTTCATTTGGCCGAGGCCGTCGTCGCCGCACGTCTTATGTTCGTTCTCTATGTTTCTGTATAAGTTGAGATTGCGCTGGAGATGAGGGGAGCCGATGCTGGCGAGGCGCTGGTGATCCGGTGAGTTCTTTAAAATCGGCGGTTTCACCACGGTTTTCAGTTTTTGGATGTCTATGCTCGGTACCGGGGGTAGAGGCGGTTTCTTCGGCGGTAGGAGCAAGTGCGGCGGGATGTTTCCTTTCGGCGGCAGACGCGGCGGGTCGGACCCGCCGTCGTTAAATTCGCACACGAGTTTATAATTCATTTTTTTGTCGTTGAAAGTGTTATAATGCGACGTATCGAGCAACGAGAGTTCTTTGTGGGGACAGTTGAAGGAGTTTGAGCGCGGTCGCGGGGCGACGATTTGTACGCTCTTCGGCGGTCGTTCCGGCGGTTGCGGATCCGACTGTCTCTCCCGCGGCGGCGGCTGTATTTCCGAATCGGAATCGCTCTTCTTATTCTCTTTTCCGCAGCAAGAGAACACGCTTTTCCGCTCGACCGTCGGATATTCAATCACATACCCGGTACCGATTCGTTCGTTCGAATAGCTATTCCGTCGCTTATTCGAGACGTCAACTGTTTTCGGCTTCGTTCCATTATGTAAGAGAAGACTGTTTCGAGCGTCGCTTATATTCTTCGCGTTGAACATATTCCGAATTTCATTGACGCGGCCCTTGATGACGTCGCCGTTCGATTTTGCGACGGAGTTTATTTCCGTTTGATTCGAGTACAGCGCTTGCGGTTTCGAATCGGGCGGCGGCGGTATTATATACGACATTATTTCTTCAGGGGTTAATTCGACGGCCGGTGTGATTTTCACCGTCGGCGGCTGGATGGTGACTTGCGCTAGAAACCGCTCGAGGTCGTGTCGATGATTGGAGCTCGCTCGCATGCTCGCGCTGGAATCGCTGCTGCTGTCGCTCGCTTGCGGCGTGTCGTGATCATCGGCAAACGACAGCGGAACGTGCGGAATTACGTGCGGCACCTGACTCACGCAGTCCAGCTCGTCCGGCGTCTGCGGCGGCGGCAACAGTGTCAAATCGATCAATTCCGGATCAGTCTCGACTAACTCCTCCTGGTAGCTATTCGTCACTAAATCCGAATTAGAGCTTATCGGTATGCCGTTCGTTTTCGTTTCGCGCAATTGTTTCAAATATTCTTTTAAGTTTTGATCTCGACTGGCGGAAGGCTCGACGCTGTACGCATTATCGGGACTGTGTAATCCGAAGCTCGTGCGAAGGACTTTATTCTGGGAATTTTGCGTTCGGACCTGGTGGCGATGAATCGGGGAATTCGTCGGGGTGTACAGTGAATCGTTATCGCTCTCCGATTGCGATATATCGTTACCCAACGCTAACAACGCATCCGTTAAACCGCAGTTATTCAAAATGGCGCTCAATCCCTGCGACTGTCGAAGGTTCGCCGAGCTATCGCCGCCGTTTACGTTCAGCGGTAGGATCGTTTTTAGACCGTTGTTGATACCGTGCAGTTCGTGATTGATCGTTTCCGTCAATAACAGCAACGAATCGCTGTGTTTCAACGTTCCGGGCGTATCGTCCAGCGACGACATTTTGCTGTTATTCGACTCGGTATCGCTCTCGAGCCATTCTCTCGTCGGTTTCGTCTGCGTGTTCGGGCTGTTATTCTTGTATAAAAGCTCTCCCTGTTCGTTGAGATACTGCTCAGAGTTTTCGACGAGTTTCTGCATTTCGGTGACGCTTTTCAATATCTCTTCGTTGCGCGCTTCGACAATTTTTGAATTATCCAAAGTCTCCATCGATAATACGCTCTGCAAATCGAATCCCATGCCGTCGTCGAACCAAACGGTCGTCTCGTTATCGTCAAACAGCTTCATGTCGTCGTTGAATTTACATTTCTTGAAATGTACATTGTGGCCTAATATTTGCGGTGATTTTGCGTATCCAATCAGGGGGCTGCTGTTTGCGCTCTTGCTGACGTTACGGTTGGCCATATTTGAATTCATATTCGTGTCCAGGCCGTTCTGTCCCGGCTTTGTCGTACAATGATAAGGCGGTGGCATGTTAAAGATGGCGTAGTGACTCTTCGTTTTTATCATGTTGGCAACTGCTGGGTTTATGTAGCTCCATTTCGCCGGGACGACGTTGTGCTGCGATAAGTATGGCGGGGCTGAAAATAAAAACGGTTGAGTTAACATGATGGACCAGAAAACATTTTATTTGTATATTTATAAACACGAGATACACATTACTACAGTATTTGCAAAAATATTCTTGTTTGACCCAATAACAAAAAAGAAAGCACACTGTAGCATTTTGATCCACTGTGTCAACGCCGTCTTGCAAGGCCTAGGCCTGTACTAAGGCAGGCGTAACAGAAAACACGTTGCGTTATAATTTAAATAAAAAACAAAACAAATCAAACAATTATATATAAAAAAATCATGAAATATAATTTAGGAAAGTAGATTTAAAATGCAATTAAATTAAAAGAATTAGTTTAAAATAGTCAAAATGATTTCATATTTATAAATTTCCAAATTCGTTTTCCGAAATTATCATAAAAAAAAGTAAAAACAAATTCGGAAAAAATATTTTATGTCCTCGTCAGGATTATAAAATGAAATATACCATACAAAATAGAAATATTCATATATTAAATATATTAAAATACTAAAAATACAATTATGATTATCATTGAGTAAATAAATAAAAATCGAAATTATAATAATAATCTGATGCCTACTCAGTTAAAATAATCACACATCCTTGATTGTTGATTCTTAAACTATTATTACCAGTTTGATTTCTAAACCATGTAAAATGAGGTTACTGTATCCATGAAATGACTGATGGCACCATTGGAAATAGGTAAGGGAAAAACGGGTTTAGAATCAATGCTAGCTATAGCAGCTAAACCCATTTTTCCCGGTTTATCAGTCAAATCTGATAAAAAAAACATCAAAATAAGCCATCGTAATATACTAAATACCTTTTGTAATGTACTGTAAGGTTTGCGAAATTTACTAAAAAATCCACACTAAGCGTATTTCTATATTATAAGATACACCCAACACACAAAAAGGTAAAACATATAAAAATGATCTGTTGTAATAAAAAAATAATATTGGTCTTCAAAAAGCACTTTCATTTTGTGTATTTTTTTTAGATATTATACATATTTACTTGCCTTTATATTTATTTATAATATTTTTTTTTTTTTTGGAGACAAAATGAATGAAAACTTATCAAATTGTTCCAGCAAAATACCCAGTTTTAAGGTACATCCTCAAAGGTAGGCTTGTTGAAGTCAAGTGTACTTTAATGTATACGTGTGCGCAAAACTTTTCGTAGGTAAAACCTTTTGAGGTATGAAGTGAGCGACACACAGTACGAGCGAGTGATATGCGTTGCCCGTCGCTCACTTCACACTTCTTTGGGTTGATATTTACAGCACCCTCTAGTGGGAGAAAAAGTGTCAGTAGAGACTCTTATTGCCATTTTAAAAAGATCCTGGACTAAATTTGCGTTCGAGCATAACCTCAAAAAAACTTACCAATTTCTTCCGTCATTGGTTCGCGTTCCTGATCAATGTTCAATTCTTCCTTAGTATTTAAATGGTAGTATCTGAAATAATACAAAATGAAAGAATTATAAAGGCTGTTACTCAAAATAATAATCAGATTAAAAGGGCAATAGCCCGCCTTGATTTCCATGTGATTCCCATTGAATGATTACTTCTTCTTTTAGGAGAACTCGCACGGGACGCCCGCTGAGATCAAAAGATATCATACTACTCTCTATCCCAGCACTGACTTCATCTCATTCTCTTTCACCGTCCATGGAGCTCGTCTTTGGAATGCTTTGCCGAAAAATGACAGGAACGCGCCAAGCATAACAAGTTTTAAAAATAGAGTAAGAGAATATTAAAAATCTTCCACATAAATTCCCTTTCCCTTCCCATTTCCTTCCTTTTAAAACCTTGGCGTCATTATAGGTGTTAGATTATTTTGATGCGGCACATTCTGTGCCCACAAAGAGTTAAAGATATATTTCTTTCTATCTACTTTTTTTGTATTTGTCTCTTTATATAGGTTAAGTTATGTAGCATCTACTCGCAAATAATGTTGTTACAATAGTATAGGTTAGCTCTAAAATATTGCCTGCAGGCAATATTTTAGAACTAACCTTTTCTTACGAATAAAGCGTTTCATTATTATTATTATTATTACATGTAGAACAACGACTCTTATGAAGGTGTATCCCTAACACTTCAAACCCTGGGAAAACCTATAGCCTTGTATCTAGGTAAAACCATTGATTATATTATTATAGTGTATTAGATTGCTCAATGTCGTAGTACGATTCGGCAACTAGGATTATACAAAGAAACGCATTGTAAATGGAACTCAAATCAAATTATTATTCTTCTCTTATTGTGTCCAAAAAAATATTAATCTAATCTAAAATTATGCTCTCATTATAATCTTCTCTTATTAATAGGACGATCTTCGTGGTAAAACAGTATGACCACAGTATACCCCAGACATTAGCTTCTCTTAGAACAAAATTAAAATCAAAGCGAATAAGGGCATCACGAGTCAAAAGGGCTCGGATATGGTCGCCAGATGTTCCGCTACTCGGCCTACGCAGATATCCGAACGCTCGAAAACGTCGCCAGGCTTTACCTGCTCGTAATGTTAACCGTTCGCGTTCGTCGGGACGTATCCCTCTGCCAACAGTCCTCGCACCCTCTTCCCGCATTGCCCTGTAGCTCGAGAGTAAAGCTAATGGTTGGTATACTGCGGTATGGCAGCGTCCTTTAGATAGCGCTCTAAGCACGCCTATACTTCAAAAAATAATAATATAACTACAAACAAATGTTTAAATCATTGCTCTTATTATTTTAATATTATTTACATATATATATATATATTTAAATTTGGTATAAAGCTATCAATACGTAATAATAACGCAATTTAATGTCCAGATAGAATCATAGACGGCATTCTATTTCTCCGTACTATTTCTGTGATGTAATCAGCCTATAAAAAAATGCGATAGATGGCAGTAATTATAATTTTTATCAGTGATAAAAAGTATTGGGTTTTCATAATCAACCACTCCTTTATATAAAACAATTCATTATCAGTATTATTACAGATGGCTAAGTAAATTTCTATTAGTTTCGTCGGACAATGCTATCAGCGCCACCTGCATTTCGCCGCTTCGGAAGGGTTGCCAAATCGTATTATGAAGTTGAGAAGTCTAATACCATATAAAATCTAACTAAGCAGTAATAAATTGAGTAAAATTACCCAGCTAAGACCAGAGCCAATTCGACTCCATCTCGATCTTCCATACTAAATGACAACACTCGATCTCTCTGCAGGAATATGGTGACGTTGTATGATAGCTCGTCTTCACGGTTTAATCGAATACCGACCAGCTCATCTATATTTGCAATTGATTGTGGCTGAAACATAAAACGATATAAATTTATTAAAGTAAAGTATTTTCGACAAATGCCAATCGATCTAATATATTTGGCCTTTTGTAAATGCATTTGGCCGTGTGCCAACCAGCAGGCTACTAATACTAATCAAAATGGCGCATCTGGGTATTCGAGACAAAAGTGAAGGAGAAATTAACAGATTTTTTTAGATGAGATTATTCTGTATCAAAAACTGACTTGCAAAATATCGTTTTTGGTATAGGCCCTAGTTAGTTAGTTTGTCTGGGCTTTTTTCTCGCACTTGGCCTCTTGATTGGGCCGTTGTGCGTGGCTCATGTTTCTATGTGTGTTTATATTACTCCAGCCAACCCAGACTGTCCCAGAAGGTTAACTGCCTGTTTAGGTTGCTACAGGCCTCCGGGACAGATGCTGGAGGTTGTAGTATTTTTGCCCGTTGCTCTGCCACGCTCCTGCATTCCATGAGCGTGGCGTTTCTTCTTCCTCCATGCATCCTCTGCATAGAGGGCTGTCTGTCACACCTATGGTAATCAGGTGTTTGTTTAGGGGACAGTGGCCTGTCATAGTACCTATGACTTTACGGATTTTGTCCCTTTTTAATCTGGTGAGGTTGCGGGCAGGTTTTTTAGACGCTTCCGGAACCGCGTTCTTTGTTTGCCTGCATCCTGCGTTTTTGGTATAGGCCCTTATTTTGTAGAAAAAAATATTGTAGTAGGCCATCAGTTGTTGTTTGAGTTTTGTTTATTTCTTTTTAATGTAATATATTTTCATTTTGTGCAACAAAGAATAAATAGAAATATTGAGATATTAAGAGTAATATTTGTTAACAGAGATTTGTCATCATAGATTTATTTATATATTTATTTATTTAAGTAATTCAAGAATAATTTAAAACAATTTTATCTTATAAACTATGCATAGAAATATTTTAAACATTGAATAAATAGCAGAAAATGAATACATAGCAAAGTCCAGTGACAACGCCACCTAACTAGGCCGGGACCTGTTCTAAGGTGAACGTTTAATTTTGTGCGTGCTTGTTCAATATTGTGATTATTACAAAAAACTAAATATTTTTGTAACAAAAAAAAATATATTTCAAATATATAAAACTCAAATACCACTAAGATATTAGAGATGAGATTAAATGTTTAAATATAACTAAAATGTGGCTAAATATATATGCTGCTCTCGACTGAGCTTATTGGTTTATGGGCTTTGGGCCCATAAAAAATAGTAGCATTCTTCTTTGAAATAAAAATGCATTTTTCTCAGTAACCAAAGCTTAAATAGAAAAAAAACATTATTTTTAACTAAGTTCTTAATGTAGATTCTCTAAAATAAAATCTCCTAATTTCTCTCACTTTTGTAAAAAAAAATACAAGAAAAAAAATATTTTCTTTCTTTATGCATGATAAATCGTTATTTAAAATATTTGCAATTTGCTTTAAACACCCTGTCAAGTAAGATACAGTCTGATGTGGACAAAGGTCCCATATGGTGGAATATGTGAGTGAGAGTCTACGTTTCCGTTGTACAGAATTAAACATCCAAAACTGAAAATACATACCACAGAACTCCTAATTCCAACAATTTGACTCAGTCCAAAACGTGGGCTAACTAGTAAAACTCTTTCAGGTTGATTGCTGCTAAAACATTTGGCACCATAGCTTGGAAGACTCGAAATGATATCTAAATAATGTAATTTGGCCTGAAAACAAACAAACGAGTGTTGAAATCCGGAAGACGTTGCAAAAATGATGGCCAAGGCTGAGATGTGTTCCTTTTTATGATATGGCAAAAAAAAACAATTATCTGTCTGTCGAACATGAAAAAAAATTCTTCGGCTGTTTAGGATTTGTTTCCCATATCTTTTTCCCATATCTGTTTCCCATATCTGTTCCCCATTATCTTTTTCATATTTATATGATCAGTGATTTTTCAAATAAAAGTGTTCACACACACCATTTGCACCGTCCGCATCACTATTTCTTCTTCTTTTTTATTTTTTTGTGGCAATCACCGATAGATGATGCCTTTCTGCCAGGTCATTTTCAAAGGGCAACTAAGTATCACTATTTTGTAAGAGATTTTTAATTTTTAACCACCTTCAAAAAAAGGAGGAGGTTATCAATTTGGATGTATCTTTTTTTTAATGTTTGTTACCTCAGAACTACGTCATTTATGAACCAATTGGGAAAATTCTTTTTTTATTTGAAAAGATATACCTCCAATTCGTCCCATTTTTTTATCAAAATCCTGTTCTGATGATGGGATCCATGAGAAATCAAGGGAACTCCTTAAATATTATCATATGAAGTAAAAAAATACATGATGGTTCAGTTCCGATGACAATGCGTTTTTTTCAGGGTTGCCCCGACAAGGGGACTACTCAACGGTCAACAGCACAGACACGAACATTTGTATATGCATTCAATTACGACAGCTTGTTCTAAGTTTCACTAAGTCAGAACTGCGGCACCCAGGGTTGGCTTCCAACGAGGGACTCCTCAACGATCAACAGCACAAACACGAAACTTTGTATATATTATGATAGCCCATTCTAAGTTTCACCATTGCATGGCTGCTGCACTTATTAAAAAACATGGAGTCGGTTTCTTTTTTGTTAAAATTTTGTATTATTATTACATTATACTAAAATGACAGACAAAAAAAATGGAGGGAAAACGTAAAATGGCGGAAGAAAAGAACGAATTTGAATTTCGATGTTGCCAACTGATAGAAAATGGAAAATTGTAAAAAAATTATAAAATCGGGAATATTTAAAACTAATAAATTTAATAAAATTAAAACAAATTAATTAAAGAATAACAATGTTAGATTTATGTTATAACGTAATACAATATAATATATTTGGAAAAGACTTTGTTGGAACAATATTTATGAGCTCAGAATCATCAGCGGTGGAATTTTAAAAAGGGTAATTTTATTGCAATGACTATTTTTTTCTCCAATGCTCTCTGCAATATTTATACAAATATCCACTCCGAAATTATTAATGCCAAACCCTCAATTTAAAAAAATCATGGAGTTATAAATCAACAAATCGAGTGGCTCTATGTTCAGTTTATGATCAGTTTAGACCAGTTTCTCGAATTACAACATTAAAAAATGTCGCCATCATTTGGTCAATTTTTATTAAATGAACGAGTTAAAAATATAGAAAACATTACCTGTAGCTGTGTCAGTTGTTTATTCTGATTTCCAGTCATTTGTGAGTTTAACTTTATAAAATGTCCGATAAGTCTTCTCAATTCTTTTCGTTTCATCGTTTCAAGCAATCCACAAGGCACAAATCTTTCTAAGCCGAATTCACGTCTGAAATTAATAAAATATTTATATTATCAAAGAGTTTGTGCTAGTACTTAATAGATAATATTACAGCGAACCGACAAAGAGTCACCAATGCAGCATTTTGTCCTTTTCTAATTCATTGGCTGATGACTGTGAATTTAATTTTGACATTTAAAGTAAAAAAAAGAATTACGGCATTGGTTCATAAGAAGATCATTTGCGTAGCGACAACTTCATTGCTTTCAAATTTCGTTTTAGAAAGAGATAGATAGAAAGCTGTGTCAGAGCATTTTTGACAGCATGTCTAATTGGCATAAAAAATGTTAACATACTTTTAAAATACTTACAATAAAATTAATTTCTAATACATATATATATATATATATATATATACATACACACTTAAGAGTTGTCAACTATATGGGTGAACCCACCACCCCAGGAAGTTGTAACGATATTAGGTCATTCTTTCTCTGATGAAGTGAATGCAGAAACTTAGGAACAATACAGTCTATCGTCTAACTATGCCAACAAGCCCGTTTGAGTCTAACGCTTTACAGCGAAGCATTGTAAACCCAGCAGTGAATCAAGCGGTCCGACCTCACGCTCTTACTACCAAATTTGAGCGGATTTCTCAATTCTCCAGTCTGGTTACAGATTTAAGGTCACTTGCGCTGTCTCTATCTGATTCATATTGAATTTATAGCGAATCTCTGACTCCCTTTGCCCGTCAAAATCACTCGGGATCAGGTGATCAAGGATTAGTGGGAAAACCTGAACGTTTGGGTTTATGGAGGCACGAAAAATAGGCCAGGTTATCAAATGTTCAATTGGACATTGTACCTGTCCACCCAAAGTGTTTTATTTTCGCCCATACTTTTATGTACTACTATATTTTTACGGTGCCATATTGAGAAATATATAATGGAATTTACCGTACCCATAGCTATTGAAATCCCAAGGGAGGCAAATGCCATTGGACGATATAAATACAAACGGAGCTGCCATGAAATTCAGCGACCAGGAGCGGGCTCATCATACTGTTATTATTACACTTTTGAGGGAGGAACCTGGCACCCCAGAGTATTGACTGGCTATGATAAGGTTAGGACAGCTGTCTTGACAGGTGTCCACCTTAACAGACATGTCCATCAAGACAACTGCAGATGCTTAAGGCTTGAGATGTGGAAATCGTAGTTTTAAAACTTTTTTCTAGGAATTAATTGATTATTTACCTAGGGAGACCAATATCTTTAAAGAAATACGACAGCGATTTGGCTGGCAGGCCACGAGCGCCAACTTCCACCGCATGAAGCTGAACAGTGAAGCCGTACTGGGTGATAACTTTTATGAGATCGTAGTATCCAGTTTGTGCTAGTGGTCTAATGGGCTAATGGGCCCAGCTAATGGGCTTCATGTATTAGGTTTGGCTCAACTCACAGGTCAGCACCCATCCGGCACACCCCACGTAGAAGTGCGAGCCCGGGTAGGACTGGCCTGCGGGCCAGTCCCCGAGAATCGCTCTAGGGGCGATCTTGGACGGTTTGCGCACCGTGCGGCGTCAGCCAATTGACTGTGCATTCCGACTGATAACCAGAGGCGTCTGTAAACGGTTTTGTTTCCTATAGAGCAGGGGTGGTTGTTAACCTTTCAGCAACCGCTCTTGAAACGATCAATTCGGCCACCCTATCCCGGGTGGTAGGTGGGAAATGGACGCCGCGGTCTGCCATAGATTCGGTAGATATCGAATCACCGCTACATAAGGGAGAGGACCGCTCAAGCGACCTCGAACCTGTAACCAGTCGGAAGGCCGGAGAAACCTGGCCGAAACTGGTAGTAAGGGTGCAAGGCTGGTGTCTTGCGATAAGAAAATGACTTCTTATGGATGAGTGGCGTAACTAGACAGTGAATTGTTATGTCCCAATGTGTTCTACGTCCAACTAACAAGAGACAGAACAATCAATATCGTAAAAACTACCTGGGGTGATGGCTTCCCCCATTGTAGTTGATACCTCTAAGCGTACTCGAAAGTTGTTAAAAATATTATAAATAGGATAGAAAACGAATTTACCGCGTGAAATTTGTAGGACCCGACGTAAATTTAAGGTATATATATATATATATATATATATATATATATATATATATATATATATATATAACTAATTATAAATTTAATATAAATTAGTTATTTAATATATTTTTATATAAAAAAAAAAATAATAATTATAAATTTAAGTAATTATTAATTATTTATAATTAAATATAAAAACATATCATAAAATTTATATAATGAATTTAATAAAAAATTTAAGGTATATATATATTTATATATATATATATATATATATATATATATATATATATATATATATATATATATATATATATATATATATATATATATATATATATATATATATATATATATATATATATATATATATATATATATATATATATATATATATATATATATATATATATATATATATATATATATATATATATATATATATATATATATATATATATATATATATATATATATATATATATATATATATATATATATATATATATATATATATATATATATATATATATATATATATATATATATATATATATATATATATATATAACTAATTATAAATTTAATATAAATTAGTTATTTAATATATTTTTATATAAAAAAAAATAATAATAATTATAAATTTAAATAATTATTAATTATTTATAATTAAATATAAAATTTATATAATGAGAATTTAATAAAAAATTTAAGATATATATATATATATATATATATATATATATATATATATATATATATATATATATATATATATATATATATATATATATATATATATATATATATATATATATATATATATATATATATATATATATATATATATATATATATAATTAATTATAAATTTAATATAAATTAATTATATTAAATTTACGCCGTTGTCTAGGGTAGTCTACCCTAGACAACGGCGGCTGCAACGTCACCGAAACGTCGGGTCCTACAAATTTCACGCGGTAAATTCGTTTTCTATCCTATTTATAATGTCAAACAACCGCGATAGTCTTCGATTTTATGTTGTTGGAAATATTTGACTACATCTTCTGAGATTGAAAGTAAAGAGGTGTACCTGGATAGAGGGCTGTGCATCCAAGACTTTTAGGAAAATTATACTGCTTAGAGGGCAAATCGACCTCCAGAATCCAATTGGAAGTATTTAGATTATTGAGAAAGATTGTGGAGTGAAATATTTTATGCATTTTCAGCCGTCCTAGTATTAGAGGCTTGGAGGATACTGTCAGACCTTGTTGGCACTGGTTATTAATATTATTGTCCCGTATTCAAAAAATATAGATATCTCGATGGCTGCCTTTCTGAAATGGATCTTATAATCGATAAGTACAAATCAGCAAAAGGACAAACCTCGTTATACGAGTGCAGCGTTTGATTACTACTTCTAAAGATTACTTACGCCTCTGTCGATTTAATTAAAATTTCTTGTCATGATACTCATTCCTACTCCTACTCTTTCTGTGTCCATGGTACAAAACTCTGGAACAATCTCCCAGCAAATATACGAAACTCGCCTTCTTTAGATTCATACAAGACTTAGGGTACCTCAAAAAGTACTACTTTTCTAAGAAGTAACCAGTTCTTTCCTTTCTGTCGTCATCCTCTCCCGATTTCCCCTCTCCACGGGTATTCTTAGTTTTAAATATAGTAGTTTATCTTTCTATAAATAATTTGTTTTTTTATTTTTATTTCCACCACGCACACATGTTAGTTGTAAGTAAATATATTGCCATGTGGCAATATCTTTGCTACTTTTTGTAACAAATAAAAAGTTTATTATTATTATTATTATTATTAAAGATGTAGATCTAGCAGCACCAAACTGTTACTTACTCCACAGCCTTAACAGTCAATTTAGCAGCAGACATGTTGTTTGCGAGTGCGTGCTGATGCATATGCAGAGCGGCCAAACGCAGCGCGACTTCGGGTTGCAGCTCGGGTGAGAAGCGCTCTTGCGCTACATCGTTGCAGCACTGCAGGTAGAGGTAGTCGAAGGAGCTGAGATCCTTCTGCGCTAGATCGGCGGCCGATTGCGGCACAAACGTCACCCTGAAGAGACATCGCAGTTTGTGGGCACCGGGTCGCGCCGCAATCTGAAACATGTTGAATGTAGAATTTAGGCTGTGAAATTAAATCGAACGGAGACAGCCCATAATTAAATACACTTTAAGAATGTGGGGATGATGTATAAGCGACTGGATCTCCATTTTATCGCTTACTGTAAGTCCTTCCGTAGTATTGTGATATTGAGAAATCACAGTTCTAGATGTTTTCAAAGAAGGAATTGCTTCTTTTTATGCATAGACCAAGATCATAATCAGATGTGACATCTTTGACCCAAATGACAGCATTGATTATATAGGGTATTAGATTCCTTAGCCGTGCTAGGACTTGGCAGCATGGATTTTACTACGAAACGCAACGTGTAGATGGCACTTATACCTAATGTGACCATTTATTTTTGTCGTCAAAGCGGGACGCCTGTAGAATTTTGTAGAAAAAAAACTTATTGGTCTTTTACTACTTTTCATTCAAAAATGAAAAACATGATAACAGTATTACTAATAACAAGGAGATATCTACGCAGTTATTTTATATTTGTCGGAGGCGCAAATTTGTTTCAAAATATCGGGTCTTGTTTTTAAGTAAGAATGAAGATGATTACATGATTTATTAATGTTAGTCTTGGTAATCAAAATGGTTTTAAAAACTGCGACACTTAAGTGTGTTTTTTGGTTTGCCCATATTTTATTTATTAGAGAAAAAACTCTTTCGACAGGTGCGTTTCTTCCAGGCAGACATAAAACATACTCAATAATTATATGAAAGTTAGAACAGTTGAGATTGTTATCACGGAAGTGTTTGAACAACTCCACCAACGGTCTTCAGCAGCAACATTCTCAGAATTCCAGCTTGTGGTTTTGTCATCTTTTGGCTTAAATTACCTTTTGGTGTGCGAAAGCGGGACATTTTTGCCCTCGCTGGGGACAGCGGGACAGACAGCTTGAAAGCGGGGCTGTCCCGCCCAAAGCGGAACGTATGGTCACGTTACTCATACCTCCAAATATTGTTGATAATTCTGATGTTTTTGTAGTTTACTTATTTTGAAGTAGTATTCTTGAATATCACCCTATATTATTAAATTCGTAAAAAGTAAATAAACATTCATAAAAGTTATTTTCTATTAGGGGGTCAGTGCTGGGGGACTCTCCTCTAACTTATACAGTGTATTGATTAAAGCAAGAAGGTGGTATAATGGAGTATTTCTATTTCTTTTTCTTCTACTGCAGTCTCCTAGCAAATATTGACAATCATCTTAAAGATAAAAAAAAAAATAAAAAAAATAAAATACAAACGGAGCTGACATGGAATTCACCGACCGGAGTCGGGCCCATCATAATACTATTTTTTTCACTTCTGGGGGGTGAGCAGTGGATTCCGGACTAACGACCGGCTGTGGTAGGTTTAGGACAGCTGTCTAGCCACTTGTGAGCGTTCACCTTACCACCCATTCACTCCCCCTTCGAAGCCATAGAATTTGAGATGCGCAAATCGCGGTTTTAGATATTTTTTCTAGGAAAGAGTTGATTATTTTTCTGAAAAGACCAAGATCTTTAAAGAGGTGAAACAGAGATTTAGATGGCAGGCCACGAGCGCCAACTTCCACCGCGTGAAGGTGAACAGTAAAGACGTTCCGGGTGACGGCATTTGCGAGATCATGGTATTTATTTAATTTGTACTCGTGGTCTTTGGGATATTTGATTCCCATGGAACAGTTAATTCTACAATATATGAATTGATTAAATACGAACGAAGCTGCCATGGAATTCACTGACCGGAGTTAAACTTCTGGGGGGGGGTGAGCGGCGGACTCCGGACCAACGACCGGCTACGGTAGGTTTAGAACAGCTGTCTTTTTACATGTGTGCGTCCACCTTACCACCCATTCACTTCCCTTTCAAAGCCATAGAACTTGAGATGCGGAAATTGCAATTTTAGATGTTTTGTCTAATAAGGAGTGGATTTTTGTAGAAAGGATCCTATGCTCTGGCCGTGCCAATATCGAAGATTCTTTAACCAGGATGTCCTTTTTCTTCTTGGTCTGCACCTTCTTTCGACCGCAAGTTCGAGTATTCGATTTCTATGTAGAGTATTTTCTATCTTCTCATGACTGACCTAAGTACTGGAGTTAACTTTCACTTGTTTATTGGCTTTGTTTTGTTTATTGGACAAAATCTCAACATTTGGTGACTTGGTCAGTCCCCATGTTGAGTAGGTAGCTGGTTTTGCCCTGATATGATCTACTTATTTTTAATTTGCTTCTTAATTTCTCTCCCTTCTTCTTCAAACTTTACTTACCCTCGCCAAGCACTCCTTAGGATCCAGTAGAGTGAGCTTATTTCGCCGAAGACTCTTGACGTGCTCAATCACCAGGCTGAAATGCTCTCCGGCCGTCAGGCACAGTTTGTCCTTCAAGCTGACTACTACGTCCTGCACTGTCGTGGTGGTGTCGTATTTGAAAGATTTCGTCTGGCCATTTTCGAGGAAGACTTTCAGGACGTTCGCCATAGGCGGAATGCATAGGTCACCAAGCGAGAACGCCGAGGGCTGGAAAAAAAATGATTGTGGTATAAAATCTGGCCTTTTTCTTGGAACAGGAACTGCCTTGTTGGAAGAGATGCAAAATCATCGTGTAAAATAACTCCTATATATTAAAAACAAAAAAACAAAAAAAAATAATGATGGCTCTAATACTCCTAACCTCCTTACATGGTTACCTCTTTAACTCCATGACTCCTTAAGGCTCCCTTCCGAGTTGACGCGACTAAAAATTTAGATATTTTTGCAATGCCACGCGCCCGCGCGCTTTCGATAAAGATGTATAGATATACCGCGGCGACAAGGGAATACGTCCCACCGTTGGCAGTGGCCAATTACGAATGACGATTTCGGCTTCGCGCATCACTCAAAACTATCTTTAATAAATGGAAAAAAAAATAATGTTTCGCCATAACATTTCTGGAAATTACGTAATTTCAAACATTTTTTTCCTATATTTTTTGTATGGAAGTTCCAAAAACTGTCTTGGTACTATGCAAATACGCTGGTGTAAATAGTATTTTTTAATATTGAGAATCATCTCTAGGTTTTTAAAAACTGAAGACAAATCTCGCTCGTTTTTATTTTTTTGGAAAACAGTAACAGAATAAAGATAATCTACAATTAATATGGAAATAATTTACCAATTTCGTTTTGGCGAAATGATTGCTTAAGGACCGGGTTTTTAAAATCTGGCATAATTGTATTAAAATTCTTTTTCGTGTTCTCACAACCAGGCCACAAAATTATGCTTCATAGCTTTTGGCCGCCACGGCCAGCACGGCCTCTTAACTCATGACATGGGTCTCTAAATGTTTCAATACTTTCAGCTCGAGACTTGAAAGCGGACTAAATGATCCGAAGAGTAAATATATCGTGCTGTAAATGGGAAAGAAAATCCCAAGAACAGCCACGTACGTCCTTAGGTGCTAGTTTCAATAAATGTAAGATTTAAAAAAAATCATATCGTCATTCCCAGACGCCATTCTCCTGTACGGCACAGAAAATCTTCGAAGTATATTGCTTTCAATAACATCTCGTGCATTTGCATTTGCTTTGCCAAGAATCCATGTTTCTGAATCGTAACTTAAGGCTGATCTCATTATTAAGTTAACACTGATATTAAATTAGACGTTTATTAGAAAATGGAGTCCGAAGTATCACACATTTGCAGCGACTAAACGTACGTAAACACCTGCTCATGACGACAAAAATACTTTTCTAAGAAGTAACCACTTATTCCCTATCCCTCTCCCTTCTCTTCTGATTTCCTCTCCTCGGGCATTAGTTTTAAATATAATAGTTTTTATTTTATGTAGACAAACTTGTTAATCTTGGTTAACTGTTAATCTTGGTAACATTGGTTTATCAATGGTTGACTCTAAGATATTGCTATAGCAATAAGTCCACCATTTGTGCATAAATTGATTTTTTTTATTAACCAGTGTAATATTTTATTTATAAAGTTATGTTTTTTATAGAACAATAAAGTTATTCTATTCTTTTCTATTATATATATTTCCACAACTCAATAAGTAGAAAACGTTTTTAGATTTATATCAAATAACTTAATGTAATATTATCTCTAGTACGTAAGACTGATGTAAATCTGTTCTTTTTTCAAATAAAGAGAAGAAAAAAAACGCGCATATAAACCGCTGCACCGTGATTAGGTTATTTGTAAGATATTGCCATGTGAGCTGGCCTTTTTGTGTCTATTTTTTTAAGTGCAAATAAAGAGTTTATTATTATTTATTATTAATAATAATATTCTTACCGGAAAAAGCGGTGATCCATTTACGCAGACACTCTCCGCGAACCTCACCCTGTTGGGATGGTTTTTCAATTTGGCCTTTTTGTTCGCTGATAGTAGGGTGGACTTCCGTCCGGCGGCGCAACTGCTGGCCGGCTGGCAGACGGTCAGGTTCACAGAGTTTTCGCAGGATCTCACCAAGTGAATGACGTGGTCACGGGGAGCGTTCTTCACATCCTCGCCGTTCACCAGGAGGATCTGATCGCCTGGTTCCAACTGAAATGGCAATAGGTATGGTTGATCTCCTACCTTTTTTTTGTTTCTTTTTATTCAGAGAAAAAATACATTTTTTTAAATATTAAAATCTTGCCAAATTGGTATACAGTTTGTTGGCGAGACAGACTCTTATTTTTGTAGTCTTACAAAAAGACATTAATAATATAAAAAACAATGCACAGCAGTATTACTTAAAATTAGGCCAGTAATACTACAAGCTTAAATTATAGTAACGTATAACAAATTTACTTATGACCACTAATTTCACTATAAACGTCCAACAGGTATCTTTTTAATCTCTTTTTTAACATCTGTTTGCTCACGCTTACACAGTTTTCCTCAGATACAATAGTATTAAAGATTCTTGGAATGAGGTAATTTAACGTCCTTTCACCATAGTTGTTCGCTCTTGGTTCTTCAAATCTTTTACGGACTTTTTCTCTAACGTTCTATTTTAAATTCTGAATTTCTAAAATGCTCCATTGCTAGTACGTATGTAATTTTTTCATGTATAGGTAATATATCGCATCGCTTAAACAACAAGTTATAGTTCTTTTTACATTGTGTTAACACATTTTTATTTACTAAAAGTTTTATTATTCTACGTTGCAAATTAAATATTTTATCTATATATGTGCGAAAAGTACGACCAAATGAAGCGAAGGAATGATATACCTACTAAGCGTAATGTTGGTTTATCTACAATCTACAAGATACTGAAGGTGATTGAACGTACTCCCTTCCGAAATAAAAGGATAAAAGAAACTTTCCAGAAAGTAATTCGCGATGATTGGTTGGATGAATATTCATGGTGGCATAATCACATTTAAAGAAATTTGCAAGTATCATAGGAAGAATTAAATACTGTCACCCGAGAGGGACTACGCGACGGCATGCAAAACCTCTTGTCTTAGCTAGACTTCTAGCGATTTTGTGGTTCAAAGTTATTTTCTTATACTCTGTGTTACTCTATTTAAAATATTTCAATCTCCCCTTATTAATTAGATTGATTATATTTAGCAGATTTAATTGTAAAATCGGTTTTATAGGCATTTAATTCGCCACCGCCGCGCCGTAGTAAAGAAACATTGCATAAAACATGTTTTTTTAAATTATATAATAAAATATACAATAATTGGCATCGTTGTATATTTATATAAATATGTAAATCAAATTATATAATGAAATATAAAATGACGAAATATGAAATTATTATATATTCATATTACTCGTATATAATGATATTTCATTATATGAGGGGTATAAAAGCAAAGGCGCCACTGCCCTCAACCCGTTAAAAACAAGAAACACAAAAAAACGTTTTCCTATTATTTAGAAGGATATTAAGAGGTAATGTTTATCTTAATCTTAAGATAATGTAAACAAATGTTGATTTTAAATTGATAATAAGAATTTGAATAAAGGAAATGAAGATTTTCAGTAAGATTTGCCAGGACAGTGGTGATTTTGCATATCAATAATGGACAGTGTCAAGTTTGAATTTATTGTTAATGGACTGTGGCAGATTTGCAAGTAATTGTTAGAAAACAAAGTAGGTACTGACTGCAAATAAAAGAGCATTCAAAGTTAGTATTTTATTTTTTAAATTATCTTGTCACGCCACCAAATGAACGACTGTGATTGGTCGGAAAGGACAGTCGCACATTTGCTGCTCACTTCAATGTGGACAGTCGATTTTGCATGTAAACATGAACTTTGACTTGATTTTTCTCTGGGATTGATAGAACTTTGCATACAAACTAATTTTGGCATTTGAAAGAATATTTTACATAGAATATTTCTGAATTCATAGTTCAAATTTGTCTAAAATGGACAGTGACGCTTTGCTTTTATATCTCTCTAATTATAATATGCGATATGCATCGCATCAAATTTAATCACGGAACAGTCTGAAATGTTTTCTTACCTAATCTGCAAGTATACTGACCCATTTAATTAAATCAATAGGTCAATGCTGGACTAAACAGTTTTGAGTACCTACTTGAGTAGCAAGTACATAATATTAACTATCATATCAGCCTTGGATCTAGGGAGGGGGGGGGGGGGGAAGTACATGCCAAGGGCGGCATTTCAAAGGGGCGCCAAATTCCTGTGTTTGAAAAAACACTGGTTTTACTAAAGCTTCTAGCACTCAGCGCTTCTTATCGATTGTTCGTTTTGTTTTAAAAAGCATCCAAAGTTGATTTTTAAACGCGTGCGCAATGTGTGTCAATGTCTGATCCAAGTCGATTCCCTTCGCGTCTATAAAAAATCCTCCCCCGGACAGAACGGGACGGGGCTACACAAGCTGATCCGAATAAACCCGAATATAATATGATATGTGAGTATATCTGATGATCTGCAAAAAATCGCCCAATCTAGGTCCAAAATATCCAGAGACTTAAACGCAGTTGATCTCTGACAGAAACTTGCGGAATCAACGAAAAAGCAAGTGCATTCAACCCGTTCTAACATATTTCAAACATGGGGAAAGAAGCCTTTGCCAATATTAATTACTACAGTATTTCGGTTATACTGCACTATACGGTCGACAGCTGCAAGCTGTGAGTGAAATTTCAGCAAATTAGAAATAATTAAAACCTACCTGTGTTTAACAAGGTAGGTTTTAATTACGATCCTCACGATCCTCTAGCTTTGGTAAAGGTATTCGGTAGCAAACAGTTTCGACCAGCTTGGGCCACAAGATTCATTGTGTACACGTATTGGTCCAACTTACGATTCACCTCCTAATCAGTAGCTTCTTCGTGTGGATGGCTTCCCCGGGTAAAAGACTCGCGTCTCAGACCTCACGGCCGGTGGATCGGTTTTTCCTGGGGGATTGACTCCCGGTGCTACTGGACGGTTTGCGCACCGTTCGGCGACGCCAATCGGTTGTGTACTCTCACTAAGACACGGCCCGGTGGCATAGTGGTTAGGTCGCCTGATCTTACATTGTAAGGTCCCGGGTTCGATTCCCGGCTGGGTCACCATTTTCCGTTGGGATCAAATTAACGGAATTGCATTTTCAATTCTGTCGATCGAATGCAATAACAAGACACACACTTACAGACACGTTACACGCACATATACATATAACACGTCATTGTAGGGTTAGTTGTAAGAGATTGTCATATGACAATAAACCCGCCCATTGTGACATTTTCACAATAAAGAGTATAAACAACTAAATTGCTGAAGGAGTCTGGACACTATGAAAATATACCGTCTCCTAATCAGCGGGGTTGGATGTTGACCTGTTGTCATGCAATTCTCGAAACGACCAATCGGCCACCCGATCCCGAGTGGTATGACGGACAAAGGACGCCCAGGTCCGCGATAAATTCAAATTAAATTACCGTTGTAATACAATAGGTGGAAGCCGTGAAAGCGACTTCGGTCCCGTAACCAGTCAGGAGGACGGAGTTATTTTGAAGGTTAACTCCAGACGGAGATATCCTGCCAAGACTGCTAGCTAGGGGGCGAGTGGCCCACTGGCTTACCTTCCTAGTGCCTCGCCGCAAGGCGTTGGACTCTGGCGGGTTCGTGTCTTTGCAGGACGGTAGATTTGTACCGTCTCAAAGTCCTCTACGCTCACCTCACGGTAGACAGAACGATCACTATCGTTAAACCTTAAGGACCTCTTTCTCCCGTTAGGAAGTCATGGTGTTCCGCTCAGGTCCAGTCAGGACAACACCACAGCAATTCCACTACATCAGTCTTCTTTTTTCACCAACTCATTTAGCGTCCACTCTGCTCGACTTTGGAACCAGCTTCCGCATGCTATTCGTCATGCAACATCGTTGCCCTGCTTCAACCCTTCAGGCCTCGGCCCCTCAGCCGATTGACAAGTTGATGCCGCAAAAAAATTTAGTAAAAATTAGTAAAAAAATTGAATTATGACTTTGTCTCACCAAAACATTAATTAATGCCAAACCTTGTGTATCCATAATTAAAATAAAACATATTATAATAATAAAACATAATAAAATAAAATAAAATAAAATTAAAACGGGGCCGTCACGCTGAATCGTGTTTTGGCCGATATCGGCCAACCGCCCCGGTTGGCCGATATAGAGCCCCTCTAGGGGTCAAGGCGTTACTAAAAGAACATTTTCTCCCTCAAAATATCAACTAAGAACCAACCCTCCCCCTCCCCCCCTTCCCCCTTCCGTTGGGTTGTTGATTGGATACTCATAAGAACTTTGTAATATCTATCATTTTATATAAGTAGATTTTTATTTATCTGTAGTTCCTATGTATCTATTATTATAATATGTATTATATTATTATAAATTATATATTTTTTATGTATGTATGTATGGATGTATGTATATGTATATTTTATGTGTATATGTTTATGTTTGTGAGCTGTATTGTTACTTTTATTTAATATTACAACGGTTGGCTGTAAGAAATCGCAAAACGATAAGCCCGCCGTTTGTACTAAGTTAAAATAGAATTTAGGTTTTCTTTACCAATGTAATATTATTTTTTAGTACAATAAAGGTATTTTTCATTTTTTCAAAACTTTATAAAATTACAGGTTTGCCCGTTGTGGTTGACATCTCCAAATGATCCTCTAGCTATCGAAAATAAAAATTCATATGAGACGAATATTTATGAGGTAATAGATTCTTTCGCGGAAAGGAAAGCTCGACGTGTAAAGCTGTAGCAAGTACAATTTGCTAGTACCTAAGGATCGAAGTTGTGTGTTGTCCACACTGTTGTATTCTAAATTAATGTTACACATGTGGAGAAGTTATCAGCAAATAGGTAATAAAGTGCGCAAATTTATTTAAGCGTTACATCATTAAAATCATCACACGTCTTACCTTTCCGACGCTGGGTCCCCCCTCTGTGACGAAACGCACCACCACTGGTTTCTCTGAGCCGGCGACGAACCCGAAACCCAAGCGCGAGCTTCTCTGGAGGGTGACTTCCCGTGGCGATGGTGGCGGTTCCTCTTCTCGAGTTTCGCATACTGAAGGTGCCGAATAGGTAGTCGTTTTGTTCACGTGGCTGAAAACAAAGCATTGATAATTTGAACTCGCCCTACAATGATCCGTCTATAAAAAAGTATAATACACGCCAGCGAACAGTGATTCGTCTAGACTAGTCTAGAGAAAAAAATCTAGACCCCTCAAATTATTTTACTTTACCATCTGTTGCGCATCTTAAAAACAGCTGTTGCAAATAATATTTTTAAACCTGCTATATAATTAGGATATTACTTTATTTTTTATTTTTTATTGGAATTATCAAATTAACCATTTACAATAAGTATAATATTAAAACAAATAGCAAAAACTTTCCTCTTTCATTTACTGGTTAGCGCTGCCCAACTGGGATATACCCGTTCCAGGGTAAGCAATTTATATTTTTACATTTAAAATGAGGGTCGATTGAACCAACCAAACACAATAATAATATTAATAATAAAAATATATATGTAATAATAATAAATATATATAATAATAAAAATTTAATAGAAATCACAATATTATATAGGAAATAGAAATACTAAATACATTAGAATACACATATACACACATACACATATATAAACACACTATATGTTCAGTCAACTTCAACTTATTCTACTACATCGATCATGGCATGGATAGATAAACGCTCTTCTTGCAACAGCCATTTATTTATTTTGCTTTTAAACAAATGACGATTGGGGCTGGTTTTTATGTCACTGCTTAATTTATTGAAAATTCTTGTAGCTATGAAAGAGTAGTGGCGCTGTCCGATAGTCGTCTTCATCCTAGGTACATTCAAATTATCACTCAGGAGTTGTCTAGTGGGTTTCGTGTGCGTAATAATAACAGATTTATTTTGTATTGCCACGAAAACCCAACGTAGTTCAGTTTTAGTAAATAATAATCTAGCATCCAAAACTTGAGCCTCTTTAAAGAGTTCATTAGAAGAATATTGATATGGTTTGCTATGCATGATTTTTAAAATACATTTTTGCGCTGTTAGAAGTGGCGTCAGGTGGGTTTTGCAGCACCCACCCCACCCCATTATACCATAGTTAATAAGGGTTTCACATAATGCAAAATACACTATGGTTAGCGTCCTGCGATCCAGAACACTCCTCATATATACTATACTATAGCCTATGACACATGTCCTGGTAGAGTGTTTTAATAAGGGAAATTAAAACGCATACTTAATCATGTTTAGAAGTTTTTTTATATAGATTAAATGAAAGCTTTGAATTTAAATCTTATCTAAGGATGAATCTAATGCACTTTAACCATCGATATAAAATCGATGACCTTAACGATTTTGTTAATATCAGGCTCAAATTTACATAAAAACAGCTGTAGGTCGCCACATTCAGTAATATGCAGCCGATTTCTCTTTTAAAGCTCGGCGTAAACGAACCACCGGCCACAGCCACAAGTGGCCAGCGACAAGTAGCTGACAGGCTTTTTTAAAAAAAAGCTATTGACTCGTCCGGCGGCCGCCACACGCTACGTCTCGCTCGCACTCGCCACTCGCTACGCTACTCGTTGCACTCGACAGCCACAGGTGGCTGTGACCGGTGGCTTGTGTGCGCCGAGCCTTAGTTAGCGGCGTTACTCCAGGAATCTCTCTTCTCCGTCGTTCCCTCATTACTGAGGATCGTGCCCACTAGACAACAGTTTGCCTACAAGGCTCCTCCACTTAGACCTGTCTTCTGCATGGCGGGTCGCAGATTGTATTGACCCTTTTGTAACTTCTTTGATGTGGTCGTTCCATCTGGTCGGTGATCTGCCTCTGCTTCTCATGCCCTCCACTTGAACCCCGGAAAGCATTTTTTTCAGATTCTCTGGGTTTCTCCTGGCAACATGACCGAAGAACTGCAGCACCCTTCTCGCCTATACGGTGGAGAGCCTCACTTGGATGCCGAGTTCTTCCAGGAATAACCAATGAAATTAAAGATGTCGTTATAGTAGGTATTTAATTTTAGTTTGAAATAAGAGGGTTCAGCCACGTGTCTGCGAATAAGTTGGGTCTAATCTATTTTTGTGTAGAATAGACCCGAATAATTTAGCAAATTTACACATAACGCTGACTGGATAGTAATTGTCGATTACATTCTAAAATCCGCTTTTATCAACGGGTGTAATACGAGTGCGAGTAACCTGCCATTCGAGCGAAAAGCAGTGTGATTTTAGACAAATATCGAAAATGTGTAATACAGGTCCTTGTAAGGCCATCACATAGTGCTTAACCAGGAAAGGTAGAATATTATCAGGCCCCAAGGATTTATTGAGGCTCGTTTTAGAAAATTCACGATTTTCCTCATTCGGAGTCACCTGCGGAATGTCAAATACAGGACTATTAGTGTCGGTATCGCAAATGGGCACACCCACATCAATAGGGGCTCAGGGGACTTAGCAATTGCTTCAAAGTATACATAGGTATAGACGCTTTGCCTTTAATGGCAGCGTTATCTAATTAGCCGCAGCTACTTGGGATGATTTATACGGAGACATGAAGTACCAATCTATTGCGGCCTTTAGTTCAAGGCTTAACAAAAAAATGCTATTAACTCAGCGCCCTCGTTAAACCTGTCTCTCTTCTTTCTACACTCTAACTGGCTCACTCTGATTCAGAAAACAGTTTTTTTCCTTTGATCATACTGACGACGACCCTCATCGATCTTCGAAGTTCTGGTATCTAATAATAGGTTACATATGATATTCATATTCATATTCGTATTCATTTTATTAGTATACTGGTATACAAGTCAGATACAGATTGGCAAACATCCATACATATTAGCAAACAAATATTTTTTTAACGTAAAGAAAAAATAACAATAAACAAAAAAAACAAAAAAAGTACAAGAATAATGTAAAAAGAGGAAATACAAGACAAAATGCAAAGAAATCAATAAACACTTTAGCCACCAAAGCATTTTAGACTTCACCCGAGTAATATTCCTCCAGTGAGTAAAACGCCTTATCTGTGAGGTACCTCTTAAGGCGTCTCTTAAACACGTCAAGAGATTGCGCCTGCCTAATGTACTCGCTGAGTTTGTTGTAAACCGCTGGGCCGGCGATATAGGCTAGTCTCTCCCACTTGGATAATGCATGACTTACCGAACGTAGCATGCTACGGGATCTTGTTGGATAGTGGTGATGCACACCATTCACTTCAAAATCGGCTAGATTTCTGCGAACGAACAGCGCTACTTCCATTATATAAATGGACGGCAGCGTCATGATGCAGAGATCTCTAAACAGAGGCCTAGCTGGCGTATTAAGCGCCACACGCGCTATTGTGCGGACTGCACGCTTCTGCATAAGGAAGGCCCTCTGCCTGTCGGCTGCTCGCCCCCATAACTCCGCGCCGTACGTTAGCAGTCAATGAAAATATGCAAAGTAACACATGCGCAGCGCGGATGGTCGGGTATCTAACGATTCCGTGCGGCTTGGGATTGGTGATAGGTTATTTTGTAATCGGTTAAACTCACGGTTCATCTCTCATCCTGTGTGTGTGCGGCCTTCACATTATTATACGTTTTTTTTTGTAGAAATGCACTACTTACGTACAATTTCATTAATTAATTTGAAATATTATAGAAAATCAAAAATCAATGAATTCTTTATTACTTACTTTATATAGTAGACATCTCCTTTACAGTCCAGAGCTCTTTCCCAGCCGTAAGGGAGATCGGAGGCATCCGTCATTCCACTCCACCATTCTGTAGGGGGAAGCCAGCTGGCGGTTTTTGTCACATGACTGTAAAAAAAGAGAGAAAAACATTAGTCGCAATTGTCCATATATCATATGAATTAGAGAAACTTCTGATAATAAAAAAAAACGGCTGTGTCACCCCTGACTTTCCCGGCAAGCAGACAAACCCCCTCACCCCCCCAGGCGTCAAACCTATTACCTCTCCCCACAACACCTCCCCCCTCCCCTCCACCTCGCCAACTAACCCCTTAACCCACACCTGATAGTGATTTTGTCAAGTTCATATGATAACAAAAGTAAAATATTTTGGAATTTTATAGTATTTCCGTGGTATTAAATTGATATTATTCCAAAATTGATGTAGTATTTTCTTAAATACGGCGGTAAATGCGTCGCTTGTACACGAGACTTGTATACGAATTTCGAGATTGAAGTATGACTGATGGACCGATTTTAACTACAATTTTTCAACTCTTGCCATGACCGAATGATGCCTGCATGCCAAATTTCAGCTCAATTGGATGAAGCGTTTAGGCGCTATCGTGGAGAAATACACACACACACACACACAAACACCCAGACACACAGACTCACAAGCAGACTTCAGTCTGGAAACGGTCCTAATCGTCTCATGGGGTGTCAGAAAGGGTATTTCCGTCTTCATCTGTTTATTTGTTAGGATAGAAACGAATTTACAGCGTGAGATTTCACGCTGGTATATTAGGTGGTATATTTATGGTAGTATATTTATGGAGATATCATAAAGTTAGTAACGCGTGCAAGCACTTCGAAATGCCTGGTAGGCGGCGGCGGCTGCTGGCCTAGCAAGGTCAGCGTTCGGCGGAAAACGGCGCGGATGGTGAGAAACAAGACGCGTACGTCTACGCGATAGGTTGCGTGACTTGCGTGCATCTGAGAGGGGACATCTATGTTTGACGTCTATATATCCAAAGGTAGCGTCTAAAAATGCAAATAAACGCCACCCTACTTAAATTAACAAAACGATTCGAAAATTTACGAGAGCAAAGCCGCGGGCAACAGCTATTTTTTTAAATAAAACTTCTACCTATATATTTTTACTCAATAAATACCTATATTGTCTTCCGTAATGTTTTGTTTTATTGAACCAGTATTAAAAAAATGATTATATAGCAAAGGTTGATTATAACCTCAAAGGTTGCTTAAGAGGCCGTACACGAAATTTTGCGCATTTCGTGAATTTACATAATTTTGCAGACGTGAATTTAAGGTTAAAATACTGTATTTCTATAAGTTTTATTGCACAACATAAAAGATCATTTATATTATTGTCTAATGAGTGAGCTACTTTTTTGAAAATTATTATAGAATTTTGATTAATTGACCTTAAACCGGCGACTGTTTGTGAATTTTTGCTGTATGAGGTTTAGAATATAACATATTTACGAATCGTTTTGACATCTAAACGGTATAAAAAAATTACAAGTATTGTTGTGAAAGTCCTCTATATAATAAGTGAATCACTTTTTACTACTTTCATATAAAATTGTTGTTAAAAAAAATATTGAACTTTGTCAAATTTTTTAGAAAATGGGCAAAGAAATGCTTTTGATTTTGGCCTTTTAGAACTCTCGTTCATAAAATAAAAACATCAGAAATAAACTTTAGTTCAATATCAATCCATTTCCTCAAAAAAAAAAGCAAAACATTAATTAAAATTGGCAATAAAGTCTTTTAAAACAATCTAATTCTCGCGTTATGATACTTGCCTATGATACGATTCACGCCTCAAGTCAGCTAGTCCCCGCCGAGCGCTTCTAAAGGGTGGACGTATCTCTTTGGCTCCGAAAATCCTACCTACCTATAGCTATATTATACCATTGACTATAGATGTATCACGGCCCACATCAATTTCGTACACGGCCTCTTAACGCAGTAAAATACGATTTGGCGTAATACGACGGTTCGAAGGCCAGCGTTTACCTCGATGGAACCCAAATCGAACAGGTCCCACAATTCAAGTATTTAGGATCGTTGGTTACGGAAAAGAAAGTGGCATCGACGGCCGATGTCCATAGCCGGATCGGTCAGGCAACAGCAACATTCGCCACGCTCAAGTGGTGCATATGGAAGCGAACGAATATTAGCATCAAAACCAAAGTACGACTATACCGAACGTTGGTTCTTCCCATTCTTCTTTATGTATCGGAAACGTGGACGTTACTACAATCGGACCTCAAAAAGTTCGAATCCTTCCAAATGCGATGCTTGAGGCAGATTCTCGGTGTCTCACTCCGCGACCGAATTCGATACGAGACCAATAGAGAAAGATGCGATCTAGTAACAACGATCGAAGAAGAAGTACAAAAACGTCGACTACGATGGTTCGGCCATGTTTGCCGAATGAACGATAATCGCTTGCCACGTAAACTTCTTTGGCGAGACCGTCCGACAGAATGGAGAATTCAGCGATCGGCACCGAAGAAAACCTGGCTAAATAACATCAAAGACGACCCGATTATCGGTTAGGGATGCTCAAGACGTGGCAAAAAATCGTCAAGAATGGAAGCGAATCGTGAATGGAGTACGAGATCCAGCGGCACCGACAGCAGCGTATTGGCTGCGAGGGCGACCACCTCCCGAATCGCCGGCTACGGAATAAATAATAATAATAATAATAATACGATTTGGCAACTAGGATTTTACCATGAAACGCATGGCACAGTTCCAAACATTCATAATCATTCTATTATGTTCAATATGGTAATGGCAGTCTGGCGGTGCACTATAGATGGCGCTCTAGACACGCATATACGGTATCCTATCTCGAAATAATATTATATTATAATAACAAAAGAAGTCTTAAATCATACCTCTTATTATTTTAATATTATTTACATGAATATGTCAATTTTAGATTTGGTATACAGGTTTCAATACGTATCAACTGCGCAAATTAAAGTTCATATAGACTAATAGATGCAATTCTACTTCTCCATATTATTTCTGTGATGTAAACATCCTATAAAGAAATGGGATAGATTGCACTAATAATTGAATGTTACTATTGTTTTTATTTGTTACATTATTGGGTTTTTGTAATCAATCAGTCCTTTATACAAAAAAAATATAATAACTTTATTATATATGGGCAAATAAATTGCTATTAGTTTCGCCAGATAATGCTTTCAGAGCCACCTGCATCGCCACCTGTCGTCGGCGCAAAAAGGTTGCTAAAACGTACTATGGCGTTGAGCAATCTGATACCATATATAACCAATTACTAAACCAAGAGTAAACCGGCTCCGTTGCTAACGAGCTTTTAAACCTCATATAAATATATAAAACACAGCAAATTTGTATTTCACCTCTCCTACCCGAATCTGCTACATTTAAAACCAATTAAAAATGCCAAGTGGGAAGAAATCTTTTAAGCGCCTTATGGTGGCCCCTCAAAGATTTCAGAAGAGTCACTTTTAACTCGAGAATGTGAGCTGATAGGACGGTTTTCGCCACTTGACTATGCGCGGGTGGGCGGGTTTTTTACTTCTTTTGGCCAGCGGCGACTCCCTCCGCTCGTCTTTTTGAAAAAATAAAAAAACCGTCATTACAAACTATACTTCATTTCAATGACAGTGTTTCGTATCGCTAATCGTAACTAAATATTATGGTTTATAATCATTAGTTATTATTAATGTATGCGTCGTTATTTTGTAGCTTGGTAACTGACTGAACTGTGAAGAGAATGTTAGGAGCCAATTTCCATCGGAATACACCGTAAACAGAGAGAATAACATAGATAGGGCAAAAGCGAATAGTAAACGAGAGAGCAATAGCGTACTGCTCAATCATTGGCTAATGCTTAAGCGTTCATTGTGTTCTATAGACAGTTGCAATGTTCAATCAGTCGGGTATAGACTGCTTGAACATTGCAACTGCAGTCGGGTATAGACATCTTTGGTCTATACCCATATACTGCTTGAACATTGCAACTGCAGTCGGGTATAGACGGGTATAGACGGGTATAGACTGCTTAGACATTGATCAATCAGTCGGGTATAGACTGCTTGAACATTGCAACTGCAGTCGGGTATAGACATCTTGGGTCTATACCCATATACTGCTTGAACATTGCAACTGCAGTCGGGTATAGACGGGTATAGACTGCTTAGACATTGATCAATCAGTCGGGTATAGACTGCTTGAACATTGCAACTGCAGTCGGGTATAGACATTTTGGGTCTATACCCATATACTGCTTGAACATTGCAACTGCAGTCGGGTATAGACGGGTATAGACTGCTTAGACATTGATCAATCAGTCGGGTATAGACTGCTTGAACATTGCAACTGCAGTCGAATATAGACTGCTTGGACATAGTTCTTGCAGTCGGTTATAGACTGCTTGAGTCTATACCCATAGAATGCTTGAACATTGCAACTGCAGTCGGGTACAGACGGGTATAGACTGCTTGAACTTTGTTCAATCAGTCGGGTATATACTGCTTGAACATTGCAACTGCAGTCGGGTATAGACGGGTATAGATTGCTTGGACATTGTTCAAGCAATCGGGTATAGACTGCTTGAGTCTATACCCATAGACTGCTTGAACATTGCAACTGCAGTCGGGTAGAGACGGCTATAGATTGCTTGGACATTGTTCAAGCAATCGGGTATAGACTACTTGAGTCTATACCCATAGACTGCTTGAACATTGCAACTGCAGTCGGGTATAGACGGGTATAGATTGCTTGGACATTGTTCAAGCAATCGGGTATAGACTACTTGAGTCTATACCCATAGACTGCTTGAACATTGCAACTGCAGTCGGGTATAGACTGCCTGAACATTGCAATGTATAGACCCATGCAATGTTCAAGCAGTCGGTAATCCTTCCGTTTCGTCTGAAAATATGCATAAACGTATTGGCCATAAAAAAAGAATAATTACCTGTCGTAAAATTATACTAACTAAATTACTAAGCTTTAATAACAAAATAAAAATATTTCGCGTAAAAAAGCTTTTGCTATATTCTCATGATGATTTTTATTTGTATTATATTTACATTTCAACATATTAGCTAAATTCCGAATTATAACTCAATGCCTGCTATTTAAAAAAATATTAACCGCATAATCGGATGCTATTTTGCTTTGTCACGTTGACGTTTCCATCGAAATCCGGCCAAGTCAAATTCCGGTCAGCAGAGAAATCAAATTCAAAAATAAAAAGCGAAAGGTCAATAAAAACACGACAAAAGGCCATAAAATAAGTAAAAATATTCCGTAAACGCGTCAAACGAGAGGAGTGACACGTTTGATATATTCAAGCATTGTCCATCATGGGATACTTGGCTTGAGCCACCCCTAAAACATTGCTGACTCGACTATAGGATGAAGTGCTCGAGTATTACTTAAGTGCAAGTCGAAACTTAAGGCGACTACATCTCTCAAACAGTGAAAAAAATACATTTTGAGAGTCTTCAAATTTAAGTAACCTCGCTTGAATTTAAATAATAATATAAATATGGATTTTGTAGCGAATTTCTTAGTGTTTGATACTATGACGCAAAATTTTAATATTTATATTTTTTCCTTATAAAAAAAAATACAATCTGAAGTCATCACCTTTTCATAATTTGTAATTTACTTGTAATCTATCGGGGATAAAAAACCAAAATATATTGGTTATACTTACCAAGAAAATGATTGAAATATGATGAAGCGATATTTCTAGTTTATTTTTATATATAATAAAAAAAAAAAAACAAAATATATAGTTCCATTTTTCATGCTTACTATTTTTCATGGTCGATTTCAGAAGACTTTCAGCGCAAATAATTGTTTATAAGCTAAATGTAATGAGCAATGAAAATTTTAAACTTCTAATAAGCGAATCGGCGATTAGTAAGTTAACTTAAGAATTAAAATATGAAAAATATGCCCTTTTTTTGGTCTTTTAACACTAAAATAAAAAGCCACAAATAAAAGTATGTAAAGCCAAAAATGTGCTCAGACTGCGATGGCTCATTAGACGTAAAAAAAAATCGCTGATTCCAGCGGTATGTTACATTTAGTTTATCAAGAATTATTTCGGCGTACATATCTTTCTTTTGAAATAGCGCATGACACTTTTTTGGTTTTTTGACAAATTATAATGAAGAAATAAATAAAAATGAAAATATCGCGTCATCACATTTCAATCATAAAACTCGGTACGTATTATCAAGATAGTTTCAAGTTGTTCTCCGCAATAGATTTCAAGAAAAATGAAAATTACTAATAGGTGATTACTTCAGATTTTATTTTTTTTATTAGGAAAAAATCTAAATATTAAAATTGCTAATCACAATATGAAAGACTAAGAAATTCGTCACAAGAGTCATCTTTTTACTAATATATCAATGCACGGAGGAGTTACGTAAAATTGATTACAAAATGTCAATTGTTCACAGTTTGAGAGAGGTAGTCGCCTTAAGCATCGACTATAGACTCGGGTGTAAGAAAATCATTCTGAGCCCGTAAGCAACGCAAGCACGTGCACATAAACCGGAGAAAGTATCGTTTTTAACAGCTTGGAGTCAAACAAATGCATTTGGCGGCTTAGTGCCAAACAATGAAAACGTGGTCGTGAGAAAGATGCAGCATCGACATGTCCTGTCTCTCTCATGATATGATAGGGTAAGTCGACTCGAATGATAGACCAAACGAAAAGACCGATAGATCGCGTTTCCCGTTTTATCGATTATATCAAAATAGTAATTGAAACTGAACTGGACTTTACACGACCCTATAATCCAGGCCAACGAAAACAAGGAGGTGTAGTAGACAAACTACGTCTCACTACAAATATATGTAGAGATGAATAATTAAACTCAATTGCGCTACCCGCTCACTAACCAGCCTGGCTGCCGCAGCCAGGCTACGCCAGCCAAAATATTAAGCAGCCAGTTTCAGCCAGCCCACTCAGCCAGTCGAGACCGTCAGTCGGACGAAATGGTCGCCTATGAAAAATATGACTGGCTGCGTCGACAAGTGTGCGGCGACTGAGGGAAGTCACATACAATGGCCTTAATGCGCTCTGTCTGCGGCAGCCAGTTGGCTGCCGTGCTTGAGTGCACGTTCCATTGGCTGCTGCAGCCAGGATTTCTTGGCTGCCTAGTGCGCGGGCTCCGATGAGTCATCATATGTCGAATTGGCTGCCACAGCCTGGCTGCGGCAGCCAGGCTGTCTATTGACAGTCAAACTTACAAAGTACCCGGATGTCAAATAGCAACGCCACTATGGTCAATGCACCATCCGTCCTCGCTTCTTAGGGAACGTATGTGTACAGACTCGTAATTACCAGTTGCTTAGCATCAGCAAGTCGAGTGGGCACAACCATCCAAGGGCTGCCCGAGGCAGTTGGGCGCACTGCAGATTATAACTGCCTATAAGCGCAGACAGTTATGGCTCCAAGGAGGCTACCGGATGGGAGCTGAATCATGAGTTGGGCCGACTAATGAACACAAATTGGTTAACAACCCCAAGCTACATTGAATAATTCTGCCTTAGCAACAGTGCTAAGGTCAATAGCTCGATGGCTAGATGACTGCATCTACTTCATTCAGAGTGCGAGAATCGCACTCACGGTCGACAACGTTCGTCGCCGGACGAGAACGATTACGTCATAAGTGGCGTCATGGACGCCGCAACACATCGGCGTCATTTCGTATGCCTCCGGTACAGAGGGGCGTCGCCTGGTCGTTAATCGCCTTTGATGTCGCTCAGCGTCACGCGAATCGGGACTGAAAATTGTTGGAATGTGAAGAGGCGGTCGGGCGGAAACGATGTGACTCCATGGCGCAAAAAAGCGTCAACTCCAGCTCAATCCCCCCCTTTCTCCTTTTCCCCTAACTCTCCACATCCTTCCTCTTCGATTCCAAGATCCCCTAAACCATTTTTCATTTAGGGTAGATCCCTAATATCTGAATATACTAACCACGGTTAGTTTTACTTTCCCGGCCCACCAACCGACGAGAAGAGAAAGTATTGTGAACGCACTTCTTTGTGTATTTCGATTGAGCTAAAATTTGGCATGCTGGCATCATTTGGTCGTGGCAAGAGTTGTGGATGAAATCGGTCCACTAGGGAGAGCTGACTTAAAGACTTGTTTAGTAGTCAGACGCCTTGTTGGGCCAAAATCACATTGTGAAATTTTGGTATGAATATCCGGTATAAAAGTTACGCTAATAATATTTGAATTCTGCCATAAATTTTAATGAAATATTAACGCATCGAGCGGCGCGGTTCGTTTCTCGGCTAAGAGCCAACGAAGATAGAAGGCCAGATAGAACGAAACCCTACCGGGTACGTCTGCCAACCGAGAGAGGGCGCTCATCCATTTTTTTAAATAGAAATCAATATTCAGACGAAATCAGTCCTCGACTTGGCGGGGAAGTCGGGGAATTTGTCCCCGGCGCCAATGGAGAAGCTTGAGTCGGACGGCATTTGTTAAAGGGCGCCAAAGTTAAAAAAGCATCCAACAGTTTGATAATAAATTATGTTTGTACGTGCGAGATCCTTTGAAAAATTCCTCATTGGAAGGATTAGACCTTGTGGATCTTCTGTATCATATGGTTTAATAATATGTCAATATATTGGTCCGAATTCATAATCCCAGTAAGTGTGACGTCATCTTATCAAACCATATTATTATTATGTTACGGGAGCTCCACAAGGTCTATCCTTCAAACGGGGGAATTTTTCAACAAGATCTCGCCCCATGCCATTCTTCGACAAAAAATAAACAGTTTTTCTCACAGAACCAAATTACTGTACTTGAATGACCCGGAAACTCCCCCGATCTCAACCCGATCGAAAACCTTCAGGCTATTTGCAAAAAAACGGCTCTACAAGATGGATTGTACAACAAAAACCAAGATGATCAGTGCAATAATTCAAGTCTGGTTTCACGATGATGAACTAAAATGAAGCTATGTTATGATGATGAACTAAAATAAGCTGGTTTTGGGTTTATGTGCTTTTTAAGCCTGAAACCTGGAGAATCAATAAAAAATATATGCAGTAAATTTGTATATCAAAAACAGCTCATATAGAATCACTATTAAAAAACAAACTCTTTATATGTACAAGACTTCAGACCCGATCACTTCCTCTGATGAGGTACCTATGTACATGTCAGTTCCTTATCGCGGGTAAGAGACAGTTCAATCGAATGCATAGATAACTAACAGAGAAATCTTTCATTGCTACAAGACTTTAAAATAAATTAAGCAGTGACATAAAAACCAGCCCCAATTATCATTTGTATAAAAGCAAAATAAATAAATGGCTGTTGCAAGAAGAGCGTTTATCTATCCATGCCATGATCGATGTAGTAGAATAAGTCGAAGTTGACTTAACATATATTGTGTTTATATGTATGTATGTGTGTATATGAGTATTCTAATGTATTTAGTATTTCTATTTCCTATATAATATTGTAATTTTTATAAAATTGTTATTATTATATATTAATATTATTGTTATTATTATATATATATATTAATATTGTAAATGGTTAATTTGATAATTCCAATTCCAATAAATAAAATAAATAAAAATCCTCGTCGTCATTCTTTTGTAATAATAAAAATTCCTCGTACGTAAAAAGGACATGAAATGAAAATCGTGCCACGCTACTTTTTTTACTGCAAAGTTGGAATTTAATACCGTGCGATGCCTTTTGTGTGCTCTTGGTCTGGTATGTGGATAGAGTTTATATGGGAAATTCCGCGCGAACGAATCGTATCTGGGCTGAAAAAATAAATATCGAGTGAAAATGGAGAGTTCCACGATGAATAACAGTGGTTTTGGTTATTGTAGCCGTGCCGGATTAACCCTTCAAGGACCAATGGGCATACGTGACCCATAATTTCAAAATCATTTTAAAATTATCGAATATGAATCATTTATAAATTATATTGTTTCCATGCTATTGAGACATCAGAATACAAGAAAAATAAATACATGTTTTAAAAATATACCGGTTTTTTTAATATCGCAAATGACCACAGAACTCTGGTGATTTTAAATAAATAAATAAAACATTTATGCCGACTTTTTCAATTTGTTTTTTTTTTTTATTTTGGTACATTTGTTAGTGCGTATGATTTCTGAGTAAAACAACAAGGAGGAGGAGTTAGATGGGGTGGTTAGGGAGGGGCGATTAGAGGGGGGTTTAGGGGTTTCTGGCGCAGGACTGTTAGGGGGGTTACAGGGGATTTAGCGATGGTTCGGGGGTTGAGAGATTTGGCGAGGGAGGGGGGGGGGGGGGGGGGGGTACTTTATCTACTAATATATGGCGCAGCGCCCTCAACGCTTCCCAAAGTTTTTTTTTTCTAAAGTTATATTTTTCAAAATTTTTAAAGCTGTTTATTTAACCGTGTTGATTTACAAACTTCAAGGATGCTGGTTAATATAAACTCATCCCGTATCTTATGTATTCATTCTGTATATATGTCCTAGGCGATTAGTAAGTGGGGCGTGCTGGCGCGCGGCGTCAGATGCATAAATATCCTCATTTCTGAGGCACCTGTTTTTAATAATAATAATAATAATAATAAACTCTCTATTTTAAATAAAAAAGGCGAGCTTATTGCCTTGCAGCAATGTCTATTAGCTAACCTACAACTTAAGTTTATAACAAATTTAGAACGTTGGCTACGCAAAACAACAATAAAAACACAAATGATAAAAATAAACAAACAGAAACTAGAAAGAGACAGATAATAAAAAAAATTTAAAACAAATGACTAAAATTAAATAAGGTCGCAGAGGAAAGGAAGGAGAGGAAGGAAGGAAAGGGAAGCGAAAAGGAGGGGGAAGAGGTGGATTGGTTGGTAAAGCATTCCAGAGTCGTGCAGCTTCCACGGAGAAGGAATATGAAAAAAATCACTGCTATGACCAGGGATGGATAACAGGTTATTGCCCTCTGATCTCAGGGGACGGCCGTGCGCCGATAACGCGGTGAACCTATCGACAAGATAAAGCGGCACGCCATCCGCGAGGATTCTAAATAAGACAAACATGTTTTTACACAAAAAGGCCAAATTTTACAACAATTTATTGTTGTGTTTTAACATTTTGGGTATAAAATAACCTGTTCCAGTAGGCTGGTTTAAAGGCTTCTCCGTGATATCGTTATTTTATAATATGTAATGCGTATTGAAAAATCGCTTGACAATCGAACAATTCAAAGACGTGCGACGTCGACGTTTCAGGCGATTTTTACGTAGCGGTAAAATATTTCCTTCGCTGAAAGAGCTCTGTAAGCATTTATATCTCGTTTGCGTGAAAATATCTCTAAGTTGACACAGAGGCTTTATTCAGCGAAGGGGGGGGGGGGGAGCGATTTCTCACGTTGCAAAAACATGAGTCGAACTGCGTAAATCAGTCGAAACGTTATTGAATCGTTTCCTTCTTCTTCATTTGCTATGGATATTTATTTCTATTATATTATTACTGAATAATGCTTATACAAAACCTGCTAATATGTCAATATCCGTAATCTATGTTTACTTGCCCGGCCTACCAACTGAACAGGAGGGAAAGTATTGTAAACGCGGAAAAAAAATCGGGATGGACGGAAATATCATTTAGAGCCCCTTTGAGACGTCTAGGATATTTTCCAGATTAAAGCATCTCTGGTTGTTTGTTTATATTCTTTATTGTGAAAATGTCACAATGGGCGGGTTTATTGTCATATGACAATCTCTTACAACCAACCCTATTATGACGTGTTATAATGTATGTGTGCGTGTAACGTGTCTGTAAGTGTGTGTCTTGTTATTGCATTCGATCGACAGAATTAAAAATGCAATTCCGTTAATTTGATCCCAACGGAAAATGGTGACCCAGCCGGGAATCGAACCCGGGACCTTTCAATGTTAGGATTAGGCGACCTAACCACTATGCCACCGGGCCGTGGGTATGTGTGTCTGTTTGTGTATTTGTTTGTGTATGTGCTGTGTGTATTCTTCCACAATTTCGAATGCGTAACCCGTCGGACGCCGACAGTGCCTATAGGCACTTTGCGTTGTTTGACAGATCCGCGCGTAGCCGATAAGGCCGGCCCTATTTATATTATACAAATGTATAATATACATGACTAACAATATTAATTACTAGCTAACAAGAGGGAATTCATGAAAAAACGCTATTGTTAGTATTTATTCTTAAAATAGACCAAAAAAATGCGGCGCAGGTTTTTGCGCGTGAAGATTAGCTTCCGAGCGGTTAATCATATTAAGCTGAAATGTGGTAAACAGGTATGATTTAATCATGGATAGAGTTAAACAGATTGGGTTGAAATTAAACCACCAGGGAGCGCAATAGTCATACGTCAATCTTGAAATATTACACTTGAAATTCGGTAAACATATGTCTTGTTGGGCCGAAATCACATTGTAATGTTTTGGTTGAAATATCTCATACAAGACACAAATATTATAATATTTAAATTCTTCGTCGGTGACATCATTTTTGGTGCGTTCGCAGGGTCAGCCGGTCTCGGCCCGACGGGTGCTGGGGCCGGAGGGCCGCCGCCTCCCTCGCCGCGCACCCCGCCATATTAACGCCATCTGTTGGCGCTTGGCCCAAACCAGCCATGGCCAAAAAGCGAACCGCGTCGCCTAAGGCATCGCAATGGAATCCAACTGGGTTTCCCCGCTGCCCGAGAGAGGGCGCTCATCGATATTATTTATGAAAGTAATATTGGGCCCAATTGCATTTCTTCTTTAACTTAAATTGGAAGTTAGTTCAACCGAACGAGACAGAGCAATACGTTAGAGCTGAATTATACATAAATGATAGTGGTTTCCCCGCACAAAACTACCTGTCGAACTTATATACGTATAACTAATATACGTCCGAAAAAAAATTAAACACATTTAATTGTAAATTTGATTTGGAAGAGTATGGAATTTATCGATGAAAATTTCGAAGGACCCACCTAAACGATACATATACTAATGAAAAAGAAATTTAAAAGGATACGTGTCATTTTGATTTAATACGCTGACAAAACTGAAAAAAATAATTAATAAAGACAGTACAGATCTTAAATTTTTATGGCGAGCATGACCTGATTCTGCACCCAGGATTGGCTTACGACGAGGGGACTCATCAACGGTCAACAGCAGACATGAAATTTTGTATACGCATTCAATTATGATAGCCCGTTATATGTTTTATCATGACATGGCTGCTGAGCCCAGGGTTGGCTTCCGATGAGGGGACTCCTCAGCGGTCAACAGAACAGAAAGGAAATTTTGTATAGCATTCAATTATGATAGCCCGTTCTTAGTTACACTATGACCTAGCTGCTGCACCCAGGGTTGACTCGGAACAGAGCATTTTAATAAAAGCTTGTTTTTAAAAATGTGTTTTTACCATTAACTTATTTTACATTCTGCTCTAACGCACTGCATTTTTTTTTGTTTAAATAAATATAAATCGAAATCGATACAATTTACGCTGGTGTTATACAATAAACCGCGAATATCTAGAGGGGGGCATCCTAACGCCCTGGGCCGAGGAGGGAGTGGAAATAAAAAAACAGCGATTTCCCAGAGCATTAGCGATGACCGTTCGTTTTTTCAGCGATTCGCGCCATTTCGCCCGCAACGCCCGCCTAATGGCATCCCAACGCCATTTTTTTTTATTAAAAAAAAGAGATGCGCGTGGCATCGCGTCATCGCGTCGGGTGACGTTGGCGATTGACAAGGCGGGAAATGTTTTTATTTTTAAAAGGCTTTCATGGCGATGTATCTACTCTAGGAATGAAGGATAGGTTGGAATAATTTGTATTTGTATGGTATAAATAACATTTATCTAGTTTTGAAGGCACTTTTGCAGCTGGCTACCAACTTTCACTGAATAACTCTCCCAATGTATCTCACTATCAGGAAATTGACTGAGGTTTGCCACATTTTACGCCCGGTCTCATTACACTAACATTACATAATCAATAAGGAAGCTAAAGGGCCCTGTTGTAGTTTGGGCACGAAGACCTATGTGTAGGGTCCGCCAAACGCACGGATCAACACCCATCCGGCGGCCTCCACACAGAAGCGCGAGCCCGGGTAGGACTCTGCCCTTCGGGCCAGTTTTCCCTGGGAGTCAATCTTCGGACGCTCCTGGACGATTTACGTACCGTGCGGCGTCAGCCAATTGATTGTGCGTTCCGACTGACAGGTGGGGGAGTCTGAAAACAGTCTTTTTTCCCTATAGAGGGGGTAGTTCTTAACCTTACGGCAACTGTTCTTGAAACGACCATTCGGCTAGCCGATTCCGGGTGCACCAGCCGCGCAAAGTATGCCTCGAACCTGTAACCAGTCGGGAGACCGGAGTTATCTGATTGCTACTGAAAGTAAGGGCGCGAGTGTCGGCCAGCTGATTGATTAATTAACCTGGTTATCTCGCGGTAAGTCGTTGGTCTCTTACGGGCGAGTGGCGTAACTAGACAATGGATTGTTTTCGTCCCAAATCTTCTACGCTGACCTCACGGGAGAAAGAACGATCTAATAGCGTTAAAACTTCCTGAGGTGACGGGTTCGCCCGTTGTAGTAGCTTGACAGTAGCTCTAGTTGTCCTAAACGCCACTTTTTCGATATTATTCGATATACGGTTGTGTCACCACAAGACTTTTCCGGCAAGTAGCCAGGGACTTATTTCATCTGAATATTCATTTCATAAATAAGGTCGATGAGCAGTTAGCGAAAACTTTTATTATCAAGCGGACGCAACGCAATGAAAATCTAAATTTCGAACGTGCGTCATCTCATTCAATTTAAAAATCAAATTGCGTCGGTCGCTGCCCAGGCCTCGCCGCAAAAAGACACAGTTTACTGGGATGAGCCTTTCTCGAACCCAGCGATCTGCCCAACTTGAAGGTTAGTGATCTGTATGGACTGGTAAACAGTGCCGGGCTTCTAGCAGACCACTGACCCAACCACAAAGTGGGTAGTTACAAAAGATCTTATAGATCCAGATGAAAGCAAGGGCTGGAGACAAGCCTCCACTCATTTACTACTACTATTACTATATTTATTGTATCAACCTTAATATTTAGGGAGGAATGACCGATTTCGGCCTGAATATTTTTGCAAATAGTCATGTACAGCTAAGCAAATAATGAAACAAAAACCAAACGCATCGTTCCGGCGAAAAAGATAAAAATAGAATGTTATCTATTAGATACGCTTACGATGATAACAATGAGTACCGACATAGATTTATTTTTTATTACATGTTTTTGTTATTTACCATTATATTCCATTGTGCTTTTTAATATTTCGCAATGGAAACTTTCTATGTTTTAATTAATTAAAGTAAATATTATATTCGACAAGTAAGTTATTTTTGTGACCTTATTTTGATGTAGTTCCGTTAAAATCCAGCAGGTTGAGCGCACTCGAAAAATACTTTTGTAATAATTTTAAAGGTATTAGACATAACTCAAGTGCCTATATAAAGGGCCTTATGCTGAAAGGTGGAATGAATCTACAGAAATGCAATTTTCAGGAAAGACACTTTTAAATTCCCTAGTATGTATTTAACAAATCAACATCAGTACACACCAGTTTGTTGAGATGTAATATAAACACATGTTTACAATCATGTTTTAAATATGCATAAAATATGCAAATCAAAAATAGCAAAAGTAACAGATTACATTAAAAAGTATAAACAATCGATCTTATTCTAACATAAACAGGTAGTACAATGCCCATTCCTTGAAGAGATGTGGGCTCGCTGTAAAAATTACCAGGTCTGACGCTGCCGAACATAGCGCAATTATGTGTTCTAAGGCACCCGTAAGAAGACTCCATCGACTAAGAGTCGGTCTCTGGCAGAAATCACCCTCATTAGGTAGATTTCCAAAAGGAAAAATAATTTATTAGTTTAAAAAAAAACACTAAAAACACGCTTTTGGGCTATGATACGATATTCACATACACACTGCTATGATACGATATTCCATCATGGAATGCCAGTGCCTATCTTCCGGCTTCATCATCAGACCTTGAAACCTAATCGTGCTCAAAGTTCATTCCAAGACTTTTCTAACAAGTCCAAACACAGCTATGATACGATGTTCCATCATGAAGTTCCAGTTCATATCTTCCGACTCCATCATCAGATCAGTTTGACAGTACCTACCATATTATTGTATTGTCATCAGAACTACATACAGCTGCCAATTTTCATGACGCTACGATCTTTGGAAGATGGTTAAATTAGTTACCTTAGATTCCATTACATAGTTACATACAGGTCGACCTAATAAAAGCGTGTTATAAAAGAAGAAGAGCCGGTCCACACGATGCGGTGCGGCGCCGCACCGCAAAGATTTCGCCGTATGGGCGTACACACGTACAGTGCATGGTGCGGCACCGCAACGTTACAACGACGCCGCAGTGGGCGAATAGTGTTGTAGTTAATTGTTAGTAGAACTAGTGAAATGAGGTAGTCAATGCAAATATCTTCTTCCTTGGTATGCAATGCAAATATCTGCTTCGATTTTAAACACTTCGATTAGAAATTATCAAAAATACGCGAAAACAAATGAAACAGGCAAGCATGTACTCTCCTTCGACTGCACTTAACAACTGAGCGGTGCCGCTCCGGCGCATATTACCGGTTTGCGTGCGGTGCGACGCCGGAACGCATCGTATGACATATCATGGATATTTGTATGTAGGACGCCGCAGCGGCACCGCTCAGGCACCGCACCGCAACCGTAACGCATCGTGTGGCCGGCCCTAAGGTTGGTTAACGAGGACGTCTCCGCAAATAGAGTATGTGACCGAGCTTGGTTATAATTATCCGGAACAAAGAGACAAACCTTCGCTAGAGTGCTAGGATTATCAAGGTTGCCTCGGAGCAGCTTAAAAAATGGTATGTTTTTCCATTTTTTTTAAATACATAGACACCTAACTTATTCATCGATACTGCTACTACCTTTCAGTATGTTGTAAAATAGTTTAAAAAAGGGCGATTTACCCTAAGAAGTTGGCATTACAAATTTTGTAGAAACGATCTTAGGCTCTCGATATATAAATGATAACTTTTTGATAGCGATAATATTAGCATAATATCTGTTATTATTATCTGTCTTCGACATATTATCTGTTATTTTTGTGCTTGGATTTTTTCGGGACCAGGATCGCGTGAGAGATTATCAATATCCATTCTTGTATATTTGTTTGTTTGTGTTTATTCTTTACTGTGCAATTCCACAATGGGCGGGTTTATTATCATAAGACAATATATTACAACCAAACCTACTGTGAAGTTTTTATATGTATGTATGTGTGCGTTTTACAAGTGAGGGAATTGAATGAAAATTGAAACGGAATTAAAAAATTAACACAAATGAAACACAATTCCGTTAATTTTATCCCAACGGCAAATGGGGGCTCAGCTGGGAATCGAATCTGGAACCTTACTATGTAAGATCGGGCGACCTAACCTTTATGCCACCGGGCCTGGTATGTATAATCACGGAAGAAGTATTATTGTTAAATTTATTTACTCTCAACTTTGCCAATAGTTACGGGTTACCAAGGACCTAAAGCAGGCGAAGGTCAGGCTCGGGCCGCATCTAACGGAGATTAACCAAGCATGTAAATAAGCTCCCTTTGTGGGGGCAAACTTCGAGAGTGGTTTATTCGACCGCTTTGTCGCAAATGCGTCGCATTTGCAAGTGGTCTAAGTTGTCCTTAATTCCTTTGGGCTTCTGGGATACCTATATATGCAGAGGTGTATTTAGTAAATCGTACGTTTCATCATCAAGCAACATGCCCTGAGAAAATCGTCGCTCTATATGTGAGACATCGTACGCGCCAACAAGCAAACTTTTCAGAGCATGGAAAAAACTGAATAACTTCGTTCACGAGACATTTTTAACAAGTTAATATATTAACAAGAATATAAAACACGACTGCCGTTACAGAAAGTGAACTATTGTATTTATAAATATTTTTATTACTGTTTTTTTTTAATGAAATTTATGTGGTTGATGTATTTATCCATATAGATAGAAGTATATTTCCGGAATGTACTCAAACAGCCAATCATTTAACACTAAACACTTCATTTAAAACTATATTTATGTAAATTTATTGACATTAGGACCTTTAGACAGCTACTTACTTGATATTTGGACAGTTCAAGTCCCTATAGCACTCGGGATGACATAACGATTCTAACAATAACACACACTTCTAAATCGGTTCAGGTGTTTAGAAGGTATGGTGGAATAAAGGAACGAAAAACATACATAGATGAACCCTGAACACATTACACTCCTTTTTTGTTGGGCAGTCTTGCAAAAATTAAACAATTTTCCACAAAAAGGGCAATTTCTTTACAAATTAATAGTTTACTGTACGTATTAAAGAGATTAAGGCTGTTTGCGGGGAATTGCTATTAAGCACTTAAGAAGTATTACAGGATAAAATCATCAACTCATGCCTACGACTTGCTACTGCAATGAGAATTACAAGCAAACTAAGCATTTTGTGCTTTCGGGTAATGGAAAGAACGATCCGGATCGTAATTTTCACCAATAACAATAAAAAAACGTAAATCCGAATTTATGGTGCGCACCAGGTCTATCATATAGATCAAAGATATCCCTAAATTGCAGCGCTTGTAGTATTTTTTAAAGCAGTTTTCTGTCTTAGAATCAAAAGCCTCGAACAACCGGTATCGGACATGCGAACTGAGCCGCTCATAGCGCGACGCGCTCGCAAGTCGATACGAGGCTTAAGGAATGTTTAGTGTATATGTTTGTTGCAAAATTGTGCAATATTACATATCATTTTCTTAAACATATATATTAGAATTTAGTGTTTATTCATATATTTGTATATATTATTACTTATTTTCCACTTAAATTTATTGTATATATGTAAAGTTTACTTTATTTTTAGCCCTTAATTGCATACATATATATTTATTTTTTCTACTTTAAATTTTACTTTAATTTGTGTAAACAACACATTTGCTAGATTTAGAAATATTTAAAATTGATTACCTTCGTCAGTTCACGAGTTACAAAAATACAGTTGGTATAACACAGCACAGCCAGAGACAGACCTTCTAGGTCTAGTTGGTTGTGCGATTTCGCCTCATTCGGATATGCTAGCATATTTATATGCATAGAGCTATGTTTTTCGCTATAATAATGTTTGTTCTTAATTATTCCTCATGTACAACAGTATGCATGTCCTTGTATTTTTTTGTTCTTGTACGTTATAAATAAATAAATAAATAAAACAATAAACAACGCACGCCTTCGTTGATAAACAATGTCGCTGACCCACAGTCAAAGGTTTATCTTTCAAAGAATTCCGATTAAAAGGTAACGTCTGTATTCGCTTCATTTATGGCTTCATAAAATATGTCTATATCACGGATTATCGATGTAGACTGCAGTGGCTTACCACCAGGGAGACGAGAAGCGTTAGAACTCTCCGCCTGTTATACAGAATCCTCGCGAATGACGGTCACCGCTCTATTGGCGCACGGCCCTCTCCTGAGATCAGAGGGCAATAATCTGTTATCCATCCCTGGTCACAGCAGCGACTTTTTTTCGTACTCCTTGTACAACCGTTCTTTTGTGTAGCTAGCGAAATACTTGTATTATAAACTAAAGTTATAGGTTAGCCGGTAGACATTGCCGCTAGGCAATAAGTTCGCCTATTTTTTATTGAAAATAAAGATTTTTGAAAATTAATATTGCATTTATTAAAAAGCTATGTTCGCTTTCGACAAAGTTACGTGGTAACCTTCACAACACATGCAATAAAGTTGTAGACGAACAAACAAAATGTACGGGCGGGCGATCCAAGGCGCGTCTTCCCTCGAGAACTTAATTAGGAGCGCGGAGGACAGAGGCGGATTGGTCTAACACAACCGTGGTTAAGTGTTTGCCATTACGGTACCTACCAACGGCAGATTAAGTTAGGTGGCGAAGTTGGACTTAGTGGGTATGTCCGCGTCAGGGGCCTGACAACACGGGCCCGGTTTGCCGGATGGAACGGTTTAGGAATAACGAATGCGGTTTAACCCTGAATTACTATGAGTCGACCAAGTCGTCTACTAGACCCTGGCAGAGAAAGAGCATATCTATAATTTTTTTCATTGAATTTCAACGTTTAAATAACATATCAAATAGTACAAAATAATATTTTTTTAAGCCGCAATATGTTGGAGGTCAAAGGAAAAAGGGATAGGGTGGGAAAGAGGGACATATTTTGCACCTCGGAAAATGTTCTTTCAATGAATTTTTGAATGTGAAAAGTGACTAATCATTTCGTATCTTCGATGGGAGCTGATTCCATTAACGGGCGGCTTGGATTAAAAAAAATGCATAAACGTAATACCGATATAAAGCTATTGAAGAAACTTAAGAAGCTTACCATGCGTAACCGTTGAAAAAGATTAATGTTGCCACTACTCTATTAAGCCCTTTTTTGGCCCAAATCTTCGATTTATCTGAAGGATGTATTCGTACCATGGTACGAATACATCCTTCAGATAAATCGAAGATTTGGGCCAAAAAAGGGCTTAATAGAGTAGTGGCAACATTAATCTTTTTCAACGGTTACGCATGGTAAGCTTCTTAAGTTTCTGTAAAGACCAAACATTATCATATTTCCGGAGGCCAAATGTATACGATATGCAGGCGTTTTGAAGGTGATCACCTTTCTTTGCAGCCAGATAATACAAGTTGGTGTAGCCCAGAAATTAATAGAACTGAAATTATTGAACTAAACTACACATTAAAAAAAAATATATTTTAATAATATTTTAATTTATTTGTTTATTCATATCAATGGTCGTATACTGTTGAGGGGTCACAACAGTATACGACCATTGATCCCGCGCCGAACGCCGAACGCAAAGACGTAAAACAGGATACAGTGAGTGTTGTGTGCAAGACGGATTTTCAAAATTCCCGCGCTCCGAGCCCGGCCCCCCACCACCGTTATAACCTACGCAGTGGCGGCAGCGGTTTGCGGCCTACCCGCAAAACAACGGACTGACAGCTCTTCAGTCTACCCTAGACAACGGCGGCTGCAACGTCACCGAAACGTCGGGTCCTACAAATTTCACGCGGTAAATTCGTTTTCTATCCTATTTATAATGTCAAACAACCGCGATAGTCTTCGAATAATTAAATTAACAAGTAATCGTTCAAAAAAAAAAAAAAAACTATGGCTTCTAAAAATCTTCCTTTAATAACATACTCTTGTAGTGGTCATTCAATTTTCCAATTAATCTCCATATTATCTCCATACATTAATCTCCGATTCCATAAAATCGTAAAATAAAAATAGAATAAAATATTTAAAAAAAATAAAAGACAAGGTTGCTGTTATAAAAAGTGACCTTTTGTATTTAGACTATTACAAACAATTTGTTCGCTCTGAAAAGCATGTTTTTTAATAGAATAAAGTTCGTCGTTGAAACAAAATTAAATTTACGGAAGCTCCAATTGATGTGTTTACCGTTGACGCGCGTTTTCCCTATAAACATCCAGTGCGTATAGACTATTGCGGATTCTTTCAGCTAGGAGACGGGTCTTGTCTACTGCCCGTGACATCCTCCGCTGGGCTTCGCGTGATTGCCCTTCAGCAGGGCTTCGCGTGAGCCAGGCCCATTGGTCGGGCCTTCTGAGTGTGGCGTCGGAGCGCTGCGTGCCCTCCGGCAGTGGTATCTCGAAACGATCACGCTCGCCGCACTCAGTCGATTGCCCTCGGCGCTCAAGTAAAAAAAACGGTTTATTATGAAATATTTATTTGTCCATATAGATACATATATTATCGGTATGTACTCAATCAGACCTTTCATTTGATAATAAACACGATTTATAAAACTATATATAACCTTCTATTTGATACTAAACACGATATATTTGTTTGACACTTGCATAGTTTATGTACCCTATGTCATTCGGGATGACATAACGATTCTTACAATATCACATACTTCTAAATCGGTTAAGCGTTTATAAGTTATGAACTATGGTGGAATAAAGAAACGGAAAACGTATATACATAAACCCTGAACACATTACACTTCTTTTTGTTGGGCAGTCGTGTAAAAACTGCACTAAGAAGGACGAGACAAGTGAGAAAGATAGACACAAATAAAACGTTATCATCTACTGTCCTTACAATCCAAGATTGTTGTCCTTCTGCCTTCCTATATTAGATCAAGCTGGTCGATTAATTGGTCTTTCGTTTCCTTCCTCAACCTTAAAAAAATGTGTATCCTGGTGTGTTCGGTATACCGTCTCAGAAGCATTCCTGGCGAAGGTAGCACAATTCGTTTGTTCGTTCGTTCGTTCGTCATAAATAAGCCTAACCCAAGCAAGTAATTAAAGGTAATTAAATCCTAACCCATGCAAGTAATTAAAGGTTATTATCCTTTTCAATTTCACTGAGCGACCAGCAGAACAGTAAATTAAATAAACCTCATATCGTTTGGAGGCGTAATCCACGGCTTATGATGATGCCCACGCGAGCGATTATCAGGTCAGTTTAACCTTCTGCGAGTCGTTTTTACAACCTACCCTCATTTTACAATAATTCGCTATGCGTGTAATGACCCACACGGATGGCTGAACAAAGAGATGGCTCTCTTTGATAAAATGAATTTGAGAGATGAGGGCTATATCTAGTATGCATATAGATGGTAAAATGTAATTCACCAACATACTTCATCCAAGAAAAAATATGAAAAACAAAAAAAAAACTAAGTTTTTTTTTAATTTTCTTCTTTTTCAAAATTTTGAAGAACTTGACTGTCAAATAAAAGTTTGACACGCGTTTGAGCGCGCTGCGTCATCTAGAGGTAGGTAAAATATCGCTAATAAACAATATCGCGCGCAACGCTTTTTATACTAATTTTCAACACATACTTTTTTTCAAATTTAAAAAATATATTTTTTTGTTTTTCCCACATTTTTTTAATCAAAAGTTGCTTCTTGATTCATCCCCTTCATGGAAGCCGGTTAAATACTTAGTTTTTTTATATTGGTTTATAATATATTTAAAACAATTTAAATGTCTGCCTTAGAACAGGCTATTGCCTAGTTAGGCGACATTAAAATAGGATCACTGCAACAGTCTCTGACATAACATGTTATCAGTTTTTTGCTAAGTACTGGATTCTCGTATATGACTTTATAATTGTATATGTCCATTTACTGTAGATAATTGTAAATTACGAAATAAAAAAAAATAATAAAATAAATAAATAAAATAAAAACTCAGCCTGTATATCACAACTATATAATATCATTGTTTATATCGCGTATTAGATTGCTCAATGTCGTACTACGCTTTGTTAGCCAGGACTTTACTTAGTTCTTTACTTTACATAGTTTAGTTAGTTTAGTTTAGTTTAGTTACTTTACTTTAAATAGTTCCAAAAATTGGTAAATCTTCTCTCATGTTCAATATGGCAGCGTTCTAATAGACCAGTATGGCGGCGCACTATAGATTGCACTCTAAATACGTCTTTTCGGTATCTTGAAATAAAATATATTTCTATCTTGAAATAAAATATCTTGTTGAATAAATCTTGTTAAAAATATCTTGAAATAAAATATATATCTTGAATAAAAACCTATCTTGAAATAAAATAATAACATAATAACAAACGAATTTCTAAATCACAACTCCTAATATTTTAATATTATTTACATAAAAATGACAATTTATAATTTGGTATACAGGTATCAATCAATACGCAATTAATTCTATCTCAGGTTTAACATTGTCTCATTGATTTTGGTTCGGGTTTTCGCGCGTTACGTAGTAAAAGGACGTCTTAAAAGTGACTTGGAACTTTTCGGATATTTTTGCTGTGGTAGTCGGAAGCCGTGCCTAAATTTTCTTTAAGAAATTAAACGCGTTTATCCTAAAATGTCAATTTTGCAGAAAAGGATTTGTAGGTGTTTCATGTTTGTTGACGATGGGATCCAAAAAGAAGGAAAGTGTAGAACTTCATATTGTATATTCTTTTGCTTAATTACTTTTCTGACTTTTTTGCATTGATTTTGATTATTTTTACTTAATTTGATTATTCAAATTTGAATATTTTTAGATTACTTTATTATTATTATTATTTTTTGATTGATTTTATGTTTGTAATTTGAATTTCATATTTTTATATTTTGATAACTTTATTCCTTTTTTTTTTAATGTTATTTTGATCTTATTAAATGTAGTTCCTGTAGCTCTTTGGATGCTTTCTATTTTTCTAGTTTTTATATGTTTGTTATTAAATTCTGAATTTCTCTGTTTTTTTCAATAATTAGTTTTTTTATAGACTTTTTTTAATATAATTTTATTTGTAGAAAACCTTTAGATATGTAATTTCTATACACAGATCGGATTTTTGAAAATAATTTCTTTTTACTTCTTACTTTTTACTTCTTCTTACTTCTTACTTCTTACTTCTCATAACCTTTATCGCTACGAGTTCTTTCTTTAATAGCGTGTTAACAGCAAATTTATGGGTCGTACGAGAAATCAGTTTTTATTCCTGAGTGCCACCCTTATCAATATTATCTACATATAAGCATCCGTCACACCTATTTATTTACAGATATATTAAAATCTGTAATCTTTGTAAAGTTTAGTAATAAAAATACACCACAACTATAAACAGATGTAGAATAGAGGCATGTAAATAGCTACTAAATAAGGGAAATTTAAGGGTTAATTCTTCTTTATAGTGACGTTTCAACATAAAAGCGACCCAATGTACGATGCAAACGAATAGAACATGTATACTACAATGTATTCTATGTAGCGTGAGGTCCATGGAGGAAATGTGGTAAAAATGGGCAAAAAGGCTTTTCTGTGAGGATCATTATAATGGTGATTATTCTCACCAAGTTAAATACCTAATAATCTAAACAAAACGGAAACCTTTCAAACTTTAGTAGGTTTTTAACAAAATTGGGCAATACGTCACTTGGTTGATTTTTCACGGAGTTTTTAAGTTTTGCATTTTTTTACCCACTTTAACAGAAAAAAATGATATTTGAAAGATTTCCAACACCCTTATATGATTTGTCAACAATTATTTCAAAAATCGGACTTTAAAAGTCATTACAGCAAGTTTTGCTCGTTTTTTAATTGAAGATTATTAAATAAATCTTTAGTCAAACGAAAATTTTGACCTTCATTTAAACGTTTTTTTTTATTTCATTCATATTCGCATAATTATTGGCATAGCATAAGGTAGTACCCCGCTGTAAGTGAAGTGACTTACATAGTATTAATAAAAATATGTATTTACAACGCTATTTATACAGTCAGAGTTTTTTTATTAGTTACATCCTTGTAGTGGGTGAATCAGTATGAGCAAGTAGACAACTTTAATTTTTTAAAAATAACAAAAAACAGTAAAAATAACATTTTAATTTGATTTTTTTATTTAAAAAAAACAAAAAGCATTGAACTTGCTGCGCCTTCTAGTGGTAGGTAAAATACCGCAATTATACCTGCTGCTAGATGGCGTAGCGTGCTTAACGCTCGTGAAACTTTCTTTTAACAGACCAAATCATCACAACAGTCAATCAAAAACATTACAAAAAACGAAAATTTTTTGTTTTTTCTCAAAAATAAATAAATATTTAAAGTTGCTTACCTCGTCGTACTGATTCACCCGCTGCTAGAATGCCACTAATAAAAAAGTAACGATGTATTTACGATGCTAATGCATGATGCATTATATAATGTATTTACAAAGTAGTGCCGATATTTAAAAAAGGTTGCCCTGAAAACAGAGATAATTATCGACCCATATCGCTTTTACCAGTTTTCAGCAAAATTTTTGAAAAATTACTTCTTATCCGACTTGTTAATTTCTTTGCTGAAAACCAAATCCTGTCTAAAAAACAATTTGGATTTCAAAAAAATCTCTCTACGCAAGATGCAATCGCCAGTCTAATTAAAAAAACACTACTTGGGCTAGACAATATGAAAAAAACCGTAGGCATTTTCTGTGACCTCTCTAAGGCTTTTGATTGCGTAGACCACTCAATTCTACTTGAAAAATTGGAATATTACGGCATTAGGAATAAGGAACTGCAACTCATGGAATATTATTTGCAAGAACGCACTCAGATTACGCAAGTCGAAAATAGCAAGAGCGCGCCACAGAATATCCGCAAAGGTGTTCCTCAAGGATCGATACTTGGACCATTTCTCTTCCTCGTCTATATTAATGACATCCCAGAGTGCCTGAAATCCGTGGATGATGAAATCATTTTATTCGCCGATGATACTTCACTTCTTTTTAGCGATAAAAATAAAGACACTTTGGCCCAAATAATAAAAGAAACAATAGACAGGCTTAGTATATGATTCCAAGTTAATAAATTGTCACTTAACGTAAATAAATCAAAATCAATATGCTTCTCTTTGCGGCCGTCTGATTATAACGAAATAGACGTATACTTTGGGTCTGACCAACTAGAAAATGTCTCCTCCACGAAATTTCTCGGATTAGAAATCGATCAAAAATTACAATGGTCTGATCACTTAAATGATCTCAGTAAAAAAATATGCAGTGCCATATTCGCCATTAGAAAGATAAGAAGTTTATGCGGTTTTGAAGCAGCTAAATCCGTTTATTTTGCATATTTCCACTCCCTAATAACGTATGGCCTACTGTTTTGGGGAATGGCACCAAACTTAAAAAGAATTTTTCTCCTCCAGATAAGAGCGGTACGCAGTTTATATAGAGTCTCACCAAGAAGTTCATGTAAGCCGCTATTTGTAAAATCAGGAATAATGACTCTATTTTCTTCTTACATCTACCAAAATATTATGTACGCTCGTAGACACCTAACAGAAGCTCCGGTGAATAGTGATTTTCATCATCACGATACGAGGAATAAATCCAATCTCCACATAAACCGACAGCGACTTAGCAAAGTGCGAAACAGTTTTATTCACCAAAATTTGTCCTTCTATAATATGATTCCAGAGCAAATGAAAAGCCTTGGAGAGGACCAATTTAAAAAGATAATTATACATAATTTGGTAAGAAACCCAATTTATGGTATAAGGGAGTTTGAAAATTCTGAGTTTATTTTCCATGTTGATGATTAATGAAATGCGTAAAGTTTTAAACATAATGGTATTATGATAGCTGACATTCTAATTTTCATATAATTAAATTCATTTTTAAAAAAAAAATACGAAGGCATATTGCTGGATTGGCAATAAAATATATATTTTTTGATTATTCTACATAGAATTTGCGTTTCTATTTTAATATATTATTCTCCCTGACTCATTACATTAGCATATTTTGATTATTTGTATATGCGTTTACCTCGATGGAACCCAAATCGAACAGGTCCCACAATTCAAGTATTTAGGATCGTTGGTTACGGAAAAGAAAGTGGCTTCGACGGCCGATGTCCATAGCCGGATCGGTCAGGCAACAGCAATATTCGCCTCGCTCAAGTGGTGCATATGGAAGCGAATGAATATTACCATCAAAACCAAAGTACGACTATACCGAACGTTGGTTCTTCCCATTCTTCTTTATGGATCGGAAACTTGGACGTTACTACAATCGGACCTCAAAAAGTTCGAAGTCTTCCAAATGCGATGCTTGAGGCAGATTCTCGGTGTCTCACTCCGCGACCGAATTCGAAACGAGACCATTAGAGAAAGATGCGATCTAGTAACAACGATCGAAGAAGAAGTACAAAAACGTCGACTACGATGGTTCGGCCATGTTTGCCGAATGAACGACAATCGCTTGCCACGTAAACTTCTTTGGCGAGACCGTCCGACAGAATGGAGAATTCAGCGATCGGCACCGAAGAAAACCTGGCTAAATACCATCAAAGGCGACCTTAAAAATCAACGATTGTCGGCTAGGGATGCTCGAGACGTGGCAAAAAATCGTCAAGAATGGAAGCGAATCGTGAATGGAGTACGAGATCCAGCGGCACCGACAGCAGCGTATTGGCTGCGAGGGCGACCCCCTCCCCAATCGCCGGCTACGGAATAAATAATAATAATAAATAATAAATAATTTGTATGTAGGTAATATTGAATATAATATTACAGCCATGACAACTATCACGATAGTTATGTTTATAATAATGAAATTTTTAGCATTTAATTTTGTGACGCATCCAAGTGTAGGAATGCCTACCTACTGGAGTAGTTGATTGTATTGTATTGTATTGTACAACGCTCTGTATATACAATGATATTTATAACTATGCATGCAACAATTAAAGCTATTGTGCTATAAAAACAAAGGACAATAATATGAATTGTAAAGGAAATAACATTCTCTATTCTATACTTTGTATATCGTATGAGTTATTGCTGATAAATGCTACCCGATGAATGATTTCATGTAATACACAGACGAAGATTATCTACGAAATGGTCCCCGCAGAGGCAGCCTCACTAGCAGCATTTTACTATACTATTGAAGCCAGTCACAAAAGCTCAGCCAGCTACAATAATAATGTGATGAGAAAACGTAATGTAATTAAAGTTGGAATGAAGCCCGCGCCTCTTTCTATATCCCTTTCTCCCTCTCTCTTAGAAAATGGTCTCTACAGATAAACTTGAGCTCGGCACAATACATGTAACGACACAATACATTCGGAAGTTTATGCATATACGTCAGGAAGGACAAAGTCGCTTAGTATTGTATGATAGGAAATAATGCAAGAAAATAATAGGTAATAGGAAGTAATAAAAGTTTAAAAAAAAAAAAAATCATGACTTCCGTTACTAAAAGTAATCTATTTTATTTAAAACTTTTAGAAACAATGTTGTGGAGAGTAATAATTAAACACTTTGTCTAATTTATTTTGCTAAATTAATATTCCAAATACTTCTCTTCATTACTCGGCCTACCGGATTTATTCTTGGCGGCTGCGTAGAAGAACGAAAAAAACTAAACTGTTAAAATGACTGTCAACACGCCAACGCGAAACATGGCGATTTATATTGAAGACGCTGCATTGTCCTTATACGAGAGCAAGGGGACGTGACACGTACCTTATGGCTTTCGGGATGACATAACGATTCTAACAATACCATAAACTTCTAAATCGGTTCAAGCATTTGAAAGTTATGGCGGAATAAAAAACGGAAAACATACATACATGAATCCTGAAAACATAATCCTTTTTTTTTGGACAGTCGAAATATACGAAGTATACTTATAAATATACAAAAGACAAATACACTTTTATATAAAGTTTAGAAGGAGTGAGGTTCGACTGTGTTAAGACAGTGGGAGATAACGGGCCCATGTTGGGTTGGCCACGAAGACCCATGTGTTCAGGGTCGGTCATACTCACGGGTCAACACCCATCCGACGGCCTCCACGCACGGGGTGCGAACCTGGGTAGGACTCTGGCCCTGGTCAGTTTCCCCTGGGAATCAAACCTCTGGCGCTCCTGGACGGTCTGCACACCGTGCGGCGCAAGCCAATCGATTGTGCACTCCGACTAAGCTGTCTGGAAGCTGTATTGTTTCTTATAGAGCGGGGGTGGTTGCGTACCTTACGGCGACTGCTCTTGAAATTACCATTGGCCATCCGATCCCGGTTCAGAGTCGGGCAAAGGACGCCATGGTCCGCGATAGATTCGGTATACACCGTTTCACCGCTTCGTAAGGGAGAAGATTGCGCAAGCGACCTCGAACTCGGAATCAATCGAGAGACCGGAGAAATCTGGTCACAATTGGTAGTTAGGGCGCGAGTGCCGCCTGCCAGTTAACATAACTGGCTCCTTGCGGTAAGGCGTTGGTCTCTAACGGGTTGTGGCGTAGCTAGACGTCGGATTGTTTTGTCCAACGTCTTCTACGCTCACTGCAGGTCGATAGAACGACTAATCGTTAAAACTTCCTGTGGTGACGGGCTCGCCCGTTGTAGTCGACAACTCAATATGTGTTAAGACAGTATGTTTCAGCCAGTGGCGGTTCCTTCATACAAGCTAAAAAGCCCGGCTTGCCTTTTCCTTAAAAAGATCGCTAAACTAATAAATGAATTTTCGAGCGTCTATTGCTATCTAGCGGGCACAGATCGCTCCACTCGACAAAGCAGTTTATCGACAGGGCAACAATTCGCTGCAATCTAATCGAGTTGAGTTCAGCTAGTCATCTCGCTCGCACATATAGGCTTGCAACGGGGCTTTTAAAATCAGTGGACCTTTCATTCTGACCTGTGGCAAATTACGCAAGACAATACCTATATGCATCTATATGACTTTTGTACTGACGAATAATCCTGGCTTGCGTATGCGTAGAATGCGAACGTGTTTCGTATTTAGTTCCGTTTGTTTTTAACAAGTGACAGATCAAATTTTTTATTGTATATTTTTAATCGATTTGTGGTTTTTATTGCCTGATAAACAATGGAGGAAATTGTCCCTTGTGGTGAGTTTTGTTCTGTGTTGTGGCCGATATCGGCCCCGATTGGCCGATATCGGCCACAACACGATTCAGCATGACGGCCCCGTTTTCATTTTATTTTAATTTAATTTGTTTTATTTTATTATCTTTTATTATGTTAATATGTTTCATTTTAATTATGGGTACAGTGGTTTGGCAATATTTAATGTTTTGATGAGACAGTGTCTTAATAAATTTTTTTTACTAATTTTTACTAAAATTATTTGGAACAGCTTCTTGTCAATCGGCTGAGGGTCCGAGGCCTGAAGGGTTGGTTAACTTGATTTCACTCGCACAAGCAAATAAAACGACATTTAAAGCCACCGGAAGTATGCGACTGCTGATAAGTACGTGTCAAATTCTGTCTTGCAGTAGCATGCCTTCAGTGTGCTTTATTGAATCTACCACACAAGCAGTAAATTTCAAACTGAAGATTAAAGAGTAATGAGGTACCACTTATTTTTACTATAGCGTAAAAAACACCAAAAGGTATGTCGGGCTTGCCCCATTCACCTGGGCATGCCACTGGTTTCACCGATTGCTACTTTCGGAAATCTATAGGAAAATAATAGTGTCCTGGCACAAAATTGCAAAAACAGTGTAAGCGGATGACTTAATGTGTCTTAGCCCATGGGAATCCCCAGCTGCTCTATAATGTTATAATCTTGTTTAAATTCTTATTCTAATTTTTACTATTTTAAATTGTTTTGTTTTTTTTTGTTTTTTTTTTATGATTTGAATTTATTTGCTGTCATTTTAATTTTCCACTTCTAACTTTAATTTAATTATTTAATTTAATCAAGTATTTAGTCATTTTTAATATTGTTTTGCAATTCCATTTTTGTGCATACATGGAATATATGCCACTCTTATAAACACGGTATTTGTGCAAGCACATTAAAAAAATAATGTTTACCTTAGAATAGCTCCCGGCCTAGTTAGGTGACGTTGCCACTAGACTATGCATTGTATTCTTTTTTCTGCTTTTGATTCTATTTTGAAAGTATTCCTAAGCTGAAATTGTTTACTTTTTAATTATTTGCATTACTTATATAAATAAATAAATAAATAAATACACAGACTGTTAACGGAAGTGATGGTCATCGGCATAAGTGTTGAGACTATCCAAATATATCTTGGCCAAGGTGTCCTGAAGCAAGTGGAGAAGTTTAAGTACCTACAAAGTGCAATAATTTCACAATTCGGCCATTGATTATATAGCATAGATTTCTAAATACCGTAGTAAGTTTTGGCAACTAGGATTTTACTACGAAACGCAACGTGTAGATTGCACTCCTAGTTCCGAACATTGATTAATATTCCCTTACTTTCCATATGGCGGTGTTCGCGTTATGTAAGTATGGCAGCGAATTATAGATAGCACTCGACAAACAGATCGGATTGATAAATTAACTCTATTTCATTTTATTAACCGACTTCAAAAAAAATAGGAGGTTATCAATGGTTGTATCGTTTTTTTTTAATGTTTGGTGCCTCAGAAACTCCGTTTATGAACCGATTAAAAAAAAAATTTTTTTTTATTTAAAAGGATATATATACTTGCAGATTGGTCCCCATTTTTATCAAAATCCTATTCTGATGATGGGATCCATGAGGAATTGAGGGAACTCCTCAATATTATCATATGTACATGTTTATTCAATTCCGATGACAATATATTTATTTTTATGGTCAGCATGACCTGATCCTACACCCTGAGTTGGCTCCCGACGAGGGAACTCCTCAACGGTCAACAGCACATACACGAAATTTTGTATGCTCATTCAGTTATGATAGTCCGTTCTAAGTTTTACCCATGACATGGCTGCTGCACCCCGGGTTGGCTCCCGATGAGGGGACTCCTTAACGGCCAACAGCACAGACACGAAATTTTGTATATGCATTCAATTACGACAGCCCGTTCTAAGTTTCACCAAAACACAACTGCGGCACCCAGGGTTGGCTTCCAACGAGGGGAACTCCCCAACGGTCAACATCACAGGTACAAAATTTTGTATACGCATTCAATTACGATAGCCCCTTCTAAGTATCACCATGACGTGGCTGCTGCACTTATAAAACATTTTGGAGTCGGTTTTTTTTTGTTATAATTGTGTATTATTATTTTACACAACAATAAAATATATTTTACACGACAAAAGTAAAAAGTAGGAACAAAATTATAAAACAATGATTGGAAAAAGAAATTAAGTATGTTAAATGTCAATGGTATCTAAAGTGACCAAAAAAATATAGCAAAGCCTACAACTTTAACATATGAAGGGTCCAAAAAAGTAGTCGAATCTAGAACTGCAGAAAATAATGCATTTGTGCGTTGTAAAATGCGTGTTTGACACTGATTTAGGTTATCCTTGAGGACGGCTCCACAAATAAGTTGTATGGCCGACCTCGTTCATAACTTGACTAAACGTCGCTAATAGAACTGCGTCACAGCTTAGGTCAGTTTGAAAAATCCAATACAGTTAAATTTAAGATAATTCCCAGCAAAAAAACTACGTGTTTGGATACAGATAAGAACAGTATCTGAACTGCTCGAAATATGTACCTACAGCAATATAAGGAAACAATTTTTTTTCAACATGGTGATATACACAAAATGGCTGGGTAAAGATAAGGCACCCGAATTAAAAAAAATATTTTTGGATATTAAAATATTTTCTTTAACAGGAGATCAATTTGCCACTTTTTTAGTTTGGGCCAAAAAGTTTGAAGTGATGAAACAGGTAACTACAATTAAAAACTTAGGCGTGATTCTGACACGCCACGTGATATAAAGAAAGTTTAATATTATTTTCAAACATATATTTATTTCCCAAAGAAACATAAAATCTACTACCTAGATATTATATAGTTTCCTTATAAAATCCTTTAAAATGTATTATAAAAAATATCATATAAACACGAATATATATTTTAAACATAATTTCCACTAAACTACTATTATTTTGTACTTACACTCTTAAATACAAATTTAAAGCGTTACGGGGAAAAACGATCAATGTAATTTTTTTGTAAAGTTTTTTGGAGGTATAAATTTATGTAAAATGTATTTTGTTTTAGAAACTCAAATATATTTGATTTACAGAGGAAATATATTTTTTTCTCGCCCAAACAAAAGGTCATATTCAAAGTAAGTAAATTTAAAAAATGGAATTAGCAAAAATTTACTGACAATGACATTGATCGTTTTCCTCCGTAACCCTTCAAATAAAATCTAATATTATCACAATTAAACAGATACCTCTTAACAACTATGTAAATATAGGTTATCTGTAATCTACACTAATCATAGCCGATAAAACATTAACTCAAAGGCTATAATGAATAGCAAACACTATAGCAATACACCAATAGGTTATCGCGATAGGTAAAAATGAAACTAGGCCAGCAAATACGTCAAAAATGATTATGCACGCGAGATAAACAATGCAATTTTCGTACCATTTTTTACCGAGAATTCAAACAATTTTCTCTCACGTTTCACCGTTTATAAACAATCAATGAGCAACCTTGAAACAGCCGTTTCGTAATCGTCTTATTGTATGCGCATGAATTGCTAATATTTACATTTTTACTTTGCAGAGAATCGCATGAACGCAAACAGGCATAACGCTCGATTTTAGGAAAGGAAGTTAAACATTACTTATGACATATAATAGGCGCAGAGGAATGTGTGGAGTGGAAGAACTCCAGCTCCTCATTGACCATACTACAAGAGTATGTAACGAATATGGGTTGAAGCTAAACACCACAAAGACCAAGTACATGATAGTCAGTACAGTACCCGTAAACAGATCTACTGCTACGGCTGCCTTTATTAGCAATATTTACCCAGATAATAAAACAGTCCACTTAATAAAACTTGTTTTTTGCCATTATAGTACACTAGATATAGGCTTTTCAATCTGTACTCCGAGTTCATCTTTAAGGAAGCACTAGATAAATCCGAAAGTGAGGCAAGGTCAATGGCGTAACATCAACAATATAAGATATGAAGATGATACTGTAATAATTGCCCGCAGCGTGAAAGAACTCGACTTCCACACGGACAATGCAAGAGTACATGTGACGAATATGGGTTGAAGATTAACACCACAAAGACCAAGTAACTACATGATAGTCAGTAAAATACCCGTAAACAGACCTACAGCTTACGGAAATCGACTGGAGTAGGCTGTTAACATTATTCATTCGAGCTGCAATTTGAACGACTACTAGGATATGAGCAATAAGGATATTGAAAAATACAGAAGTGCAGTCTTTAAAATGAAAAAGGCATTTTGCGAAAAAAACATCAACCTACAACCGTAAACCAGACACTTGCAGACGCGCTGTTAAGACAGTTTAAAGCTTTGAAAAGAGTTCCTATCGGAGGATACTCGTATACACTAGGCTGACAACGAGGAATGAATATGTCTTAGCGTTTTAGCAAGAACATAGAAATATCGAGGACAATAAAGACCCGGAAACTTGAATATTTTGCTCATGTCATGCGTCATCCCGGAATATACAACATTAAGAATCTAATAATTTAAGGCAGAATAGCCGAAAGAAGAGATCTTGGAAGAAGTAAATCGTAATCTATAGGATCGGTAAAATCGAATTATGAATATTCCTTTCCAATGGTTAATATTCATTAGAATACCGTTTGAAGAGCATTACAACCGTTGAATTTAAAATCGTTGATTCCGAAAAAAGCTAACATAGAAGAGTAACTTCAAATATTGTATCATGTATAGACTGAAATCAATTAGGCTCCAAAGTGACAAAGGTATCATAATGCCAGGAGACCTCAAATGGGAGCACCACATCAATGCTTTTGTAAAATAAGTAAACTTAATGCTTGGGTCCCGAATTGTCTTTAAATATTTACAAGTCATATGAAATATGACCAAACCTGACTCATTGGGAACGAGCAAGGGGAGTGAAACAAATTAGCCATGTGAAACGACTGAGCTACGAAAAGGCTAAAATCCTAGAAATATCGACACTCAAGGCGAGAGAGGATAGACGTGATCTGATTGAAATATTTAAAATTCAAATTAACTGCAACGACGATGCGATGTATTTGCCGATAATGTGGAGGATGAACAGCGATCACCAACAACTATCAGTGATGAAAATCGTTAAAGTTCACAAATACCTCCTTCACCGCAACTTCATATGAAAAACTTCCTGTCAAACGGAGTAGGTCAAGATGTGGAACAGTTTCTCCGTGTATTGGAATGCGGTGTGATAAGTTCGATAAGATAAGAGTAATCAACGATTTCCACAATTAAAAATCCGACTCGATAAACATATGAATAGTAAAAAATAGACAGAATTTGACTAATCAACTCAAGCTGCCTATCCATTAACCTATACTAATAATGATTATCAAAATAAGATCCCGAAAAGTGGTATATTCTTGATATTTTTAAAGAGTCCCGAACAAATCTTTCCTGCATCGTCTACTTCGATATGTCGATCAGAGGACGAAATACATTTGAAAAAAAAATGTGTTGAAGGTCAACCTCGTCTACTAATTTATGAGGTCTCTGTCCATCAAGTCCTTAAACATTGTGTTGATCCTCTTCTTATATGTATCAGTAGCGATAGGACTTCCGTAGATACCCTTAACATCGTCTCTAGAATAATCCATCTTCTCCGGGTCGAATTCATGGAAGACGCTCGTGAAGACTGGCAGCATTATGAACATCACCAGCATGGACAACTTGGAGTATTTTTTCAGGTGATCTTTGAATACACTTTTGGGAAACACCTGATCGGGGTCGCATTTGAGGTCTCGTAGAGAGTCGGATAATGCGGTATAGTACATGTCGACGAGGCTGTCCATGTGCTCGGATCTGACCTCATCTTTTAAGGAAGAGCAGATCACAAAGTAAAGGTCTGTCACCGGAGAATGGTATCTGCATCCTTGCCAGTCGAGGAATATTAAATCCTTCACTTTGTCGTCCTGAAAGAAGAGATGAGGTTTGAATATCGAATAGGAGATTGTAAAGACACTATTGAAAAAACAACCCGGGATGTGAACCGACGATGCATAAACGAGGTATAAAAAGAGTAAATGATAGTTACACTGCTGTTAAGAACAGAAACTTATACATTTCTTGGAGATTAGATTTTTCTCATGAGAGTTGATTTCTGGGACCCAAATTGTGGGGCTTCTGCTTATTTTACTGAAAACTTCGTTTACATAGAAAATACGAATTCTATAGTCATTCTAAATTCTGAAAAAATATTGAGCAAACTGATCAATGCTAGACATCATGTAAAAAAAAAACATAATTTGCGAAGTAAAAACGTTTCAAAGTCGTTAAATTTACAAAGCGAAAAAAGAGTTCAAAATTTAGCCAAAGGATAGAAGTTTTTGCAAAGATATTTAGTGACGTCAAGAAAATGAAATCTTTGAAAGATGTATTATTACCCTTGCTATTGGATTATTTTGTTTCTACGAATTGTAATATGGCGGATCAAAACACCAATCAACGAAGTATATAAATACCAAATAAAAAAAGGATATACCTTTCGAGAATGTAAACATGTAAATGTCTTTTTTTTAAAGCCCCCCCCCCCCCTCTCCCTATAAGCCCCTTCCCCCCTCCCCCCATAGAGCCCCAGATATGTTCGCAATAAGAAATCAAAGATTAAGTACTCGTAAATGACATTAACCTATCCGTATTAGTGATGAATGAGATCGATTTCATAATCTTATATAGAATCCGTCCTAAATCGTTTGAAGTGCAATGAAAATAAACCTCAGAATTGACATGAAATTTACTAATTATAAGCTTTCAGACATATCCTTGCTAAACGTTGTTGAGCTTTGGTTATTGAGATGGATGCAATGAAGGGTGATTATTCACCGCTGATAAAAGGACTCCCATGAAACCTAGGTAGCCCAGTAGACAGTTGAACATAATAATATCCAAACTGACATCTTGTTTAAACATGAGCATTTTCTAATATTTTAACTACAAATTTTATACGAACAGTTAGTTGTAGTTCTAGTTCTAGTAACTAAGAATCTTCTTAATTTTCTTCTTCTTCTTCGTCCTAATCTTAATGAATAAATCTTCTTCTCAAGTCGGGTCATTACTTCAACATTAGTGACTTGGTCACGCCATGAGATTTTCAAGATCGTATATCCACATTTCCAAAACCTCAAACCTTTTCGTCGTGATTCGTGCGAGAGTCCACGATTCTACGTCATACAGTAAAACAAAGAAAATGTAGCAACAGATGATACGTAGTTTAAGGTTGAGACCCAGATCTCTATCCCACAAGACGTTGCTCATTTTGAAAGTAGTTGAGCGAGCCATTTCAATGCGGACGGTTATTTCTTGAGCATGGTTCCCGTTCTCATTCACCTAACTTTCCAAATACTTCAACTTACTGACCTTTTCCACCAATTCTAGGGACCTCTGCATAGAGCTTGGAGTTAAGTTGTTGCGGCTTCTTAGAGATCAGTAAGTACTTGGATTTTGCAACTTTGATGCTTAGGCCCATATCTTTTCTTGCTTCGTTAACATTATCAAGGAGTCCTTGTAGTGATGTCAAACTGTCAGAGATCAGTGCTGTCGTCTGCGTTCCGTATGTTGTTAATAGGGGTACCATTTACAACAATGCCCGTGTGACAGCTAGCTGACAATTTCCGGAAAATCTCTTCTGCATATATATTAAATAGAAGCGGAGACAATATACAGCCTTGTCGCACAGATCTTTGTATTTTAGTTGGTACAGCTGTTTCTTTTTTTACTCTAACTGCAGCATTTTGGTCCCAATACAAATTCTTGATAATTCTGATGTGACTCGAGCCTTTCGATTTCAAAATCTCTATCAATTTTATATGTTGAATTTTGTCAACTCTTTGTCTCGTAATCGACGAAAAAGATGTATAAGTCACGATTGATATCCAGGCATCTTTCAATTAGCACGTGAGTATAAAAGAGAGCGTCCCTAGTGTCAAGACCATTTCGGAAGCCAAATTGTGTATCACCAAGATCTTCTTCCCTTTTCGGTAAATTCTACAATGGATTACTTTAAGGAAGATCTTTAAGATATGATACATCAAGCTTATTGTTCGGTAGTCACTGCACGCTTTTGGTCTACTTTTCTTCGGGATGGTAATAAAAGTCGAGCTAAGCCACTGTTCGGTATAATGCCGGTTTCATATATTTGGTTGAAAAGCTTAACGAGTAGGTCTAAATCGTCCTCTTCTATAACTTTAACGAGTTCAGTCATAATCTAGTCAGGCCCTGGTGCTTTACCAGTCTTAGCATTCCGGATGGCAGCAATAACTTCACTTTTTTGAATAACTGGACCAGACTCATTTTCTATATTTAAATTAAAATATTCCGGCCAGTAATCGTGAAATATTTCGTGAATATATTTAGTTGAAATCCACAGATTCTGCTTTATATCCAGCACAGGTATACTGTTATGTATAAGGACAGGTGTTTCTTTCTTCCGGTGCGTACCTGTCACTTCCTTACTTTTTTGTGTACGGTAAAGCTGTCGCATTTTTTTTATCGCTGTTTCTACTTCTGTACATTGATCTGTCCAACAGTTGTTCTGCGCCTTCCTAATTTCAAGATTCACAATGTCATGTAGTTCTTTATACTTAGCATTATCTACACATTTCCACTTACTCCGCTCATCTAAAAGTTTTAAAATGTGATCTGTCATTCACAACTTTCTCTCAACTGGGCCATTTATAAACAGTTCGTATTTTTTAGTCATATAGGTTTCGTCAACATCTGTTAGACGTTTGAAGGACACGTGAACAGCCTCTTTTACCGTTTCTCTTTTCTGTGGATCTTTAAGGTGGGGCAATCTCCTATATATACCTAATATTAATCAAATTTGACAATTTACTTAGCTCCATACACCCAACCACTCCAATAGGGCGGACTGAGTTCTAGTTATTAATCGACTTCAAAAAAAGGATGAGGTCATCGATACGGTTGTATTTTTTTAAATGCTTGTTACCTCAGAACTCCGTCATTTATGAACCGATTTGAAAAAAAACTTTTTATTTGAAAGGATATACTTTCAGATTGGTCCCATTTTTATCAAAATCCTGTTCTGATAATGGGACCCATGAGGAATTGAGGGAACTCTTCAAACATTGTTATATGAAGTTGTACATGTTGGTTCAGTTCCGATGCAATGCATTTTTTATGGTAAGCATGACCTGATTCTACACCCAGGGTTGGCTCCCGACAAAGGGACTCCTCAGCGGTCAACAGAAGAGACACGAAATTTTGTATATTAATTCAATTACGATAGCCCGCTCTAAGTTTCACCAGGACATGACTGCGGCAACCAAGGTTGGCTTTCAACGAGGAAGCTCCTCAACAGTCAACAGCACAGACACCAAATTTTGTATACGCGTTCAATTTTGATAGCCCCTTCTAAGTTTCACCATGACATGTAGCTGCTGCAATTATATACAAAAATTGAGTCAGTTTTATTTTGTTAAAGTTTTGTTTCATTAAAATCATTGAGTGCCATCTACGAGTATTCTCGTAGTTGGCGTTAGCAAAAACAAATTGTTACATAGACAATTATGAGACTATTCACAATTACCTCATTGAAAAAGCACATTCTATATGCTTTTAACGATCAGTATATATTATTATTAGACGTTTTATTTATATAATAAGATTAGATTTTCAGACCAGAATCCTAAAACCTGCATTGGCAGTCAAATTGTTAACTGCCAATATTTTTGTATCTGCCAACCTAGTATATATTTCTATACCTAAGAGGTAAATTATGTTCAGTCCATGTTTTTCGTAAGGTTTTTATTGATTTATGTCCCAAATGGTGATTTCTACAAAGTAGCATATTACGTTAAGTCGCTAGTATTTTATATTCAACGATAGACAATTGTAAAATAAGTCAAGTCAAACTGTAGTTCCGAGGTCGGTGGAATTATGTCACACATAACACATACCATGCTGTTGGGATATTGGTTTAGGCGAGTTGTTGTTTTACGTCCAGACATAACACATTTTATTTCCAAACAAATTCTCACATTGCATTGGCAAATTTTGACCCAGCAGTTGTCATTTTACCCGCGTATGCACAAGTAGTCACGGGCGGTGTTATTTTTGTGGATTTATTAGTAAATTCCGGGTGCAATACCAGAGATGACAGAGGAGGTCATCCTCCAAGCAATAATATTGACGAAAACAAAAGGCAATACATTCGTATGCATAAAGAAAGATTCCCGTTGATAAAGTAAAGTAAAAAAGTAAAAGGTATTTATTTCCAATACAACCATACAATTGTGTAGGAATGACAGTAATTAATCTTAAACTAGTTACTCAATTTAGACAAGAGATGATATACAATATATAGTTTTAAACTTACCAATTTACAAAAACATAGACTATATGATAACAGTTTACAGATAGTCACTATAGCCTAAAATCACGATAGTCACTATAGATTACTCAAGCACTACTCGGAAATATCTTGGCTGCGTGCTAAATATAAATAAAATGTATGACCTTTATTTAAAATTCTGTCAGGAACAAAACATACCAACTGAATCAGTTGGAAGCGATATATTTTTAACACTGAATATATCTATTCATTTAAACATCCGGTAAATGACATATGTCTAACATGCGATCAATTCTTAAAATTAATTAATGAAAATAATGTGTGTGACAAACAACTTGCACAAATAGACCATGATCAAACAAGTGGCCAACATGAAGCCAAAAAGAGATACGCTATTTTAACTGCTATTTCCTTCGTCGCTTTCCGTAGTTGCTGCTCAGTTCCGTCGAAAGAAATCCGCTTTTTTTAACGATATTACGTACATTATTTTACATATTCAATAATAATTAAATCTGACTTCGAGGTTTCTTTCTTTTTTCATTGTTATCCGGTTGCTATGGCAACTTATGTTGTCCTTTCATGCGGTCGAACTTGCTGTCTCCCTACACCACCGTGCATTGGTGCGCTGCATAGTCGGCTTATATATGTTTTCGACAACATAAAAAGCGATGATAAAAACAAATCAAACAAGCGCAAAAATAAGAAAGTGATAATGATAGATTTACAGAAATGCCTACCAAATATCTATCTTAATAGTTCCTAAATGTTTTACTTGAGTAAACTTTGGACTTTGAAAACAAAACATCTTGTGCCATGTGGGTAAAAACACTTGGCAGTAGAGGTGGCTGTGAGATAAATGGCAGATATCGAGGTAAATCCGTCAGAAAATAGAGATGAAGAAGAAGTAGAAGACCTCACTATATGGTCCGATGGTAACGAATGGTTTCGTGCAGCTTGGGCCACAAGATCCATTTGTTCTCGGATCGGCTCAACTCACGATTCAGCTCCTATTCAGAAGCCTCCTCGTGCGGAAGGCTACCTCAGGCCTCACAAGCTGGTGGACCGGTTTCTCCTGGTGGGATTGTATCCCGGCGCTACTGGACGGTTTGCGTACTCGGGCCACTCGATCCCGTAAATTTTAACTGAATTACCCGTAAATTCTAACTGAGCCACCCGATCCCGTGTGGCACTACGAATAGGACGCAGAGGTCCGCGATAAATTCAAACTGAATCACCGCTGTAATACAACAGGTGAAGGTCGCGTAAGCGACTTCGGACCCGTAACCAGTCGCGAGGACGGAGGTATCCTGAAGGTTAATTCCAGACGGAGATATCCTGCCAAAACTGGTAGTCAGGGGGCGAGGCTGCCCGCTGTTTACCTTTCCCGGTGCCTCGCCGTACGGCGTTGGCCTCTGACGGGCAGGTGGCGGAGCTTGACGGTGGACTGTATTGTCCTAAGTCTTCTACACTCACCTCTCGGAAGATAGAACGATACATTTCGTTTTTAACTTCCTGAGGTGACGGGTTCGCTTGTTGTAGTTGACAACTCTAGTTGTACTATCAGGCACGGCAATGCAATAGAGTCGGTGGTTCAACGGCAGGGTTCAACGGCAGCGCTCATAGTCCTAAGATTGAATTAGTGTCTTGGCGTCAGGTGGCAACCGGCCGTAAAACACCATAGCCACTTTTTATTCCTTGGCCATGCAATTACACAATATGATCATGAGCACTAATACTATGGCTTCCCCCGTAAGCGACGGTTAAACCACAAGCACATCATTGCGATTGGCAACCTGGAATGAGAGAAGCTCAACTCGACGCCGACACAGCACAAGATTGTGCTAAATGGAAGAGAAAGACAAGGAAGGCCGACCCCAAGTAAATGCGCCAGGGTCTAGGACGAAGAAAAAGAAGTAGATTAAAATGGGCCAATTTCATTAGACGCTGCTATACAAACGGATACCAGCACAGTGTCTGCGTCTTCAAATGTACTTGTACGTTTTAAGTTGTATTGGTTTATAAATTCATAACGTATCATCAAAATCCTGAATGCCACGATGGCTAATAAGTGGAAGAAAAATAAAAACGTTATCAAAAAATGATGTATGGTTTGCGTAACTGATAAAAAAAATAAACGTCATGCGCTATTGACATAACATTTGCAGATTCTACTATTAAATGGCGTTGACCTGATCTCACTATTTAGATATTCAGACTTTAATCATCATAAATGTTGCGCATTTGTCAGGGAGGCAAATAAGTGGAAACAAATAAAAATGTTGTCGGTAAAATGATGTTTGACAGATAAGATTTTAAAAGTACTGCAGATTCCAGTGTACAAATCACGTTGATCTGACCTATAATTTTAGTTTTTTCTCTAGATGTCTTGTATTATCAGATTAAGAGATTTATTGTCGAAATGGATTAGCAATTGCGACCGGGGAAGCACGTGCCGTTCAAGGTGCCGACGCTATTTTTAAGAAAGTCAACGCTCTTGCAGGCGGAAATACAAAATAGTGGGCGTTTAGGAGCGATTATGTCGAAAGCTACAACCAAAAAGATACTGGAAAACACCATTCTAAAGTAGTTTGTGAAAAAAACATTAAAGGAAAATTAAATTCAATCGTAACCTGTAAAATGTACATATATATTCCAGTATATATTCAAGATATTAATACTATAGTAATGTTTTAATAATATTGTATGTTATGATTTTCGAAATTATGAAATGTTTTGTATTAAAAAAAGGACACAAAAATATTATGATTAAAATAAATATAAATTTATTATTCACAGAAAATCCGGAATCGGTTTTATTTAGAATTTATAAATTTTTGTACTTCTTTATACTACGTCATAATATGTGTTTCCCTTAATTAATAAAATAAATCAAAATCAAATCAGTCTAATAATATAAAAAATATATAATATAAAATCAGTATGGTTAACACTACCAAAATAAAATATAATAAGAAATCAGTATGGTTAATACTATCTGTTCTTTAGTGTGATGCTGGGTTTTAATTATATATTCTTACCTAATAAAATAGCTCATTTACAAAGGCTCAGGCCATATTGGCATATTTGGATGAGCTTTAGGCAGGTACCAAATTTTTGTCTTGGTTTCTCTAAGTTGGTTCTTTAAATTGCTCACTTTGATTAGAAGTAGCAATAAAAGATTTTATTTTCTATTTTTATACCAATTTTATATGGGAATTGCGATTTCTTTTTTGAGGACCACATTTCAGGGTAGTTTAGTTTTATGGGCAATTCACTACAATGTTTAAATATTTTATTGTATTATTATACAATAAAATACCTACCCTAGAACGGGCTAGTCCCATTTGGGTGACAGAGTTGAATAAGAATGTGGTTAAGGGTTTGCCATTCGGTTCCTGTTATTTTTGTAGCCAATATCAAAGTTTTATGGAAATTCATTCTTAAATATATAATAATTCTTTTATCAAGTAGATGACTAGTACGAGAATTTCGGATTGGGTGACTGAGACAGGAAACTTACTTGATATTTGAACAATACATTAGTCGTCCATAAGTCTCCGTGGTTGATGACAGCATACGGTTCAGCATCTTCTATATCGAACATCGTGTTTGTAATGTTGTGACGATTGACCAGCATATCTTTGACGATCTTCGCGGCGGCTGGATCTTCCAGGACGTTTAAAGCATGCTGAGTACTATCCCGGATGACCTTCTCTATGAAAGGATTCATGGTATCAGTCAGTAGAAGATCTTCCTTGATCCCACCCGACATAGCTTTGAATTCGTCCGGTCTGTGATGCTTCATAGCTAAGGATAGAGCGTGAAACTTTCCGAGGTGCTTAACCACGAGCGAAGCATGGTCTAGATCCAGGAGTCTACCTATGGCGCTGTTGACGAAACCCTGCTCCGACAGGTCGTTCATAATCATCGCTTCTTTGCCGCGTTCCGTGCAGGTCTTATAGACAGTGCAGTGAGGGAATCGATCTTTAACGCCGAACTGGTCCTGGAGCCTGTCGAACGGCGCTATCACATCCGCATACATGAACACCTCGCGCTCGAAGAACCTGTAAACTTTCATCATCTCGTGCACCACATTCCTGGGGATCACTTTGATGATGTAATTGGCCGACTGTTTCGTTCCGTTCTTGGTGCCGGTGACGCTCGCGCGCATGATCTCGCCGAGGTAGTTGCCTCCGGGCGCAGAGCCTCGGTCGATGCTGATGGCGTAGTCCTCGAAGCTCTGCTGCTTGGCCACTTCCACGATGACGTCCGAGTAGCGTGTATCCATGGCGGAAGAGATTTCCATGCACTAGTTGATCAAGCCTTGGAAAACAGCGACGTTGCATAAGCCGCGTGGCTAATTTCGCACTGTGATGGATGCACGGCCGATGGACTGTTTTATGTAAGTCGAACGTTTCGGTCGAACCACGCTCACTGAGCGGGTGTACTCTACAACTTCGACGATATAAACATAGATATTGCCGGCTAGTTAGTAGGATTACAAAATATCCATTTCACCGCAGTCAAGATGAACTGACATCAATTTTGCAGGCAATGTTAAATTACATCCCCTTACAAGTTATTTAATACTAGCTAAAATCATTAAAGATACATATCATCAACGTCTTTAGCGTTAAAACTCCGTCATCATTATGGTCGTCGTTCCATTTCTTGATTTTTCTGACCTAATAATCGTACTGGTGTTTCAAAAAAATATTCTACAGATCGTTTGACAGTTTACTGTCATTCGTCAATGAAACAGCTGACAGGATGAAACAGATTTTACCGGAATCAGGCCCATCATAATATTATTTTTACGCTTCTGGGGGTGAGCGGTGGGCTCCGGACTAACAAAAGGCTCTTATAGGTTTAGGACAGCTGTTTTGTCACATCTGAGCATACACATTACCACCATTCACTCCCCCCTTCCAGGAGAAATTCTGTAAAGCGGATATGATATCCAAGACCCGTTTCCCGGAGCGGTGGCAATCCAAGGCATATGATCTAAGTGACGAGATTTGTTATTCGTCGGATTCGCTGTTTAGTCGATTTGATCCCGCAGCGAGTAAGACCCGTACTGTTACGATGCACAATTCTGACGGTACGTTTCGATAACTATGTTGTCGATGTATTTATAGCACTGGCAATGGTCCGCATAAAACGGCCTGTCTCGCCAGAAAATACGCGCGAATTTGTTTTGAATGTTTTCAACAAGAGCAGTTCATTCATTTCTTTTTTTCGGCTGAAGGAAAATTTACTGAAATTCTGATGTCGCGTGTAGGTTAATCAAATACATCAAAATATTTATTCAGTGTAAATACATTTCGTATAAATACGCTGTGCAAGAGTAATTCTCTTCTTTCCTTAGTCTGTTTTGCTATTTCTTGGAGTATCGTTATCTTTTAACCGACTTTATGCTATATCATTGTTGCCGTAGCTTTCCTATAAAGATTTTCATTATCCTTTGCCAGGTTTTGGTATTACCTATTGCAGTATAGAAACCTCTTCTAGATTGATGTTTTTTTAACGTCACCAGTGTATATTCACCACGCTGATTCCGAATCTGCAATAATATTTATTCGGTCTCAATAAGCGAGATATAGGCATTCAAAAAAGCGCCAAACCGATACATTTCGGTAGGTTAAGTTTTTTTTATTTGAAATAATACATAAACACCTATTTGGCGGTAGGTCAGATTAGTTTTTTTAACAACCTTAAAAACTGAGTTTAATAAAACTTTAAAAAAAAATGTAAATTTGGTCTGAAATTTTACGCGTCCGAAGCTTTTTTCTTTCACATTTAGCATTACAATGATTGAATCTAGTAGTATTTCTTTATTTTTTCGATTTCTGAGAAAGGTTCCTATACTGCAATAATTACCAGTTTTTTTCCATTTTTCGTCGAGCCATGTCTTGTTTAAGTTTTATTACCTATTTATCTATCTCCCCATATTGGATATATTCCTTTAAAAGAAATGACATAATGCATTCATAAAAAATGTACATACGTACATACTGTCCGCGCACAAGCTCCGAGGAATCGGTGTCTGGGGAAGCCGGCGGATGACGCCGCTCCTGACCGTCACCTAATGCCTCGCACTCTCCCAGTACCAGTACTGGGAATATAGAAGGGAATTTAATAATCTTAAAATTTCTTTTCGGAGCAACTCGAGCGGTTTTTTTTATCACTAGCGCAGATCAGAAAAATATGGTTTTGAGAAAAACGCGTTTAAAATTTTCTTGAAAGAACAGTTGTAAGTTTTTTACACTTACAGCAAACTGCGACTGTCAGGGATTCCAGGTAAAATATTGATAAATAGATTTCCAATTTAAGTTAAAAAAAACATTAAAAACATGTTTTTTTTTTGCTGTCTAAACCAGGCTCCCCTCTTAAGACCACTTCCAGATTGAAGTCTGTCTTTGTGTCTGTCTGTCTGTCTATGTGTATGTATTCTTTCATGATAGCGCCCAGACGCTTAATCCAATTGAGCTGAAATTTGGTATGCACGCATCATTTAGTCAAGAGTTAAAAAGATTGTGGTTTAAATCGGTCCATCAGGGGGAACACTGGTAATATATCAATCTCGAAATATTGGACTTAACCCCACAAATTAATGGCGATTAGCTCGGGTTTGCCTACGGCAAAATGTATATAAATTTATAGTTACATTTACATTTACATAGAGCGGGGTTTACTATAGAGCTATAGCATTACTATAGAGCGGCGCACATTTACATTTATATTTCATTTATATAAATTTATATACATTTTGCCATAGGAATCCATTATTAGACGCCTCACATGTGAGGGGTAGTCATGAAATTTGGTACACGGATGCCTGGTTGGGCCGAAATCGACATTGTGTTTTTTTTTGTTGCAATATCTCATATACAAGCGACACTAATAATATTTAAATTCAGCCATACATTTTTATCATAGCACCGAGCGAGAAACGAACCGCGGCCCTCGAAGACGTTGAGTAACGGAACCCAAACGGGTTCGTTCACCGGCCGGGAGAAGCGCTAATCGATTTTATTTATGAAATTAATATTCAGATGAATTCAGTCCTTAGGTGCATGCGGGGAAAGTCTGCGGGTGACACAACCGTTTTTTGTAGTTGATCAATAGGCGTGCTCCAAGCAGCAATTCTCGGCAAAAACTGTCGCTCGGGTCAAGCACCGCGAGTATTGTTGGTATTGCGACGGCCGTAAAACATGCTAGGAAACTCAGCTGTTGGTAAGCGTGTGGCGGAATCGATCTTGGTGTATGAAAGACGTTGAAAAGCAGTAGAAAGTTACAGGCGGAGAACGTGCTGACTCATAGAGGCCTAATGATGATTACTGCCCATAGTGAAGTGCCGTAGTCAATTTAACGCGTTCGCATAGTGCTGTTTAGCAAGTATACAGCAAGATAAAAACATCAAACAAGTAAATATATTATTGGTGGAAATCAAATCAAATGGTATATATACTGAAATAAAATTATTATTGCTGATGACGGAAACTATATTTTAGGATGGTAAAAAATATTTCGACGAGGTAGTACAAGTGTTTCTCGAATATTATTTTAGACATCTGAAAACCTTTAAAAAATATTCGGCAACATAATTATTGTGCGGGATGGCTCTAAAGGCAAAAAACATTTCACTACAAAACCTTTCTCAATAATCGAGAAAGCTTCAGATTGGATTCTGGAGGTCGATTCGGTCTCTAAGCAGTATAAATTCCCTGAAAGTCTCGGATGCACAGACCTGCGTCCAGATATAACTCTTTACTTTCTCGGAAGATGGCCCTTATCGTAGAATTAACTGTTCCATGGAAATCAAATATCGCAAAAGAACACGAGTACAAATTAAATAAATACCATGATCTCGCAAATGCCGTCACCCGGAACGGCTTCACTGGACACCGTCACGCGGTGGAAGTTGGCGCTCGTAGCCTGCCAGCTAAATCTCTGTTTCACCTTTTTAAAGATCTCGGTCTCTCCAGGAAAATAATCAACCCCTTCTTAGAAAAAATCTAAACCGCGATTTCCGCATCTCAAATTCTATGGCTTCGAAAGGGGAAGTGAATGGGTGGTAAGGTGCACGCTCACATGTGGCAAGACAGATGTCCTAAGCCCGACTTTGGGCGGTGAATTCCATGGCAGCTCCGTTTGTATTTTATTTTATTTATTGTATGTCCAAACAGTTAATCGACGTCGATATTAATTTTAATCCATGTTGTTATAGAACTCTCATAGCGAACAAAGCTAAAAACTGACAAAATCTTTTACCATCTTGGGTAACAGGTAGCTGCTTTAGTATTTAACCATCCGAGGAAGAGTACCACATGGTAATCCTGGACGAACAAGGCAATATAATGCGAATTATTAAAACCTACCCATCTGGCTGTAAACATCAGTTCAATTTCATTAGTTTAGACTTGTAACTTGTCAAAACTCAAAAAGCGTAAATCAGTTAAAATGCCACTGGTGGATTGGTGAAAACATACTGGTGGTATGTTTTATTCTGACTTTATTTTCAAGAAACTTTCAATTTTCACGTATCAGTAAAAATTAACTGATAAATAAGTAATGCCCTAGAATATTAAGTCAAATCAAATGCGTTTTTGTCTCAAGTTATAGTTACAAATACTAAATAACAGAACCTAACCAAACTATATCGCACGAGTCGTCCGCCATAAAATAGGCTCATATATGTTTATTTTAATACTGCTTAATCCTACTAATATTATAAACGCGAAAGTTTGTATGTATGTATGGATGTTTGTTACTCTTTCACGCAAAAACCACTGAATGGATTTTGATGAAACTTTACAATAATATAGCTTACACATCAGAATAACACATAGGCTATAATTTATAAAGATATATGGTTTTCTATCATCATTATCACAATTTTCCATCACCACGCGGGTTAAACCGCTGGGCGCAGCTAGTAATAGAATAAAAAAATAAAATAAAAAAAATCATAAAATAAAATAAAAAAAGTCAATTTAATTACAAATCCTACAATCAATCGAATAAGTAAATTTATAACGAATTTATTTAAAACTACTAAATTCTATAGAAATATTTATGGAAATTTAATAAAATCATTCAAAATTCTAACAATATATAATTTCAACAATAAAAAAAAATATCCTACAAGGAAAATAATAATAATCAGTATGCATGCCAATAATCAATGTATGTTAGGTGACTTGTAACTTTCGAGAAACGAGACCTCGGAGTCATTTAATTTTATTCTTGACGAGTGAAAGAAAATATCCTCAAATTCTCCAAGTTATTCACCAACCCTATGAATTTGGCTATAGATAAAAAATCGACGCAAACCAATTGCATTGTATTATTAATAACCTATAGCTAAGTTTATCAGGGATTGGTTAGATCACTATAATAACAAATATACTGTTCATAAAATATTCAAGATTAAGAATTCAAGTACATCTATCATAACGATAATGTCAGTCAGTTAAAAGATAGGAATTTGTATTTTAAAAGACACCAAACACTTGACAAAACGAAATCGAATGATCAAGCAGCGTATAGCTAACTGCGAATCTTGCGATAACTGTCATATAATCACAAAATAACAAAAATTGGCTGTGTCACCCCAAGATTTTTCCGACAAGTAGCCAAGGACTGATTTATTTTATTATTTATTTTTTACTAGCTGACCCGGCGAACTTCGTACCGTCTAACAGTCAATTTTATTTTTATTTTTAATTACGTAATTTAAAAACATTTACAGTTCATGGACATGTAGGTACAATGTAATAGACAAAATAACCAGTAGCAAAAAACTGAAAACCTGATATGCCAGAAACTGTTGCCAGATATTCCATTTCAATGTCGCCTAACTAGGCTATAGCCTGTTCTAAGGCAGACATTTAAATTAACATAATTTTATAAAAATATAGTAAGGTAATCGCCGTAATTTTAAGAAATAAATTTTTTTTAAATAAAAAATAAATATTTTTTTACACAGAAACATGAAAATAATCCTAAAAATTTCAATATAAATTAAAATAAAATAATTGAAAGGCCTACAATTCCTACAATTTAATAGAATAAAGAAATGGTTTGGAAATATAAATAATATAAAAGTCATTGTTTATATACATTTTCATTTAATAACTACAAACTGTCAATCAAACATCCATACAAACTGTCATAAAAATAAACTGTCAATTTAATAACTATCACATATATAAATACCATTCCATATATACCATTTAGACATTTATACTCAATGCTCTATCTATATTAATCCTCCCTTCCTTCATCAACCAAGACGTGACAGATTTTTTAAATGTTGTCATAGTGTTGATAGCCTTAATTGATTCAGGAAGGTGATTATAAATCCTAGGAGCGATGAATGAGTAGTGGCGCTGTCCATATGTGGTATTTTTACGTGGTATCAGCATATCTCCTGAGTGCACTGCTCTCGTAAATATCACTCCCTCATTAAAAGTTGGTTGACTTTTAAACCGCTCATGCAGTAAGGCCAATTTAATGTACAGCTGTCTGATGTCCAGGACATTGCAATGACTAAAAAGTTCATTGGTGGGGTAGCGATACGGTTTACGCGCTATAATCTTTAAGATACATTTTTGAGCCACTTCTAATGGGCGGAGGATGGTCGCCGCACAACCTCCCCATCCTATTATTCCATAACAGAGAATAGACTGAACTAATGCGTAGTATGTACTTTTCAGTAATCCCGGATCTAAAATATTTCTCATCTCTCGGAACATATATGCCAGTTTTCGTATTTTAATCGCCAGTATATCAATATGGGTCTGCCAGCGGAGCCTATTATCGATTGTGATCCCTAAATATTTGATGTATTGTGTTCTTTCCACTATTGGACAGCTACATTGCTTTGCATTATTGCATGTATGAATTTTCAAATTGTGGCATGTAGGCGGTTGCCCTTTGGCATTATTGCTGAAAGTAAGGTATTTAGTTTTTCCTATATTCAAATTGAGTAGGGAATCATCCAACCATTCTTGTACTTTTTTCATACCTATATTTGCCTTATTGAAAGCTTCAGTCCACTTGTCACCCTCAAAAATGATGACAGTATCGTCAGCAAATGTAGTTATCTGGCCTACTAAGTTACACAGGTTATTTATGTAGATGAGAAATAGAATAGGTCCGAGAACACTACCCTGGGGGACACCGAATGACAAGTATTCAGGCATACTTTTTAAGCGATGAATGTCGTGTTACCGATTAGCAGTATTTAATTGAAAGTAATTCAATGAATACAAAATAAATATTAAGTTCACTACTTTATTAAGATAATAACAGAAAAATAAATATAAAAGTACAAAAATTAAGTATATTAATCGCGTGTCAGCAAGACATGATTGAATTAAACTATTTATATATTGTGCAGCATGGGATGCACTCGGTTTAATTCTCTTCATTGAAGCACCTTGTGATACACGACATATTTTATTTTTTTATCAGGCGCAAGAACAAATAAAGCGGATGATTTTCCGACACGTGAACATGCCACGTACAACTGACCACGAGAAAAACACGGATTTACATTTTGTATGGGAAAATGTTTTTTATTTTATTAAAATTTTTCGTCAACTTTCCAATTTTCGTTCTTAATAGTTATTCTGCTATTCGGGACGGAGACAAATACAACAAATCAAAAACCATGAAAATCGGTTCAGCCGTTCTCGAGTTATAAGTGTTCGAACAAACCCGACTTTGTTTTATATATATAGATTTTATAGTTAACTTACAGATAGTAAATACATGATATAGTATTTTTAAAACATATTTAAACAAAACAAATTTACTATCCTATGATTATTTTACAATGCTTGCATTACAAATTAATATAGAAATAATATGAACACGATGATTGTGAAATCGAGTAATAAGGCTAAAAACAATATAAGGATTAGAAAAGTAATAATAAGGTAATATAAGGTAAAAGTAATAATAAGGTTAATAAGGAAAGTTCGAGAAAGGGATATATAATCAAAAAAGAGTATGGATATAAATATTTATAATACATAATATGATATAATATAACTGTATGGTATAATATAATAGTAATATAATACAGTACACTAGGATGGCAGTTAGTGAAATCTTAAGAAGTAGGCGATAGGGTAGGTATGATAGAATCTTTAATTAAATTAATGGAATCATGAAATACATCTAATCCTTTACATTATTTATTAAATATTAATTTCATAAATAAAAACGATGAACGCCTTCTCTCGACCGGTGGTCGAACCTGGTTGGGTCCCGTTCGTCCACCGGTTTTTCGGCTTGCCTCGGGCAGCTCAGCGTTAATATTTTTGCCGAATTTAAATATTATTTGCGCAGTTTGTATATGAGATATTCCAACTAAAAACCACGCTGTGATGCCCAACAAGGCATCTGTGGGCCAAAATTCAAGTCTCTAAGTCAAATATTTCGAGGATGACATATGACTAGTGCGCTGGTGGGCCGATTTTAACCACAATTTTCAACTCTTGCCATGACCAAATTATGCCTGCTTAAAAAATTTCAGCTAAATCGGATTAAGCGTTTAGGCGCTTTCGTGTAGGAATACACACTTACAGAGACTTACAGACACACAGACAGACTTGAATCTGGAAATGGTCTTAATCGTCTCAGGGTAGCTCAAGTAGGATATTTCCGTCTGTATCTTAAAAAAATATTTAGCACGTTCACAATACTTTCCCTCATCGGTAGGTGGGCCGGAAAAGTAATATACCTAGATTGTGTGTAGTTGCTGCTATTGAGAGTCACTAATTAAAAATGACATGAATTTTAAGTAGGTTTCTAACAATTAGACGGCTAGAGCCCATGGAGATCTCAATAATTACAGTAGTAAGATGCGGTTGTGCGCATGTGCGTACAGCGCATTCTTATGATGAGTGATATCGCCAAATGGGTCGCAAGCTCATTAAACTCACTTGACATTGATCGAATATGTATATTTACTGCATAAGGAAAAAGTATCGAAAGTGTCCTACTTTTAAGAAGAAAGTACGCAAGTAGGCGACGACCTCGAATACTTCGAATACGAAGTCGAAGACGGCTCGATATAGAAATTAAACATATACTTAATTATTTATTGTCACCCCAAGACTCTTCCGGCAAGTAGTCAGAGACTTACTTCATCTGAATATTTAATTTATAATTAAAGTCAATGAGCAATTGGCGAAAATTTCTAATATGCGACGCTATGCAATGAAAATTCAAATTAAAATTGAATTTCGAACGCACGTCATCTCATTTATATATGTAATACTAGCTGCGCCCAGCGGTTTCACCCGTGTGGTGATGGAAAATTGTGATAATGATGATAGAAAACCACATATCTTTATAATGCCTTCTTTTGGCAGTCAGGAAATAAATTATAGCACTCTGTACTAACCGAACCACACTTATAATTCCATCACAAGTAAAAAGTTTTACCGCCCAACGAAGAGGGCACGGGTCAGCTAGTATTTCTATAAAGATAAAGCAGGGAACGGAATTCGTAGATTTTTTGCTGGTGGTAAATTTTCCGTTTTACGAAGAAGCAAAGACTAGAATCATTGCGAGAGTGACGTCACTTAGAATTACCGTAAAAATAATACTCAGCTTTATTGGCTGCAGGGTTCTGCATGGGATATACGTGATAATTTCATTAGAATTATATAAATAGCGGTGTCGTCCGTCGCTGACGGCCGATTTTCTCACCGTTTTCTGTCAGTGTGAATTAAAACGTAGACATATTATTTTTATCGACAATAAAAAGTATCGCTTAGTAAAAACAAAATGACAGCTAATGAACCTTCAGAAGAGCACATACGTCATTGTATGCTATTTCGATCAGGATATAATCCAACAACTGTAACAACAACAAATATTTGTGATATCTTCATAGATGTTTTAAAGATCAATAAGTGGAAGAGCTGGTATGTAAAATTCGCTAGTGGTGATTTTGAGCTACCGGATGTTTGAGATCAGGGGTTGAGTCGGACCCAAAACTGAGCATACAAGAAATAGCCGACTTGGAGTCACTTACTCTACGGTGCAAAGACAGCTACATGAAATAATCCCGACAAGGTATTTCGGTCTCGCATCAATAAATTGTCAACTTCAAACAAAAACCAGCGGCGAACTATTTGCACTGGCGTAATTCATTTCACCTACTATATATAACAGTTAAGAAATAGTTAAAGTCGGTGCTTATTGCTAACAGTTAGAACGTCTACGTAATGACTTAGTGAAACAAGTAAATATATTAAAATTAATAAAAAAACACGACTGCCGTTACAGTAAGTGAACTATTATAATATATTTCTATCCTAGTTATAATAGTTCTATCTTTTATAATAGTTTCTTCTTTTATTTTTATATTTTTTATAATAATTCTATCTATAAGATAATTTCTCTATTTATATGTTTTATAATAATTCTATCTTTTATAATAGTTTTCTATCCTATTTATAAGTGAACTATTGTATTTATAATTTGATTTAACAAGTTTTTTTGTTGAAATATTTGTGGTTTACGTATTTATCCATATAGTTACAAGTATGTTTCCAGAATGCACTTAATCAGACATTTAATTTGTCATTAAACACAATATATTTATGTACATTTATTGACATTTGCACATTTAGACAACAACTTACATGATATTTGGACAGATAAGGTACTCTATGATGACATAACGATTATAACAACACCACACAATTCTAAATCGGTTTAATCGTTTAGAAGTTATGGTGGAATAAACAAAAGGACAACAAACATAGATGAACCCTGAACATATTACGCTCCCTTTTTGTTGGAGAGTCGTGTAGAAACACGCAGCTATCGTCGATAGAAAACGTGTCATTTTGCAACACCTTTTAAAGCTAGATAGACCTCAAGCAGATGTTTAGTTTAATTTTAGCTGCTTAATTTTATCTTCTGTTGGTTTCAACACAAGATAAAATTTAGCAGCTTGTCTGGGAAGTATTGCCACCTCCGCCATATTCGGGTAACCATCAAATTCGATCAATGGAAAATTCTAGTTAAAATACAAAATTAAAAATCGTTATGTCCAAGCAAAAATATATTTTTCATGACAACCAACACATTTTTATAAGAGAGGAATCTAAAACTAACCGAAAAGATCGCAAAAGGTTTCGGATAATGATGGTGAATATTCTTCTTCTTTTCGAAGTGCCTCTCTATTACTGGAGGTTGGCCGTTACTTTTGTCGGTCTTGCTCCATCTGGAAAAGCTGTTCTGTACTGGTGATCCCGGTCCACTTACTGACATTGCACACCACGTCCTTTTTCTCTTTCCACGTGAATATGCAATTGATAAAAATGGTGAATATGCAATTGATAAAAATGGTGAATACGCAATTAATAAAAAAATACATGTATTAGCTTATATTTGTATTTTTCTGCTCCTCACTTCAACAAGTATTTTTAAGATATGTTTTTGCATGGATAAATCCTCTTAACTACTGCAAACAAATGATAATTTTATTTTGGGCGATTATATCTGTTATTGTAATAAAATGATTATCATGTTTTCCTTATTTAACGAGAAATTGCAATCATCAGTTATATTATTATATGTTACCACATGTTATTATATGGTAACCGTCAATTGGGTAGGTATACAAATACACCACGTCAGTAATGACAGCGGAAAAACGCAATTGCGATGCAAAATACAACCAATAAAGATCTAATGTGCAGTCTAACTGCATTAGGGAGTGACTGTGAATACAACCGCACATTTGCAGCTATCATTAAAATAGTATAGATACATCAAGTGTATACGTACATTTTTACATGACTGCCCAACCATCAAATTAGTGTAATGTCTTATGGGTTCATCTATGTATCTTTTCCGTTTCTTTATTTCACTACAACTTCTAAACGCGTAAATTAATTTAGAAGTATATAATACTAGCTGCATCCAGCGGTTTCACCCGCGTGGTGATGGAAAATTGTTATAATGATGATAGAAAACCATATATCTTTATATATTATAGCCTATGTGTTATTCTGATGTGTAAGCTATATCATTGTAAAGTTTCATCAAAATCCATTCAGTAGTTTTTGCGCGAAAGAGTAACAAACATACATACATACATACAAACTTTCGCGTTTATAATATTAGTAGGATTAATAGAATCGTTATGTCATCCCGAGTGTCATAGAGTACCTTAACTGCCGATATATCCATTAAATAGTTGTATGAATTTCCAAATCTCCAAACGTCAATAAATTAACATAAATTTAACGTGTTAGTGTCAAATGAAAGGTCTGATTGAATGTCAAATGAAAGGTCTTATCTATATGGATAATAAATATTTACGAATATTTCGTAAATAAAACGTAATAACAATAATTATAAATACAGCAGTTCACTTTTTGTAACGGCAGTCGTGTTTTTTACTCCTTTTAATATATTTATTTGTTTACTAATATATCCTCTCCGGAGCCGTAAAAACATAAAAGTAATTAGTTGTGACATTCCAAGATTTCCCTGGCAATTAGCCAAGAATGTCATCTCATTTACTTTAAAAATCGAATTGCAAGCGCGCGCCGCCGTAAATATCGTCGTTAAACATTCGAATTCCAAGCGAGCGACACAATGCAATGAAGATTTATATTTCGAAAGTACGTCGCGCGATATCAAAACGTGCGACGCTGCAAATTTAAATATTTGATTCCTCCCATACATTTGTACGGCGATGTTTGAATATTATTTGTGTCGCTTGTATGATCTAATGATCTCTTTAAAGAGGCTCAAGTTTTGGATGCTAGGTTATTATTTATTAAAACTGCACTACGTTGGGTTTTCGTGGCCAAACAAAATAAATCTTTTATTATTACGCATACGAAACCCACTAGACAACTCCTGAGTGATAATTTGAATGTACCTAGGATGAAGACGACTTTCGGACAGCGACACTACTCTTTCATAGCTACAAGACTTTACAATAAATTAAGCAGTGACATAAAAACCAGCCCCAATTGTCAGTTGTTTAAAAGCAAAATAAATAAATGGCTGTTGCAAGAAGAGCGTTTATCTATCCATGCCATGATCGATGTAGTAGAATAAGTTGAAGCTGACTTAACATATATTGTGTATATATGTATGTGTGTATATGTGTATTCTAATGTATTTAGTATTTCTATTTCCTATATAATATTGTAATTTTTACAAAATTTTTATTATTATATATATTTATTATTATTATATATATTTTTTAATTATTATATTTTTTAATTGTGTTTGGTTGATTCACCGACCCTCGTTGAATATAATTATATAAATTGCTTGCCCTGGAACGGGTATAACCCAGTTGGGCAGCACTAGCCAGTGAATGAAAGAGGAAAGTTTTTGCCATTTGTTTTAATATTATACTTAACGTAAATGGTTATTTTGATAATTCCAATAAATAAATAAATAAATAAAAATATGAGATATTCCAACTAAAATGTGATTTCGGCCCAACAAGATACCTGTGTACCGAATTTCAAGTCTCTAAGTTTAATATTTCGAGATTGAAGTATGACTAGCGCGCCCTCTGGTGGACCGATTCTAACCACAATCTTTTGAACTCTTGCCATGACTAAAATAATGATGTCTGCATGCATATTATTAAACTGCACATACCAATAACAAAACCGACCATTCTGCTAGCGCGATTGTGATATATTTATGCGTCCACGGAAATTCAACTGCTTATCAAATGTCCTTCACAGGTCCCTCACCTCGGTTGACCTCTTTAAAATTGACCCGTTTAAAGTTTACGGAAAACAACTATGGATTTCTTCTTAGTGTTTGTTAAAACAGAGTACTCTTGTTTTTGAATTCTTCCTCTCAATCATCTGTTATTTCACAGAAAATTTTAACAACATTTAACCTATTGTCTAAAATTTAATGTCTAATTTTGCTCTAAGCATGGTGCCAAATAAGTCCGTCTATATCGCCGCGTCATAAGTCCGTCATATAAGCCGTCTATAAGTCCGTCAATCTAATACCATTTATTATGGTATTAGATTGCTCAACTCCATAGCACGATTTGGCAACCTTCCTGCCCGACAAAATGGAGATGGTGCTGATAGCATTGACGGCGAAACGAATAGAAATTTATTTGGCTATTGGCTATACGTTGATAATGAATGCCTATTGGCTATACATTTAATTGGCTATTGGCTATTTGGCTATACATTGATAATGAATGGTTTTTAATCAAAAACAGATTGATTATAAAACCCCAATAATTTAACCAATGATGACATTTAATTATCACTGCTATTGCTTTATTAGTGTTATCGCATTTTTTATCGGCTGATTACATCACAGAAATAATACGAAGTGATAGAATGCCATCTATTAGTTTATCTGAACTTTGAAGTGCGTAATTATTACGCATTGAAACCTGTAAACCAAAAAAAAAATCATCTTTATGTAAATAATATTAAAAAATAGGAACTATGATTTTAACATTTGTTTCTTATTACATTATTATATTATACCGCATAGGTGCGTGTCTAGAGGCCCATCTTAAGTGCGCCGCCTTACGTTATTTATTTATTTAATTAATTAATTTACCAATTCATTTACAATGCTTAAGTCTCACTAACAATCATATCAATAAAAAAATATATTATTAAAATTAAAATTAAAATTGAACACGGCCGATATAAGCATAAGCAGGTATGTACTGTTGCTGCCCAACTAAGTGCCAGGACTTGTCTGGTTTTGGACAGGAACTGTCTAGTTTTTAGTTCACATATATTCGGCTATTTGAAAAAAAGAAATAATAAAAAGGAAAAGAAGGATATATATACACTACTGTGAAAAAGTCTTCGAACGGTTACCCAAAAAATAAACGAGGTGTCGTATTTTTGAAAGTAACTAAGTGAGCCCATTCCATTTTTTTGTCGGGCTTGTTCATTCATCGGAGGAGTCATAAAACTTTATTAGACATATCTTCAACCTACCCGGGTTGGGAAAAAATTAGAAGAGTGGACAATGGTTAAATTTTCACAAAATGCCGTTCTCGTCTTTACCTGAAAAAGGGGTTGAATTCAATACTAATGTTATTTTTGAGTAGTTGCATATTGAGCACGTCGCAAAATGGTTATTATGAAATAGGTTTAGATTCTCTCTGTGAATAATAAAAAAATATATAATTCGAAATACCGTCATTTAACCCTGCCACGGAAAAGTGTTTATATTGCTGTTGACCAGTAAACTCTTTTAATATATTTTATTAAAATGAATAAAATTAGTGCAATAGATCTACAAAAAAAATTATTCACCATAAAGAAGGACATTCCGTGCGAAAAATCCAACAACTGACTGGAAAATCTGTTTGTAGAATCTATAATGTGATCAAAAAATTCAAAAATACCAGCCAAATCGAAGACTGTCCGAGGAGTGGAAGACCTAAAAAGATTGACGAATAATCAGAGCACTATTAAGTGGATCTTAATGAGTCTTGCGGCGTTTTGGTGACCCCATCGGCGGTTCGAAGAGTCCTGCTGAAAAATAATCTTCGAGGGTGTGTGACCAAGCGGAAACTATGTATTACTTCGTGAGAATAATCGTCAGAGACGATTAAAATTTGCCCAAGAACATAAAACTTGGACCATGGACAGTGGAAAAAAGTCCTCTGGACAGACAAGTCGAAATTCAATTTTTAGGATTTTATCGCCGCCAATTCGTCCGCAGATGCCACGAAGAACAATATAAAGACAAGTGTTTGGCTGCAACAGTTAAGCACGGGGGAGATTCTGTTATGGTTTATGGGTATTTTTCGGTGAATGGGGTTGGACCCTTGGTCAGAATTCATGAAAGACTGCATTCAGACGGGTACATGAATTACTAAAGCAGTACAGTTGTTGGATTTTTCGCGCTGAATGTCCTTCTTTATGGTGAGTAATATTTTTTTGTCGATCCATTGCACTAATTTTATTCATTTTAATAAAATATATTAAAAGAGTTCACAGGACAACAGCAATATAAACAATTTTCCGCGGCAGGGTTAAACGACTGTATTTCGTTTTTTTTTTTTTTTATATTCGCAGAGAGAATCAAAAACCATTTCACAATAACCGTTTTGCGACGTGCTCCATATGCAACTACTCAAAAATAATATTATTATTAAATATACAACCCCTGTTTCAGGTAAAGACGAGAACGGCATTTTGTGAAAATTTAACCATTGTCCACTCTTCTAATTTTTTCCCAACCCAGGTAGGTAGCAGAGATGTCTAATAAAGTTTTATGACTCCTCCAATAAATGAACAAGCCCGACAAAAAAATGGAATGGGCTCACTTAGTTACTTTCAAAAATACGACACCTCGTTTATTTTGTGGGTAACCGTTCGAAGACTTTTTCACAGTAGTGTATATATAAATATATATATATATATATATATATATATATATATATATATATATATATATATATATATATATATATATATATATATATATATATATATATATATATATATATATATATATATATATATATATATATATATATATATATATATATATATATATATATATATATATATATATATATATATATATATATATATATATATATATATATATATATATATATATATATATATATATATATATATATATATATATATATATATATATATATATATATATATATATATATATATATATATATATATATATATATATATATATATATATATATATATATATATATGTATGTATGTATGTATGTATGATTCATTAATTTTTACAAGCTTTTATTTACCTTGCAATGGTTGTTAGTATGTATGTATGTATGTAGGTTAGTTGGTTTCAAATCTTGCAAGTTGAATTAGAACCACTTATTCTATGAAGTTGAAATTTTATTTTTGGTACTCTTCAACGGTCAACAGCACAGACACACAATTTTGTATACGCATTCAATTATCATAGCCCGTTCTAAATTTAGCCATGACATGGCTGCTGCACCCAGAGTTGGCTTCCGAAGAGTGGACTCCTCAACTGTTAACAGTACAGAAAGGAAATGTTGTATACGCTTTCAATTATAATAGCCCGTTCTAAGTTTCACTGCAATGGGGCTGCTGCACCCAGGGTTGGCTTCCAACGAGGTGACTCATCAACGGTCAACAGCACACACACGAAATGCTGTATAGCATTCAATTACGATAGGCCGTCCTTAGTTCCACTATGACATGGCTGCTGCCACCCAGAATTGGCTCGGGCCAGAGCATTTCAATAAAAGTTTTTTTTAAATGTGTTTTAATATTAAGTTATTAAAACTATGACTGTCATGTCACGTTGCGTTTCGTAGTAAAGTCCTAGTTGCTAAATCATACTACGACATAGTGCAATTTAATACGCTATATGGTATTAAAATGACCGCAAACAGTCCTCGAAAATTCTTCCAAAATACACAAATGCAAAAACTGACACATAAATATTCAATTTCTCGAAATAAGACAATAGGACCGATGTCAGTTCGTGTAGCGATGTCTCATCTTGCGCAAAACGTCCCATTTTCGCATCTAATTGTCCCCAATTACCCACTTCAGTCTTGACTGGCCAATTAATGACAATTACAAGTCATGTAACATGACTCTTTCCCCGTATACTTCAAAGGATTACACGGTCGACCGAGAAGAGCTTAGAAGTGGACTATACATGGTGTGTCCCAAAAGTCATAAAATATATGGTTTTTAAAAAGATTTTTTGACAATGCCGGTACACATTTTTAATATTGTTCAAAGTAATCTCCACGACTATCTATACAATTTTGCCACCGACTCTCCCATGCCCGGTACGCCCTCTCAAAGGCCTTGACGGTGTCGCGGCCGCCTGGATAGCGTCAATGCTGTCAAAACGGCGTCCTTTGAGTGTGGTCTTGATCCTCGGGAACAAAAAAAAGTATGCAGGAGCTAGATCGAGACTATAGGGTGGCTGCGGCAGTGTTACCACTTTGTGCTTCGCCAGGAACTCACGGACGCGCAGACGTGTGGCTGGGCGCGTTGTCATGATGCACCACCCAGTCGCAGTATACTAGACAGTAGCTTCTCTTAGAGCAATATCGAAATCGAAGTAAATACGTCACGAGTCGTAAGGGCTCGGATATGACCGCCAAATGTCCGCTACTCGGCCAAAAACGATTGAAAAATTCGCCAGCCTTTACCTGCGCGTAACGCTAACCAAAGGCGTTCATCGAGACGTACCCCTCTGCTCATGTTCCTCGCACCTTCTTCCCGCAATGCCCTGTAGATCGAGAGTAAACCTACTGTTTCGTATATATTGTGGTTGTGTACAGGTAGCGGCGATGTCCTCGTCTACGAGTAAATGTCTCTTTAAAGAATTTTTAAAACGGTTCAGATTTTCAACTTGTATCAGGGGCAAAGGCACGGTGTTCACGAGTACTTCCGCCCACTCTGGACTAGATCCCTCTTATTCACTAACAATACTGACGTATCAAAAAGTATAGAAAATGGAGTTACTCTAAAAAAAATGTTTTTCTTTCTGAAAATATACTTTTTGATTATAATAATGCAAATACATAGAGATACTGTACATTATCTGACTAAACAGACGCGGTAATGTGATAACATAGATTATGGTTAGTGAATAAATTTATCATACAATATTGTTTGACCTAGAAAGAATAGACCAAACAAAACAAGTCTGTTTTTTATAAATAGGACAGAAAACGAATTTACCGCGTGAAATTTGTAGGACCCGACGTTTCGGTGACGTTGCAGCCGCCGAACGCCGCCGAACGCCGCCGAACGCCTTAAAATGTTCCCGCCGCCGAACGCCGAACGCAAAGACGTAAAACAGGATACAGTGAGTGTTGTGTGCAAGACGGATTTTCAAAATTCCCGCGCTCCGAGCCCGGCCCCCCACCACCGTTATAACCTACGCAGTGGCGGCAGCGGTTTGCGGCCTACCCGCAAAACAACGGACTGACAGCTCTTCAGTCTACCCTAGACAACGGCGGCTGCAACGTCACCGAAACGTCGGATCCTACAAATTTCACGCGGTAAATTCGTTTTGTATCCTATTTATAATATCAAACAACCGCGATAGTCTTCGATTTTATAAGTCTGTTTTTATACTTAATTTAATACGACCCAAATATTTGCATAAAATTATACAGAATTGATATTTGATAACGTTTGATTATTGTTTACATATCTATCGTTTACATATCTATCGTTTAATTAGAAAATATATGTTAATTAAAAAGATGACCTGTTTTTAGACAGTAATTTGGTTATTTTTATTTAAATTTTTATTTAATTTAAAATATTTGATAACAATTATTATTTTTGAATTTATTTAAATTAAATAAAACTTTTTTATGGTAATTTGTAATACGTTTTTATATTGTGGTAACACTAAGACTTTTTTATATTTTGAAACTACAATCTACGTTTTGATTTACAAAATTTAGACAACTCGTTTATTTATTTTGATTACGGAAAAATTGGATTGGTGCATGCCGATGTTTTGCACCAGACTGCATATGAGAGCCACCATGCAAATGCTCTACTACGCAATATTTCGTATTTGGAGTATGAGAGTTGTAGTTATTGTTATTGTTTTGAGATTTTTGCAATATATAATGCTTCAAAATATATCATAGCGTTTAGTTCAGTATAAAATATTGTAGGTAGGTAATTTAAGAGGTTTTGTTTTGTTAAAGATACGATTTTCTTTTTTTTTTTTTGTAGAAGATACGTTTTTCAGTTTTTTTCTTTTTGAGGTTTATTAGTGTGTTACAAGTAAAGATTTTTAAATTATTCGATAACGAAAATATGTGAAATTATAATTCTATTGCCTGAAAGATGCTGTGATAATTTATTTTATTTTATTTTATTTATTTTATTTTCTTAAGGATAACTTACAGCCAATAATTTTGTAGTGAACAAAAATAGGAAGCTTAGAGCCATTTACAAGTTACCACTGATAATGACAATAATAATAACGTGAACTTAGAACTGATATTAAGCATAAAGAAGATATTAAACAAGAAGATACTAAATTGTACAGTAGAAAACATGTTGACAACTGTAATAAAAGAAGAAAATGCTAAGCCTGGTTATCACAAAATCGCCCTACAACCTGCTTCCTTATAGTATCTATATTCGTGAAAAGGGGGTCAATATTAATGTCAGCATTCAGGGTGTTGAAAGTTTCGCATACCCTTATAAAATAAGAATAACGCCTGTATATGCCTGCATTTTAATGCCAGGTACAAGAAGGAGTGCCCTATTTCTAAGTGCCCGGCTAGGAGTGCGGAGAGATATTTTAGATAGTAGTTGAGGACAATCAATCGAGCCATTTAAAATTCGTAGTAAAAGTGAGATGTCAGCTATGTTTCTTCGCAAAGCCAATGGCAGCAAATGATGGCGGATACAACGAGAATAGTAGTCTGGATCACGTATACGACATTTATATTCTATGTAGTGCAAAAAATTTCTTTGGATGGCCTCTATTCTCGATGCGTACACCTCGTAAATGTGTCATTTTACTTCACTACACTTGTTCTTCTTATTCCTAGACCCTGTCCCATTTACTTGGAGTCGGACTTCATTGTCCTCCTCCACTGAGCACGATCTTGTGCCGTGTCGGCGTCGAGTTGACCTTCTCTCCGGTCTTTTTCAACCGTCGTCATCCAGGTGGCAAATAGTCTTCCAAGAGCACGTTTCGTCGTTGGCAGGTCTAGAGGGCAAGCTTCACCATGTAATCATTTGGGCGTCGCTGGATGTGACCGTAGCACCGTAAGCGTCTTTCTTTGACTTTATCAATTATCGGAGCGACTTTAAAAAGTCTCTTTATGTATTCATTTCATTTTATACACTACTTTACATCTACTTTCATTTAAATTACATCTACTTTCATTTAAATGGAAGACCTATGTAATATTACGCAGTCGGCACCCAAACCACCTGCCAACTACGCAATATTGCATAGTTGGCATTCAATGTGTTAATGACAGCCCTAGAACTAAAACTTATAGGTGCTTGAAATTTGATTAAATACAAGTATTTCATTACAATTTAAGCAGGCCATTTGTAAATGTAAATTAACCCATTTACAACTACCGATCTTTATAAAGATCAAAAAAAAGTATGGGGAATACCCTCAATTTAAAAATATTAACGAGCAGATAACTTTTGCTTATTGTTTACTAATCGCCGCAGTGATCGTTTGACAGTGTTTCGGTTTATAGATAATTATCCTATTATCATAATTTTGAAGTGCCTTTCTATTTTAATTCGTTTTGGCGTAAGTAACTTTCACTATGTCTTCAAAACGGTAAGTGTTTCCAAATAAGCTTGTGTTTGAAATTTATTTTATGCACGTTTTTTTATAAATGTATGACGTAGATAGATATAGATTATATAGATAGATAGATAATAAAACCTTTTTCATAGTAATAACTGTGTTTCTTTAATTTAAAGTAGGATACAATCGATGAAGTAGTAGTTATATGAGCGTTAACCTACCTGCCTATTACTACTATTCGTTAAAATGATCCGCATTTTTTCGAGCTTTCCCGAAAAGTCAGATTTTTTTGGTATTTTTCCATGTTTACTTTTTGCATCACGGTATTAATAATACAAAAAAAAAGTGCTGTGATACGAGATTAAAAAAAGTTTTAGTAACAACTGGGTTAATAATCTAATAATTAAATACTTACATTAACAACATATCGTGAGAATTGGTAGCAAGCCGCATGATAATGACTATGCATGTACTAGATGTGAAGTGAAGTTTAAAAAACTCTTCCAGCCAATCAAATCAGGTAAGTAACCAGAGGTTAGATAATTTTAGTGTAAAACAGCAAAAACGACGCGATTAAATAACAGAGGGTATGGAAAAATAAAAGAGTGGAAATATATAAAAGGGTCTTCTTCTTCTTATAGTGCCTCTCCTACAGGAGGTTGGCTGTCAGCTCTGTGAATGTTTCTCTGTCTTGGGCCAAGCGAAATAGTTTTTCTACGCTTGAGATGTTTGTCTGTTCTCGGATGTTGCGGAGCCAAGACTTTTTCCCTTCTTCCAGCCTATCGTTTACCACAAACTTTCCCCGTAATAATGAGCTGAAGCAGTTGGTATCGCTCATGTCTTAGCACGTAGCCCAGACACGCCACTTCCCTTTGCTTGATTATGAGTAAAAGATTGCGATCCCTACAGACAAAATGGAGTACTCTAATATTAGGAACTCTATGGATCAAGCTAATGCGAGCATTCTACGGTAGCACCACATCTTAAATGCTTTGAGAATCTTCTGGGTGGGAGCTTTCAGGGTCCAAGCTTCGCTACCATAAAACATTACAGGCCACATATAGCAATGGAGAATTCGTATTCGGAGCTTGATGTTAAGTTTCCGGCCGCATAATCGTGACCTCTATTCATCACTTCATATTATGAAGGGATGAATAGAGGTCACGAGGAATAATGATCAATATCAACTCTTACATTTTTTGGTAATTATTTAAAAAAAAATGGTTACCTTAAAAAAAATACATTTTAGCAAGGGTTAGTGACATAAAAATGTATTTTGTCAGTAAACGAAATATATTGGAGTTTGTGGACCTCGATCATTCTTAACCGTTATGAGCTTTCTTTCGAAATTCGATTCATGCTTCAATTCGTTTAGGAACAAGTGCAGAATGGCAATAGTATCTTAATTTAGCAAAAAAATACATTGATCTTTTATGTTTTTTACATTGATTTTTATTAACCTTGATCTTTTATGTACGATTTTTTGATAAATTATTATTTTATATAGCATAAATACCAGTATTGCCATCTACCGATAGGTTGATAAAATGCGTATGATAAATGGGTTGAATTTTATACTGCACCTACCTGCGACATATTACAATAATAATACGCACAATTCAATATAGATGGCGCTATAAAATGAATGAAATATTTATATAAGAAGAAATTTACATTAGGGAGGTTGAGATGATTGGACTTCCCTGACCCACGTGACTGAAGTACTAGGTGAATAATTGTATAAGGTTATAAATGTATATAGGTTATACATACATGTTATCGTTGCCTTAAAAGCAATCAGTCATAACTCATTTTTTTCCATTTTGATACAGATTTACTCAAAAAAGCGTGTACTTTTATTCAGCAAATCGGCATTACTGTGCTTCTGAAAAGTATCACAAGGAGGCGCAAATGACATTTTGCATTTAGCAATTCATCTTGAAACAACTTACAGTAATCTGTCACTTGTCAGTTTAAAAAAAAATCACTTTTAATTTTAAAAAAATCATAGGTATTGTAATAAAAAGTCTGTTCTGACAAGCTCTATATTTTTTCGAAGTAGGATAAGTTTACCAAGTTAATATTCAACACTCGTTTTCTTTTGATATTCTTATGTACCACATCGTGATAAAACTTAAGTTAACTGTCAATTAAAAAAATATATTTTCATAGCTATTCTTAAACAATTATATAAGTTTTTCTAAGTTCTATAAGTTTACCATTTCAATGTTTAATTAAGTTCATAACTGAGTAATCAATAATGCTATCTTAAATTATTTGTTTTAAAAGTATCTTACTAATATTATAAAAGCGAAAGTTTGTAAGAATGTATGTATGGATGTTTGTTACTCTTTCACGCAAAAACTACTGAATAGATTTTGATGAAACTTTACAATAATATACACATCAGAATAACACATAGGGTATAATTAATTTACAAAGATATATAGTTTTCTATCATCATTATCACATTTTTCCATCACCACGCAAGTGAAACCGCGGGGCGCAGCTAGTTGTATAATATAGTGATAAAGAATAACTTTCATGTCTCATCTAAAATTCGATTTTTCACTGAATGGTTTTTATATTACAAAATGACACAATCGTCATACAGTCTCGAAAAATGGAACAAACAAATGAACAATTTATTTTTATATAAAACTAGCTGTACCCTGCGCGAGTTGCTACGCCAAATCGGTCGCATTCGAAATTCAAATTCGCCGCTTTAAAATTCATTCGACAATAAAAAAAAGAAGAACTCACTCCTGTCTTCGCGGTCGCATTCGAAATTCAAATTTGCAGCTTTAAAAAAGAGAAGAATGTTGGTTTTATTGAGGACACTAATATTTTTCCTTTTGACCGATCGGCACCAAACTTCACATGAACCATCTCCAAACTAATCTAAAGTTTCCCTCAAAATTTCAACAAAATCGGTGGAGCGGTTTAGTAGTCCATAGCGGACACACTGACAAACATTCATTTTTATATATATAGATGACACAGGTATATAGTTTTTTTTTGTTAAATAATATAACTAGCTCAGTATTTCCTGGATGAATACGATTTTGACCTATGAAAGATTGCTTGTCAGGTAACGATATGTATCTTCTCTTACTCACAAAGAGGCGTATTTAGCATCATTTGGCATAGTGGCTCTCTCATTGCATTGCATTTCAGCAACTTGCGCGATACATATAATCAGTCGGTCTTAAATAGATACATAATGAATAATATAAAATTGTGCCTACTGCATTGTGTAGCAAAGTCAAGAGCAACGCCCTTGTATTTAAATGTATTTCATGTAGTAAACAGAGAAAATAATTTGTATTTAATACAGTTATGTTATTGAGATTATGAATATGTAGGTGTCAACAACACTTTTATCGCTTAGAATAATAAACGAGTTTTGTAACAAATTGAAATTCCCTGTATTTAAACCAGTAAATATAATAAAATGATTAAAAAACACGTTTGCCGTTACATAAAGATTTTTTATAAAATATGTATTGTTATAATTTATAGACATTTATTTTATAATTTATTGACATTTGGACAGAGTGTCTTACCCTACGACACTCTAGAGGAAAAAAACGATTCTAACAATAGGACACAATTCTAAATCCGTTTAAGCGTTTAGAAGTTCTGGTGGAATAAAGAAACGGAAAACATACATAGATGAATTAACCCGGATTCACATATATTTGCCAAAGAATTAAGAATGAATTGAATGAATGAATAATTTGCAGTTTTACTGCATACATATGTTTAGACATTTTTTGCATTTGGTAGATTTACCACTCAACCATTGCATGGCAGACCATGGCAGACTATCAGTCAACCATTGCGAATAAATTAGGAAAAAAATAAAAGTAAAATACTAAGAAAACAATAAATACAGAAGAGGCAAAGGATAGGGTAAAGAAATAGGTTTGTTGAGAGAAATATATTTTTTTAATGACTCCTTGAAAGTGAATAGCGACGGAGCGCTTCTAAGTGAGAAAGTAGCTGGTACCGTAATCGAACTGCATAGACGGTAAAGGACTAGGTACATAAATAAGAAGATAACTGATGTTTTGGAATTTAAAGCTTGTTTTTCTTAATTTATTTTTTTAAAGTTTTTTTGTGAAGTTTCTGTTAAAAGGGTGCCAAGCCTATGCCGTTACACAAATGTAGGTAATTTACGCTGGCCGGCAGCGGCCACGCACGTGTGGGTAAATCGTATACATTGACAACGCTGAACACGGTCGCCCGCCAAAGCGAAGTAACCTGCATTTTATAATTTTTTTGCTCATAGCAAATTGCAAATAACATAAACTGTAAATTGTGATTAAAGCAAATCCTTTTGCACAAGTGTTTATTAGACCAAAATAGTCGATTTGACCGGCCGTTCCGACATATTTGGCCCAGCGGACTCAAAATAGCGGCCGTTTTTCTAGATGGCAGCTAATAAACCAAAATGATTTTTCTCATGCTGATTTTAATGACCCATGGGCCTTTTCGGCTATTTTCGGGTCGTATATTTCAAATATGGCAATAAAAATAACTTTAGTTAAATTTGAACAGGATTATAAATATTTTTGAACATTTTTAACGAGTATTTACTTTTACGTTACCGTTATACGCGTCTTTTTCGAGTATTTGCACACTGGAAAAGACGAATCTAAAGTCAAAACTGTTACAAAAGTAAAACGAGAGAGTAATTTTGTGTATGCTGTAAGTAATTTCTGAAATTTGCTATTAAAATTTATAACAAGATTACTCGTATAAACGAATGCGTGAAGTTTGTAATACCCGGCGTTTCGGTGATATTGCTTCCGCCGCCGTCAATCGTGATTCTGCGTGTAGGCGGATAACTACTAATGTTACTACGCAGATTTTAACCGTGGTGGGGCGGCGGTTGGCACGCGCGAATTTCGTAAATCCGTTGTGCACACAACACACTTTGTACTTGTGTTACATCCTTGCGCTCGCCAATAATACTTTCAATAAATAACACTGCTATTCCTCAAACTCCTTGTACTAAATTTTTAGGTGTTCATGTCGACGAACTTTTAAATGGAACTTCCACTGTGAAAATCTTGAAAGTAGGTTAAGTCGGGCATGTTATGCTTTGAGTATTGTAAGAAGGTCGTTGGATGAATTGAAAACAAGAAATATTTATTTTAGCTATATTGAAGCTTTTTTTTAAAATTAAAAGTTGCTTATATCGTTGTACTGATTTACCCACTAAAAATTTCCCGTCCAGTAAAAACACCCTGTATAGAATTTTTATATTTAAGCTACAATTACTGCTTTTATGTCTCAAAAAAATAAGAAGACAGAGTTTGTTGATAACATTAGCAATAAAATAAGAATCTATATCAACATAAATTAATCTATTACCACGGGCGTTGAATAAAGATACAATTAGCTATTTACTGTAAGTTTCTAGTGGCAATTTATTTGGCCAAATTAGTGGCAATTTATTTGGCCATCTATAATAACATTGATATAAAATGATTTTTTATAAAAAAACGATTTATTATAAAAACCCAATAATTTAACCAACAATAACAATAATAACATTCAATTATTAGAGTCATTTATCGGATGTTTTCATCATGATCATGGCGTAAAATAAAATAAATTAAAAATATATTTCATTTTTATAAACGCTTGAAAAATACAATACAATACAATACTGGCACATATTATAAAATCAAGTACCTACTGGTAAATAATTCGACTAGTTCAAAAAACCATGATTTAAATAATCCTTCAGCGATGACTTTAACCGATTCTTGTAGAGATCTGATGTTATACCGGGTACACCATTTTTTTCTGGTTCAATCTTCGTTATCGTATTGGTAAAAATCGGCAGCATCATCAGGAGTGAGGACAAATAGACATTGGAGAATCTCTTAATGTGATCGCGGTAGATATCCTCAGGGAAGAGGACACTAGGATCGCATCCGAGGAGCTCGATTTTTCTTCTTAAAGCTTCGTAGTAGAGAGTTAAGAACTTCTTGAGATTGGTGGATCTGACGTCATCATTGACAGAGGTGAAGAGGAAAAAGAACACGTCCAGAACCGGACTGAAAATTCGAATCGTTTGGTAGTCCAAAATGGTCACGTCCAACAGTTTGTCGTTCTGAAAATATAAAAAAGTTAGAAACTGCTTCTGTTACTGTGTACAATATGTTTAGAAAATGTGCATAACAGTAATGAGTAGGATTCTATATTATGAAGCACCTATTCCATTGTTACTAGATACAATCTGCAATTTAGAGAATTATCAGCATGAAAGGGCATGCCAAGTGTACACTTGAAGACTCATTAGTAATTATCATATTGATCAAACATAAGGTATGTAGGTACTTCAGTAAATGATACGGTTACATTTAGTAAAGATGATAACATGAAAATCAGAAATTATTCAAGAGCAGAAACGATAACCAAATAAAGAATATCGAAATGTTGTCCATCAGTAATAGGTACCTACTCTATAATAGTAATTCCAATATTAAGCAATATTATAATGTGTAACACCAAAATCGTCATTGATTGTTGAACATCTTTATAAGTAATCTTTAAACTGACTTCCTTGACAAGAACACAAAAAATTTTGGTGACCAAAATGACAACGGCTGGGAAATCCATACAAACCTCAAAGCTCAATACAAATCACATGAAATGTAGACAAAAACTACAGATGTGGAAATCAGTCAAGCTCCAGTAAGAATATCGCAATGCCATAAGACGTTAAAATTAAAACACTTTCACAGCGATCAAAAATCGGTTGTGTCACTTTAAGACTTTCCCGGCAAGCAGACAATCCCCCACCCCCGCGCGGTAAACCCTTTACCCCCTCCCCCCACCTTCTACCCTCCTCCAAACCCGCCACCCCCGCCAACCCTTCAATCCACTCCCCCCTACCCCCCACCACACACCCCACCACCTCAACCCCTAAAGCCAAACGCGTAAAATTTCGAGACAAAAACAAATTTACATACAAAAAAAAAGTTTTTTTGTATCAGTTTTTAAGATTGTTTAAAAAAAAAACTAATCTAACCTACCGCCAAATAAGTGTTTATGTATTATTTAAAAAAACTAAACCTCCCGAAATGTATGGGTTTGACGCTTCATTGAATGTATATATCTCGCTTATTTATTGGGATCGAATAAATATTATTGCAGATTCGGAATCAGCGCGGCGTGGTAAATATATTCAGATGACGTTAAAAAATCAACAATCTAGAACAGGTTCCTATACTGCAATAATACCGACGCGTCAACCACATACATTTCGGTAGGTTATGAGTTTTATAAAATTTTGTTATAAATAATACATAAACACGGTGGTTGTTAATGTATAATGGCGATAGGTTGTTAGTTTTTTTTAAAGAATTAGAAAACTAAGTAAGTTTTTTTTTAAAATGAACTTAAATTTGTTATTTTTCTCTTTTCTTTTTGTCTGGATTTATCTATCACATTTAGAGCATTAGGTATAGTGATCGAATATAGAAGTGCTTTTTCTTTTTTTTCTTTCTGAGAACTGTTTCTATAATGCAAAAATTCCGTAGTTATAATAGGTACCTCATATTTAAACAGTATGTTATTAACCCACAAATCTGCATGGACGACGACAGTGTACGGCTCCAAAAGCTTGTGATTCAAAAGTGTTTCAATTGTTTTCGGAATTTCTGTGATCAATTTCTTCACAGCAGCGATAGACTGAGGATCCTCAAGATGAGTGATCGCGTGCTCCATGTTCTCAAGATAAATCCCCCTGCCAGGAGCACCATTTTCTCCAGAAAAAAAGTGATCTATCCATCCTTTACCAGCCAAACGCCTGTATTCTTCCGGTTTTTTGTCCTTAGCGGCGAATGAAAGAGCGTGGAAATAAGCTATTTTCTCAAGCACCATCGCAGCGTGTTCGAAATTCAACTCTTTGCCCAGCGCACAGTATCCGTAATTCTCCTTCGCTAAATCGTCCATTATTATGACTTCTTTGTATATTTCTGTCCTGCATTTGTGCACGATCGGATGGTTGAACTTGTCCTTTTTCTCGAGGTGTTCTTGGAGAGAATCGAACAGCGGAAAGATCTTCTCGTAGACCTCGACTTCTCGCTCGAATACGATTGCGATATTCATCTCCCGGTGCCAGTCGCCTTCGGGAATCAGTTTCAAAACGAAATTCACGACCTCATCTTTGCCATCCAATTTACCTTCGACTCTCGCTCGAAGCACTTCTCCGAGGAAGTTTGTTCCCTCCTTAGCACCAGCATTCCACGTTATGGCATAATTCTTGAAACCTTTCTCTTCGACAAAATCTTCTAGAACATCGATAAATCTATCTTTTGACGCGACCGACATGGCTATAAAACCACACTATTACAACTATTACAATAACTGAACGCGGAGTCGCGATAAATACCTATCCTTATTTATACTGATAAACGGAGAAGTGTAACTCAGATACTAGTCAAGTACGCTTATCTTTCGAATGAATAATATTTTAGTCGAGATCAGCGAGTCAGTCAACGCAGCGTGTGACCGATGATTGGGTTAAGGCCAGCGGCACGCTATAGGCCAGCCGGCGCAATATCCATTAATGTTTTGAGAAATTATTGCCAGTGCACGAAACTGGGTTGCATTTATAAAAAAGATGAATGTTCTTATCGCAAGAATTAAATCGTCAACAAACTCGCATAGAAATAGCAAATCATCATCAAAGTCGAAAAGAAGACTTGATCATAATTAGCTAAATTAAATAGGCCGGTGGCGCCATCTATCGGCTTGATATCTAACAACATTACAAATGCTTGAACTCGTATTACGCGTGCCTAAAATCGAACCTAGATGACGCTACATGTTTTTAGGAAATTAAATTAAATTTGCGTCATAATATACACGTACCTACCTATACACATGAAAAACGGTGTAATTTAATTAAAAGGTTTTTTAATATTTTATTCAGATTTGTTTTTATTCGCCGATATTTCAAATTTCAACTCCTAATTTTATTATTTAGTTATTTTTAATATTTTTTTGCATTTTTATTCTTTTGTTCACAAATGATTGCATGATGATTTAAATTTTTCAATATATAATAATAGTAAATTAATTGAAGAAAGAATATGCCATTTTTATAAATAGGTACAGTATTGAGCAAGCACATACAAAATTAAATATTTACCATACAAAGGTAAATATTTAATTTTGTATGTGCGTGGCGCCATAGTTTAGTGGCGTGTTTTAACACGCCACTGAATATTGACGTAACGTCAAAAATATTTTTGTGCGTAGTCATAAATTCTGAAATTGTATACTCATATAATATATTTTTGTATTTCATTGCATCAATAAATAAATAAATAAATAACCCTTTAATCATTTGAAATAGATCGGACAGGATTGTTTGAAACGGCCGAAAGAAGTTTAGACTAAATTGAGTAACATAGTCAACATTTTTGTTAGTCATTTAACTTATTCAACAATGATAATGGGTTCGATTGCGTTTCTCTTGAACTAAAATCGGAAATTAGTTCGTGTGAACGAGATAGAGCAGTACGTCAGGGCGGAATGTGAAATGAACGGTTGTCACTATTACGGATTAAAACTACCCACTGAAGATAAAGCAGCTAAATCTAACACCGCACGAAATGTGTTCAAAATTATTCGGGCGTTTATAACTTCGATAGGTAGTTTTGGTAAAGGAAAATCGACGATAGTTCATGTCATATTCCGTTTTAACGTATTGTTCTGTCTCGTTCGGTGAACTAAGTTCCTATTTTAGTTCACATCGAAACGCAATCGGGGCCAATATAACTGTCCTAGGAATTCCATTACATATCTATAGGTGTATGACAGAGTAAGTCACGAAATATTGTTATCGAGAATACATCATTCTGGGTAGCATTTTAATAATTTAACAATAAAATAAAACCGTATGTCGTGTACTACAATTGAGGCCACCAGAACCAGAGTGGCCTAAATTCAAAAATCATTTTTGTGGTTATGGGCCAAAATAGTTAAAGGGCAAAAAAAGTAGTATGGCACATATAGATGCTGATGACTATTTTGATGATTATTTTGATTATTATTATTTTGATGATTTCTTGAAGATATCAATTTTGGACGCTCTGGAATTGTAAATAATGATTTTTTATATGGATTTTTGCATCAAACTCAAAATCACCAAAATGTCACTTGGGCCACTCTGGTTCTGGTGGCCTTAATTATACAAAGCAAACTATGATGATCACATTTATTAAATTATTGATGTGTAGACCTTAATAATAAAAAAAAACTGACTTAAATTATTCTTTGACCCATTTTAAATATATTAAATGATGCAGTAAATGTAAAGAAAATAATTGAATTTAAATGCTGATTTGTTTTGGTCAAGGCATGACGTTGTGATTTTCTGATTTTTTTGCTTTACGAAGTCTTTAACTTGTTTTTACATAAACTTATTTTATACAATAATCTGTAGATTTTTAAAAAAATAAATGAACTATGAACTATCGGTATTTATACATTGGATTTTTATCGTGTATATAAGAATTGAGAAACAGTGCCGTGACTTAACGCGAAATGCCATGCGGATAAAAATCCATCTCCTCCCCTCAGGGAGCCAACGGTTAGTAACATCTATAATATTCATATATTAAAAAGAATAAAACACACGACTGCCGTCACAAGTGAACTATAGTATTTATAATTATTTTTATTACGGTTTTTTTATGAAATATTTGTGGTTTATGTATTTATTCATATAGATATATAATATTTCCGAAATATACCCAATCAGACCTTTCATTTGACACTAAACACGAAATATTTATATTAATTTATTGACGTTTAGTCAACTACTTACTTGATATTTGGATAGTTAAAGTACCATATGACACTCAGGATGACATACAATTTTTAACAATACCACAAACTTATAAATCGGTTCAAGCGTTTAGAAGTTATGGTGGAATAAAGAAACGGAAAACATGCATGGATGAACCCTGAACACATTACACTCATTTTCGTTGGACAGTCGTGCAAAAAGTATATAATACGCTTGACTGCCAAATAAGGCTGACAAATGTAGAAAAAAATATATTTAATGAAGAAATGAGATTTAGAAGATAACTTTTTGATGGCCGTGGGGATTTACGTGTAGATATGAAATAATTTTGGTGATAAATAGTTACAGTGACCAGTATGTGAATACCCAAAAGTGACAAAATAAGTCTAATAATAAATATCAATGCATAAATACCGGATAATTACGTATCATGTAGTATTCTAATAAATATCAATAATATATGTAAATATCAGTCATACTTTGTCAAAAGCATTGAAATAGATAAAATAATATCATGAGACCTCAAAACGGAGAATTTCTCGCTTCACTACTATTACAAAAACTCGGTTGTATCACCCCAAGACTTTCCTGGCAAGCAGACCCCCCCCCCCCCCTGTGCGCGAAACCCCTTTACAATCCAACCCCCCCCCCCCCCCTCTCAAACCACAACCATAAATGCTTACAAATAATACATGTTACAAAAAAATACTTTTCTATCTGGCAATTTGTGTGATCACTGCATGCCGCCGTATGTGACGACCCATTATTGTTTACGTATAAATAAAATAAAACATTTTTTAAATCATGTAATTTGACGTAAACAGAAGCTATTATTTAGTTTCAACGCTTACCTTAATACGGACCTAGACCTAGTTAGGTCTAAGGACTTGAAAAAATACAGGGCTGCGGTGTTCTTTATTTTGCTACTGTTTTCAGTGAAGTCTCTAATAGTACTAACGTAATATTGTACCGCAGTTTAAAAATGTGTTTTTTTTTTTAAATAAAAACTTAGATATAATAAATAAATACATAAAGTAAAAAGAGTGGATCCTAGAATGGGTCACTGGCTCACAAGTTTTAGTTTCATCATTGATTATTGCACTATAAAATCAATGGTTTCACTAAAAGAGGAAAACGTCTGACTTCCAGGGGCATCTGTCAGTTATCCTAGAAAAGGCTGATATTCTCAGATTGTCCACCCACACAAATTAGTCAGTTAAATAATATAATAGACATATCGTTTAGTATGTACCTACACAAAGGCAAATAATACCCAGATATTATCTAGATCTGTAATTTGGAGAGTTCCGGACTTTCCGAAAATTCGACACCAATAATATTATAATCTCGAAAACAGAAGGTTTTACCAAGTTTTATCTTTCTATGCGGTGTCACATTTGACGTACCTGCATTTATCATGCGTGATAGCCTGTTGCCTGATAATAATATTTCAAATGTACCTACCTAAGGTACAATAAGGTGCAATCGAAAACTTTGCTTTGTTACATATTTAAGTTTGACCTCACGGATTAAAAAAAGATTAAAGATTAAGTTTGACCTCAAAACTTTGCCACATATATTTATGTTATAACTTCTTTCAATTACACATTATGCTGGTCTTTTACTATATAAAATTAATACCTTTCAGAATGAACGATTTCGATATGTATTTCTGGACAAGGAAGTAAAAAAACTTATTTAATTTTTATTCCCATTCATCGTCATCATTAATAGTATAATAAAACGCTATTGTAAACCGAATTCAAAAGAAGGAGGAGGTTATCAATTTGGTTGTATTTTTTTTTAACATTTGTTACCTCAGAACTCCTACATTTACAAACCTATTTGGAAAATTCTTTTTTTATTTGAAAGGATATACTTTCACATTGGTCCCATCTGTATCAAAATCCTGTTCTGATGATGGGATTCATGAGGCATTAAGGGAACTCCTCAAATTTTATCATATGAAGTTGAAAATGTACATGTTAGTTCAGTTCCGATGACCATTCATTCTTATTGTAAGCATGAACTGATTCTACACCGGGTTGGCTCCCCGACGAGGGACTCCTCAACGGTCAACAGCAGAGACAAGGAATATTGTATTGTATACAGTTATGATAGCCCGTTCTAAGTTTCACCATGAATTGGCTGCTGTACCCAGGGTTGGCTTTCGACGAGGGGACTCCTCAATGGTCTACTGCACATACACGAAATTTTGTATATGCGTTTAATTACGACAGCCCGTTCTAAGTTTCACCAAGACAGGATTGCGGCACCCAGGGTTGGCTTCCAACTAGGGAATTCCTCAACGGTCAACAGCACAGACACGAAATTTGTATACGCATTCAATTATGATAGCCTGTTCAAGTTTCACTGTGACATGGCTGCCGCTTCTTGTTTTTGGAGTCGGTTTGGTTTTTTGTTATTTTTTTTATATTATTTAACAACACACTAAAAATGCAAATATGAGTCTCAGTAAGAGATGTCCACGCAATGTAGATTAGTCGATAAATCTTGATAAGGGACGGCAGATATATATTAAAAACAGTTTACTCCTTATTTATCATCAGTTGTTAATACCAACGCATTTTAATTACATTTTATTATTATTATTACATTTTACTAATTGCCCATTATCTTATACGTCATATTACTATTCGTTCAATAGAATAATTTAAACATAATGAATTTATTATATATCAATAAAATACTTTAAATAAAATGAATTTACGAAAAATGAATAAAATATGAAATCAGAAACTATCGCGGTTGTTTGACATTATACATACGATAAAAAAAACGAATTTACCGCGTGAAGTTTGTAACACACAATCTTTCGGCGACGTTGCAGCCGCCTGCAACTTAAGGCCACAACGTCGCCGAAACGTCGGGTGTAAAAAACTTCACGCGGTAAATTGGTTTTTTAAAAATCCTATTTATAAAGAATAAAATACTTTGTAAACGGGCATTATTATTTTATTTTAAATATGTAATTTCCAGAATATCCCTCAAAATATTAGTTATATTTTTTGTGGAAATGAGATTCTTTTTTTTCTTTTTCGAAGAAATACAGTTATTTATTTTTATTAACCCTATCTGGGTGTTAAAATTACACATCCAATTAAAATAATTAAAAAAAATTACGTCTTGTATAAATCAGAATTTAATCTGATAATATTACAATTCTTATAAAATGGATTGAAATTAAATTCGAGAACAATGAATAATCAAAATCAAAATCAGAAAAAACTAAAAACATATCAAATGTTCACTTACAGTAGATAATTAAAACATATGTATGATAAATATTTTAAAATATAAATTTAGATATTTTGAAATAAAAAAATATATATATTTTGCTAGTTGTGTCTTGGATGTTATATCAATCTTTCGGACAGCTCTACATATAATTAAAAAAATGATCATTAAATGTGAATCATCACCTGCGAAAATGCGGGTAGTCCGCTTTCAACGAATACACTGGGAAGCGAGCAGGCGGTACAGTCGATCGCCGGATTCATGGGCTGCATAGTGTCCGTGTTCATGCGGATTATTCAGGGTCGCACGTTGCCAGGCATAGCCATGATCAGAAGACTCTCGACGGACAGGCCCAGCACCCAAATCCTGGAGGTGCTGAAGAACGTTCTGCACGGCGAGGGAATCACGCAGCCTAGCTATGTCCACAACCCGGGCCCGGCCAAGGGGGAAAATCAGATGGGTAAGCTGTATCGCATGCAGGTATCCGGGAAGAAAGATGGAGGGGACAAAACATTGAATATAATTTGCAAGGTAAGCCGACAATTATTATTTTGATATACGTTTGGAGTGACATGTGTTCATCGTACTCTTACAATGTATGTAAAACGAAGGTAAGAGTACACTAATACGGGAAAGCCTATTCAGGCGGTTTCTTTGTGGGAATTCATTAAAATTTCTCTATATTTTTTGATGAATTTTTATAATAGGAATTATTGCAGTATAGGAACCTTTCACAGAAATCGAAAAAATAAAGAAATACTACTAGATTTGATCATTGTAATGCTAAATGTGAAAGAAAAAAGCTTCGGACGCGTAAATTTTGTAAACCAAATTTACATACAAAAAAAAACTTTTTTTTAAACTCAGTTTTTAAGGTTGTTTAAAAAAACCAATCTAACCTACCGCCAAATAGGTGTTTATGAATTATTTAAAATAAAAAAACCTAACCTACTGAAATGTATGGGTTTGGCGCTTTTTTTAATGCCTATATCTCGCTTATTTATTGAGACCGAATAAATATTATTGCAGATTCGGAATCAGCGTGGTCAATATAGTCTGGTGACGTTAAAAAATCAACAATCTAGAAAAGGTTCCTATACTGCAATAATACCGAAATATAAATTGAATAAAGAAGGGAAGGTTGCTGTGTATTTTTAAATGATAATTTAAACAAGCTACTCAGTATCTAAAGGAGTCTAAGCATCTGGTTTTGGTATGCTTATTTTTACATTTGATAAATAGATGTTCCTCACTTTTTTTTTTTTTTTTTTTTTTTTTATTATTTTTAAGGAAACATACAGCTGTTACAATAAATTTGTTACAGAATTATTAGGTTAAAAAAATAAAGCTAATTACATGTTTCCACTTAAACATTCATAATTTAAACACAACAATATAATTTTTTTGAAGAATTAACTGAAGAATTAACTTTCGATGAGGACATTGTAGTCTTACGGGCACTTTACACCGTGGAACGATCCCCCTACATCCAAACAGCGTAAAAATAAAACTTATATTCCTTAAAAAAAACGGTCGATTCGTAATGAATCAAACGAAAAAACAATGAAGAGAAAACAATGAAAAAGCACCTATTCGGCGAATGCCGTCTCCTTATCGGTTTGACTTTTATAACGAGTTTTTACATTTTTAAAACATATATGATTCAAAATTGCTGGGTGGTTATCAGCCAGCCCTGAAATCAAATTTAAAAAAATGATCTGCTCATTTTACTAATAAAATGTGTACAAACCTTCCTTCTGGATTGAGAGTTTAAAATTAAGCCTATTACAAAATACTCGTACGTACATTCATTATTTTATGGACTATGTTAACAAAATGTAATACAAATTGTGTAATATTCTCCTACGAATTATTTATATTTCTAAAGTTTTTTTAAATTTCATTTAAGAAATTATTGGTTTATTTTCTAAAAATAATCCATGATATTATTAAAATATACCAAAGCAGATTTTTATATTTATACCATTATAAGTAATTGCGATATCCAAAATTGGTATTATTTAGCAGAAGATGTATAATACGGTTGATGTATACATGTTCGGTTGATAAATACATCTACGGTTGATTGGCAGATGTATACGCGAATTACCCTAAAGTGGTCTTTTGGTTACATTTATAACCCGGGTTTTTTTATACTGTAGCTTTTTAATAGTGATATAAAAGGAGACATATAACAAGGATTAGACGGTAATAGGATAGATAAATTAGATATTTTACAACTATAAAATTACCACAATAAAAATGGCACGATAGGAATAGTCAATACAAATTTATATATATATATATATATAATAATTCATCTCCGATAATCAAAATGATTTCATTTAGTAATGTAAATAATTAATAGTAATGTAAATAGCCAATAAAATTTATTTTTTAAATAAAAATTATCATGAAAAATAGAAAATTGAATAGTGTAAAAATCGTCATTAGAACATATCTTGATAAGAATATCCTGGAACTTTTCTCAAATTCAACATCTCAATACTACTGGCGCCCAATGGAATGTTATTGTTAAAAAGGTTGAACTAATTTTCTTGGTATCTAGATTGTTTCATCGCCATTATTTTCATATTTTTAAAATTGATTGTAAGTTTTAAAAAGTTTAAACATTTACTGCTCCTTTGTAGGTTTTGGTAACTTGTAGGTTTTCGGGTGGTAAAGATTTAATCTCCAGATTACCGTCAAACGCAACCGCTCCCAGTAGCTAGACTGCCACTTGTATGATCCTGAGACATGATCGAATACAAACATTTTATTGCTTCTTTAGTGCTATGAGTATCAACAGTATTTTTTAACTTTAAGTGAATCGTGAACCTTTTTTTTGGGACTATGTCTTGCAGTGGACTGATGATGTAACTATTATCTACTTTCCAGGTTCCGCCATTGTGCTCGATACGGCGGGAGAAGTTTGATACCTGGAAGCATTACGAAAGAGAGGCATTCGTCTATAATAAGGTGTTGCCAGCCTTCGACAAGGTTCAGACCATGATGAATGTCGAGAATAAGTTAAACCATCCCAAGTGCTATCACGCCAGCGCTGACAGGCATAAAGAAATCATCATAATGGAAGACATGGAACCTAAGGTAATGGCCACTTCTCGAATAAACTGTTCTTCCAGGACTTACTGCTCTATCGGAACAGAATGTGAACCGCTCTGCTGAAAAGTTGCGATGGGATTGCGACGGTTATTTTCTAAATGGTTCGATCTATTGTAAATGCTCTTTTCTATTATTAGCAAATGTTATCAATCAATGAATTATTCATTATCAAGCAAATTTTATCAAATTATTTCAAATCATATACTGTCACCATACCCGCGGTAGCTCCTTTTATGCTTACCCCGAGTAAGACTGGCAAAAGTATCTACAGAAAAGCTATACAATTAGCCCAAGTATTAAATTCTATAATCCCATTTCTATCACTATTAAAACGCTGCAATATAAAAAAACCCTGGTTATAATGTAACCCTGGTTATCATGTAAATAAATGTAACCAAAATACCATATTGGGGCATTTTACGTATTATCGAATACATCGTTTGCTTCTGCAATTATTCTCTTCTAAAAGCGTTTCTTTCACATTATCTATTAAATACTACCCATTTTGGATATTGTAATTAATTATATTAGTACAAGAGGCAGGGTCAATAAAGTGCAAGACTTTTGTAAAAGTTAATACTTTCAGATCATACAGTATTTTAACCATAGTGTGCTGGAGCAGAGTCAGCAGGCCAGATTTCGTGACACCTGGCGCTGGCGTACTAGGAAAGGTGTAATTTTAATTAGTACCCACAACGTCTTAAGAGGCCGTGTACGAAATCGATGTGGGCCGTGATACCTCTATAATCAATGGTATAATATAACTATAGGTAGGTAGGATTTTCGGAGCTAAAGAGATACGTCCATCCTTTGGAAGCGCTCGGCGGGGACTAGCTGACTTGAGGCGTGAATCGTATCATAGGCGAGTATCATAACGCGAGAATTAGATTGTTTTAAAAGACTTTATTGCCAATTTTAATTAATGATTTGCATTTTTTTTTTGAGGAAATGGATTGATATTGAACTAAAGTTTATTTCTGTTGTTTTTATTTTATGAACGAGAGTTCTAAAAGGCCAAAATCAAAAGCATTTCTTCGCCCATTTTCTAAAAAATTTGACAAAGTTAAATATTTTTTTTATCAACAATTTTATATGAAAGTAGTAAAAAGTGATTCACTTATTATATAGAGAACTTTCACAACGATATATTGTAATTCTTTTATACCGTTTAGATGTCAAAACGATTCGTAAATATGTTATATTCTAAACCTCTTACAGCAAAAATTCGCAAACAGTCGCCGGTTTAAAGTCAATTAATCAAAATTCTATAATAATTTTCAAAAAAGTAGCTCACTCATTAGACAATAATATAAATGATCTTTTATGTTGTGCAATAAAACTTATAGAAATACAGTATTTTAACCTTAAATTCATTTCTGCAAAATTACGTAAATTCACGAAATGCGCAAAATTTCGTGTACGGCCTCTTAAGGAAAGCTGAACAATTCATCAATAGACAGTGGCTGCAATACAGAACTCGAAACAAATGGTTGAACTGCTTAACAATATAATGCGTGGCGTCAGCATTACTCCATACATCACAAAAATGAAGTCCATTATATTGCGCCGCACATTAGACCGATGCGTAATAGTTACCGATAAATACGCACCGACGTACTTGCAGGAATGCCTTACGAATCCCATGAGTTTTTTTTAAATCGATAGAATCAGAATTATTTATTTTTCTAATAAAAGCTACTTCGCAAAACAAAATTTACATACCTATAATATACGTATCGTATATATGTACCTACATACATAGATATGTATCATACATATGTACTTTGTTTATTATTTATTATATTTAGTTGTATACATTAGGGTCATCAGATATCAGTGTGATCGTATACATTGTACCCGTAACTAGTTATACAAGCAATAAAGAAATGAACACAACCCATACGATCATTCTTACTAGACGAATGCCCACCTAGACTGAACAGCCTGTATCTGGGCATAAGAAATATATTGCCTTGGTTTTTAAGTAGTACTGACGTTACTTGACAACTAAACTAATTTCAATATTTTTACTAAAATAATACCTATATCTATATTACAATTATATTTCTTATTGGTAACTACCCATTACCCATACTGGTTTGTATATAATTACCTATAATATAATCTGACACATCGGCGAATTCGCCAAATGGATACAAATGTAACGTAATTTTGCATAATTTTAAGCAGCACCATTTTCTATACCGACAAAAAAATAAAATTTCAAAACCATAATTCTTGAGTTTCATCTATGTGTAACATTCGCTGGCCAATCGCACGAACTATCTTGCACACCGGAACCAATTTGTATTGATATTTTGTTGAAACACCTACTAAGTGCGTACATGCTATTTGAACACATGGAATAATGCTCCTAACATTGTAAAGTTATCTCTCAGTCAACCTCTATTTAAACGATTCAGCTTAGTAGATTATAATAACCAGAAGATCAACATATAGTTCCCAGGAGATCTACATCGGTTGGACAACACCATTATAATAACTTTCTTTTAGATATTATAGGAAAACACTTTAATATTTCAGGACTGACACGGATGTTTCTTTAAAATTCCTCATTCAGTGGTTAATTCGTAAAGGAAGAATGAAAACTAAAAGCATCCTCATGACATCTAAAAATAACAACAGATCTACACATACACATAATATACACACCCTTAAACAAAATAGTAGTCATATTTTTATTCTTATTATATACTATTTTATATTTCGATTTATTTCGATATTTCCGACTACTTTTATTATTTAATTGTCATTTTTTTTGTGATAATTAGTGATATTTCTATATTTTAATTTCTAAGTGATTATTTTGTTTGAAACCAATTGATAACATATTTTTCTTAAACTTTCATATAAATTGCTATAAAATTGGTATCCTCCTTGCAACAGGAGTTGCCTAGTTAGTAGTGATACAGAATCAATGTGTTCAAAGAATTAATATATATTTTGTTTAATAAATAAATAAAAACATAAAAAGTTCAATCAAATCAAATCAAATAATTTATCGTCCTAAAAAACTAATACATAGTTGTATAGACATTTGTATTAAATTTGCATTTGGCCGTGATATCATTGAATTCTTCATTAATGATCAAATTCTTCTATTAATAATCAAAACATAAAAGGTTACTCGTAAGAATAAAGAAGGTATTATTGTAGAATTAAATCGAGTCTCACCATTTAGTTTACCAGATAAAAAACACGGAGTAATTAATTCTTTAAAATACCGATAAAAATAAGTTTTTTTAGTATAATATAATCAATGTAATGTCAAAAATAACAAAAAAATGTGACGGTTGTCAAAAAGTAAAATAAAATATCTTAGTAAATATATTGTAAATAAAAATAGTCAAGGTATAATTAATATGTGCCTACCTAATAATAGAAATAGTCAATACATTTTAGTCAAATTGAAAATCGTGTTACAACCTGTTACAGAAAGAGATATAGTCGAAATGCATACAGTTTTTAGAGAGTTGAATGACTGCGAAGGATAAATCCAAGAGAAATAACAATATGCAGGTTACATTAGAGCAAATCGTCTAAACTGACACTTACTAAGGACTAAATTGAGCATTAAGGGACCAAACTTCTGCTGCATTAAATATTATAATAGTAATCCAAAAAATAAGCAACCGACGAAACAGCCAGCATTCACGGACATTTAAAAATAATCGTTTGTGTCACCCCGAAACTTTCCCGGCAAGTAGACAATCCTCGCGCCGCCACCCCCCTCCCCCCGTAGTATACCACTAATATACTACAAATTTACGCGCGGGGGCGGCCCCCCGCGCGCGTCGTATATTTGTGGTATTTCCATGGTATTTTTTCAAAAATGATGTAGTATTTCCTTAAATATGGCGAGCTTTAAATATTATTTGCGAATATTGAAGTATGACTACCATGTCCTCTGGTGGACCGATTTCAACCACATTATTTCCATGACTAATTCCATTCCATGACTATAATTTAACCTGTTTTATTGTTTTTAGTCTTGGACTATTTTTATTACACTTGGATTACTTTTAAATATTAATTTGATCATTCCTTCGTCTCTGATTTGATTGGTTATTTTTAACTGTTTGCATTAATTAAAAATATAATAAATAATAAGCACAAAGAGTGATCTGTGATTATAAACATGTAATTGGAATTATAAGGCCTGTGGGCAAACTGTATCAAACCATTTTGTACCAAAACATCTGTTACTCCAATGCGTTACATACAGTTACATACACTTCAATACGTTACATACACCGTAAAGATACAGTTATGCAATAAAGATTTATCTATCTATCTATCTATGTATATATGTAAATGTAAAATGTATTGAATAAAGTTAAAAAAAACTATTTCAGGGTTTTGTGGTTAGCGGTACGAGAGACACGCATTTACCTGTACCAGAATTGCAGAGCATTATCAAGGAGCTAGCTCACTTCCACGCCCTGTCTTTCGCTATCAAGGAACATTTCTCAGACAGCTATAAGACCCTCATTTCGGATAATCATGATATACTATTGACAGGTAAGCTGATTCACTCATAACAATAAATATTTTCGCTCTCACTACTTTAGAATTTATTTTTAAAGATGATTTATTTATTTTAGCCTTTTCAAAATCCGAGTCGAAATTTTAAAAACCAATTTTGTTAGCGAAATTATTATTTATAGGGAATTAGTTTATACGAAAGACACATAAAGGCATAGTGGTTAGGTCGCCTGATCTAACCACTAGATCGATCTAATCGAATCCGAGGTACCGGGTGCGATTCCCGTCTCGGTCACCTTTTTTCTTTGGGACAAAATAAACGGAATCGCATTTTCGATTCTGTCGATCGAATTCAATATTGAACAAGACACATTTTTACATACATATTGTTACACGCACACATACATATAAACACATTTTAAGGGTTACTGTAAAAATTGTCGTATTATATAAACTCGTCCATTGTGTAATTTTACAATAAAGAATCAAACAAATAAACAAAGTCAGTAAAAAACAACTGTAAGCTATCGAAAAATAAATACGAGTATTTCTAATTTCCATACGAGCATTTCTAATTTTCGTAAAATATTAATTCCTAAACATGTAGGAATTACGATCGTTTTAGGTATGATTTCCAAGCTTACCATTCAGCCAAATTAAAACCATGCCGATTACTTTTCTCCCGGTTGCGTTTTGAAGTGACAAACGTGGTTGTATAATCTCCGAAAACTTACCTGTAACAAAAAATAAATACATTGAAACTAATGTTAAAAACTGTCAGTATAAACGTTATTACAATAATTTCAGTATATATATTATGATTACTATACAATAATAAATCAATAGTAAAGGTGTATCAACTGATAGGGAAACAGTATGGAAAAACATAAAAAACTTGTAAATTATGACTTTCACTCGTGCGCCAGGGGTTTCAGTCTTTGGAAAGTGGTTCTTGCTATGAAACATTTTTACATAAATTGACTAGAAATGGAGATTTAGCAGTTTGTTGATAACAATTTTTTTAATAAGCATAAAATAATTAAAACAGATTTTTATTATGACAAATAACCGTGCTAGTGTTTGATTTCATAAGTAATTTTATATTAGTTAAGATCTACTTCGACGGTTGAGAATAAAATTCACTTGTTTTCTTGAAATGTTTTTTCCGATTTCCACAGTTTATATATACACACGCACACGTATATATGAAGTGTTATGTAGTATTTTTTTATATTCAGCTGTATATATTTGATTTTGATTGTTTTTATTATTTTTTTTAAATGCATTGACTTGCAATCAATCTTTCATTTTGTAATCAGCCAGTCTTTACTTATCGTCAAAATAAAACTTCGGAATAAATATCATAAAATTTCAACAGCTTCAATGCAAGGACCTTTGGAAGGGTCAGCCAAGAAGGCGATGGATCTCATCGACGACCAAACTGTGAAGAAGAAGTTTAGAAAGTTTTCTGATGATATTTACGTCAAGGCCTTAGAGTTTTTGGGGCCATCGTTAGTGGAGCCGTATGCTGTGCTCACTCATGGTGACTTCTGGGGCAACAATATTCTTCTAAAACGAAATGTAAGTTGAACATAGATAGTTGAATAATTGCTAGTAATAATATACATATTGATATTAATACCATATATTGGGATATTGGGCATTGCATTTTTTTACTCGACTGTTCAGCTAAAAAGGAGTGTTTTGTGTATTCATCTATATATGTTTTCCGTTTATTTATTCCACCATAACTTCTAAACGCTTGAACCGATTTAGAAGTGCATGGTATTGTTAGAATTGTTATCTCATTCCAAGTGTCATAGGCCTACCTTAACTGTCCAAATATCAAGTAAGTAGTTGTATAATTGTCCACATGTCCAAATATCGATAAATTATCTTAAATATATCGTGTTTAGTGTCAAATAAAAGGTCTGATTGAGTACATTCCGGAAATATACATGTATATTTATGGAAAAATACGTAAACCACAAGTATTTCATAAAAAAACGTAACAAAAATAATGATCAATACAGTAGTTCACTTTCTGTAACGGCAGTCGTGTTTTTTATTCTTTTTTACACGACTGCCCAACAAAAAAGGAGTGTAATGTGTTCAGGGTTCATCTATGTATGTTTTTCGTTCCTTTATTCCACCATAACTTCTAAACGCTTAAACCGATTTAGAAGTGTGTGGTGTTGTTAAAATCTTGAGTGTCATAGGGTACATTAATTGTCCAAATGTCAAGTAAGGAGATGACCAAATGTCCATATGTCAATAAACTAAAATAAATATATCGTGTTTATTGTCAAATGAAAGGTCTGATTAAGTACATTCCGGAAATATACATGCATCTATATGGATATATACGTATAACTAAAAAAAACATAGAAAAACCGTAATAAAAATAATTGTTAACTTGGTGATATTCTTAATGAAAACCTAGCAGCCTCAATTTTTGTGTAAATATTTTTGTTCTAGAATCACGGAGCAGCTGATGTATGTCTCATAGACTACCAAAGTGCAAGATATACTTCACCGCTGATGGACCTGATGCACCTCTTCGTGACGGCTGCTAGCTCCTCCACGAGGATCGAGCACGGAAAACACCTGCTGGACTACTACTACAGGAGTCTGGAGTCGCGCATGAAGCAGCTGCGGTGCGATCCTCAGAAGTTCTATCCTCGCGCCGTCTTCCAGCAGCATCTGACTGAATACGCCGGCAAATTCGCCGCTTTCATCGCCATGTTCTTCATGCCGGTGACATCGATGCCCAGAGAGATGCTTAAGGACATGGACGAGTATATTCGGCTCCTCGAAGCGAATCCCCATCGCACTAACGAGATCCTAATTTTTAAGTCGGAAGCTGGGAGGCGCATGTACGCGGACAAGCTGAACACAGTTCTCAGAGACCTAATTCAGCTTGAGCTTTTCTAAAACATGCCTAAGAGCGATCGTCGTCAAGGAAACTTTAGCATTAGCCGTAAACACTTTGACTATTCCATTTTGATTATTTTCTTTTATTGACTCTATTTCTTAAAAAAACCATGAAAACAGTATGTCATTCCCTTGGCCTTTCTTTTATTTTATAATTTGATTATTTCTTCCATTCGATTAGTTGTAAGTAATATGACTCTCATTTTTTCAAAATGATTTCATATTTTCTAGTTCTTCAAACAACATTTTTGTAATATTGGTTATAGCGAATAATTTTAGTCGATTATTACATAATATATTTTCAATGTTATTGCACCTCCATTATGTTGCATTATCGTGACATTTGCATTATCGCCTATTTTAAAAAAAATGTATTATGACTGCTAACTTACAGTGAAGCACATAAATAGGATTAAAAATATTTTCGTTTTTTCAGCAGCACTCATTAATTTTATTACATCGACTGTAACACTAACATAGGTTAATCGTAACAGTAATACATGGGAGACAATAAAAATATTAAAAAGACATAATATAGCATAAGTTTGATTATTCTGTTTTAAAATATAATATAGATTATAGTTAAATCTGATTGTCTGAAAAAGTAAGATACTGCTCCCGCTAACAATTTAATAAATAAAAACACAAACAAAATAAAGGTTTTTTTTTATTTGAAGGTGTTGCAAGTTCCGAAATTTTTTATTTGAATATGAAGAATAAAATATATTAAACACTTTGAGGCACACTATTTTAAAGAAAGTAACACAGAACTAGTTGCACAATTTTTTTATGAAGTGAAATGAAACCAATAATAAAAAGAAAACCTTCTACTTGAGGTGAGTATATACTACAATGCATGCAAAGCTAAGCTAAAAGTGTAACATTTTTTAACCTACCTAGTGCCAAAAAGTTTAAAGGCTTTTGGAGTAAATGGTAATCTTAACATAGTCAAGGAAGGGATATGATCGTCAGGATATACCTAGTCACAATTTCGTTTTAAAATTATTCAAAAAAATAATACCTAATAGTACCATTTAGAATCTGTCACAAAAAGTGGTGCCCCAATTATCTAACTATCTGACAGATCCAAGGATTTTACTTTAAATCTAATGTTAATTGTCCTAGCAAATTAAAAAAAACCGCTCACCTTATTTTATTGTCCTCTTTGGTACGAAAATAAATATGTACGAAAAGTATAAATACGAGTATGTATGTATAAAAATATGTAAATATGTAAAAAAAAATAGGTGCTAAAATAATTTTGTCTTTTTACCCAGTCCAGTCAAATGAGCTCTACGAACATATCATTTTGGTGATTTTAAAACACTATCACTATTGCATACTAATTCCTTATGAGGGCGAAGTAAACATATTGGTTAATGTTCTGGATAAGGATTCGGTAACTCTTCTGGATCTCGAATGCCGACCTACTTATTTCAGAAAATACCTGAAAGACTTATAAATAGTACCAAAAAGATACTAAATTTACGGAGACCTTGAGATATTTCTTAACTGTCACAGAAGGGATGTTTTTGTTTTTAACACCATATTATCCGCGGTTGTGTGCATAGGACAGGACTTATAGGACATAGAACTTCGGACGCGGATGGGTCCATAGGATTTTCTTTAACAAAACAGTAACGTCCCGAATCGGCTACGATGTATTCAATGCAGTCAATGCTCAGTAACGTCCCAAAACGGGTACGAGCGCGGCGCGACAAACCGCGCTCTCAACGAACTGAATTTACACCAAAATCACAGTGCAACCACCCCCTGTTAGACATGTGTGAGAAAGACGGACACATTCTGAATTATACGATTATTCAGGTGCGTATCCTAGAATCCCTAATATAATTGTTTGTATTCTGGGGGCACTTAGTCGTGTGTTGCCATTGCTCGGATCTGTGCTTCTCTTCGAATATATGTATGAAAATAAATAAAACGAACTAATAGATTTGGTAAAGCATGTAATAACGTACATAAATGTGTTTACATAGCGTTTCGTATTTTGAGATAAAACGTCGATATCGCTGAATAAGTGAGTTTTTTTCAGTTCTCCAACTTTCTAATAATTATTCATAATTATCTAATTGACAAAATGAGGTTTTAATGTTTTAAATTACAATTTTTAATGCCATCATTCTACAATGCGACCATTCTACATTCTTAATGCGATCATTTTTCTTTTCATGATCCATGAAGTAGTTTCTTTCTTATGATCGTTTTTCTAAAGTGCTATATTTTTGACCTTCAACTCTCTGACAGGTGGCTGCCAATATTTACACCCGCCGCTTGAGGGGTTATTGGGTGTAAACGATAACGGAAACATGAATGATAACAGAAAAGCGAATAAAAAGTGGAGAGCCGTTTTAATATAAACAAGTCAGTGGCAGTGGGGACAGGCATAGTTGTGTATTTTTTTTACACAAAAATAAAAATGGAGACAATTGCTAATCAGAATGCCAGGAAAACGGTGTTCCAACTGGCAGAAAATCTCGGATTTTCTGAATACAACGTGGACATGGGCGAAGACCTGCAATCGGGATTTTTAGGGGAAGTGTGCAAAGTGAAAATTACCGGCAAAAAGGGTGGAAAGGAGGAATGTATAAAGATAGTGGTAAAATATTTACCACACACGGAACTGATGGAGTTTCTAGAGATTTATAAAGCGTACAATACGGAGGTGAAGATGTATTCGGAAACATTTTCATTGTTCGATCGTATGCAAGAGAAGAATGGTGTCATTCAACAATTCAAGCACTGCAAATTTTACTCGTCCAATTTAGAACGGGCCAAAGAGTCTCTAATAATGGAGGATTTATCCGCGAAGGGATATGTCAACAGCAAAATTGGAAGAGCTCTGGATTTACAACATGCAATAGTTACTTTAAAAGAACTGGCTAAATTCCACGCACTATCCTTCGCGTTAAAAGATACACAACCGGTGAAATTCAAAGAACTAACAGATGATATCAAAGAGCAATTCTACAGATTTGACTCTCCAAAAAAGATCTATGAGAACATAGTAGACAGCATCGAACATGCGGCTGAAATATTAGATAATGCAGATCACGCCAAAGCATTACGAGTATTCAAAAAACAGGCCATTAATATATGTGTACAAACGATCGATAGGCATAATGCTGGAAATCATGGAGTTATCCTACATGGCGATTTGTGGACCAATAACATCCTCTTCAAATATGTGAGTATTTGTATTTTCTGTATTACATTGTATTGCTATATATTTTTGCGACTTGATGACTACTTAAATTCAAAACAGCATATTGACCGTAAATGTGTTCAGCTATCTTCTGAGATAATTACTTATATTTATCTTTATTGTCTCATTGAATAGTTTTAAATGTAAATTATATCGTATAGTCTAACCTAACGAAACTATTAGCTTCTTCTAAGGCAGACTTTTCTCTGAGAAGTTGCTCAATAAATATAGAAAATCAAATTTTATAAAATGTTACAAACTTTGATGAATCTAGTTATTCAAATGTAAAATTTAAAGACGAAATTAATAAACTCCAACAGTTAGAATATTATGTATGTATGTCAAAAATAAAAATCCACAAAATTTATAAACAGTAAAATCATTCATCGAAAACAGTCAATACATCAAATAATTAAACAATAATATTATAATAATTTGAATTTAAATAAAATAGACCATTAGAATAATATTATGGTACGTGATTTAAAATATTTGATTGTATTGTTTACACGACTGCCCGACAAAAAACGGTTCGCCTATGTATCTTTTCCGTTTCTTTATTCCACCATAACTTCTAAATGCTTGAATCGATTTAGATGTGTTTAGTATTGTTAATATCGTTATGATATCCCGAGTGTCATTAAATTTAGCTACTTAGCTCTGAAGTAATAATCTAGTGAATAGTTTTCTAAATAACCACATTTCAATAAATTAACATAAATATATCGTATTTAGTATGAAACGAAAGGTCTGATTGAGTACATTCCGAAAACATATACGTATGTATAAATACATAAACCACACTTATTTCACTAATATAACCGGTATAAAAATAATTATAAATACAATAGCTCACTTTCTGTAGCGGCAGTCGTGTTTTTTATTCTTTTGAATATATTTACTTGTTACACAAGTCTCTCATTTATTGTCATTTTGGAGTCATTTCTAGCTATATCAAATATCCATCACGATGATATTTCGTTTAAAAATAATTATATCCTTGGCTGCTTTTATATCCTTTTGTATCTGATTCCAATTGTTTATATTATATATATGTAGATAAAATATATAGGAAATATCCCAAACTACATACCTACATCAATATTAAATAATAATAGTAGTAAAAATAACTACATAGTGCCGAGTCAGTACTTTTATCTTATTACTAAACTAAAGCGGTAAATAAGATTATGGATGAAAAAGAAACACCCAATAAATAATACTCTCTATAGAAATAGATGATCTTTAAACAAGTTTATGCATGAAAGAGACACAGTAAATAAGCAAGTCAAAGATGTATACACAGTGTATGGATGACAGGTCATTTCTCGCCTAATCAGTTGTCATTGCTTTATTTTAAGTTGGGATTGGTTGGGATGCTCTGAGTGTTTTCTGTTTCTATGTGTTGCCGTTTTTGCTTTCTGGCTGAGTTACTGTACTTGATTAGTTTTTACTTTACGATTTTAGTTTTGTCGTTGGACTTTGTTCCTTCAAAATTTGTTTAGTGGTCAGGGGCTCGATTTTTAAATCAATATAGGAGGCGTCGTATAGGGAATGACGTCATTCTCTGTCGCTTTCAATTGAGATTTATTACATTACATTACATTTACGTCGTGTCCAATTGGCGGCTAAAAACCGCTCTTGGACGTGTCAAAATATTTGTGTTATAAGTAGTAAGTCTCATTACTACTTTAATCTTTACTTAACATACATATATTATTTAAAAAAATATATAGTATCTAAGAAACTTTGTAACCTTCTAAAAGTTATTCGTCGTAGAATCTTATTAGATAACAAAGGCCTATTTAATAAAATAGTCAATAATTCTAATGGCTACCTACTAAACACGCAATAATTAAAATTGTCAGTTAAGAGTTGAATAATCAAATCAGAAGCCTAACAATTGAAATAGTCAATAAATCGAATATATTCGTACTAAAAACTATACATAGTATATATACTATACATCCAAAGTAGTAAGTAAATTGTTAAATAATCAAACTAAAGCTAAATCTTACATTTAAATACTAAAAGTACATAATATAATTATCATTCAAATTGGTACAATATTTGCAAAGTCATGGCCCTCGAATTCGGTCAGATTATAGAAAGGGTGGCCTATCAGCATCTCCTTAATGTTTTTTAAAAATTGTGTGTCCTCCAGTTGTTTGATAGTGGTAGGGAGTAAATTGTAGAATTTAATGCTAATTCTAACATACAATGCGAAGGTGACAGAGATGTAACGTCAATACGCATAAAACATTTTGCAATATATCACCCCACTTCTTTTAATACTAATTTTCACCATTCTTACAGGATCAGAATTGTAACCTTCAAGACGCCTTGATCCTTGACTGGCAGACGGTGCGCGTCCACTCTCCAGTCCTGGACATATTATTTTTCTTCTTGACGTCAATCAGCGACGAGGTGATGGCTCCCAATTTCCAACAGCTGCTGAAGACTTACTACGACACCCTCGCTGGTATGATTCGCGAGATGAACTGCGACCCTCAGAAGCTGTACTCACAGAAGGTCTTCCGCGAAGACATCGGCAGTTTCTCGAGGTTGTGCTTCGTCAGCTCATTGATAATGCTGCCAATATTCGCCAACGATCGTTGTTACATAGACAACGCTAAAAATATCCATGTTGTTAAAGACGCAAAGCAAATTCTGGGTACAACCTACCGATCTGAAATGTACATCAACAGAATCCGGACTATTGTGAAATTTTACATTGACAATAACCTTCTGTAGCTATTTATTTTTATTTTATTTATAACGTACAAAAATATAACAAGGATATGCATACATGTTGTACATAAAGAATCATTAAAAACAAACATTAATATAGCGAAAAACATAGCTCTATGCTTATAAATAGGCTAGCATATCCGAAGTGAGGGGAAATCGCACAACCAACTAGACCTAGTAGGTCTGTATCTGGCTGTGCTGTGTTATACTTAGTGTATATTTGTTGACTCGCGAACTGACGCATTTAATTTATATTTTCAAAGATTTTTAAATCTAACAAATGAGTTTTTTCCACAAATTTAATTAAAGTAAAATTCAAAGTAGAAACAAAAATATATGTATGCAATCAGGACAAAAAAAATAACTTTATATTATATTCAATAAAATGAAAATAAGTAATATTATATACAATTATATAAGCAGAGTATTAACACTACGTTGTAATATATGTATATGTATGGGAAAATAATATATATTATTGCAAAAAAATACAAATATATATTTTTTTATTATTCAACCTACATTAGTTATAAGATCTTCAGTTTTTGAGCGTCCAATATCTAGGAGACAATTTTTTACTTTACCTTTTAAAATTACATTTTTTTTACGTTTTTCGAGGTTTCACATAATGACTTGTAAACTTTCGGGACGACACAAAAACGTTGCTTCGGGCAAATGTGCTTTTTACGTTAGTTTAGGATCAGGCCGAGGATTAAACTTATAATAAATCAGTGGAGCAGTTATCGAGTTACGATCGAATATAATACATTCCTCATTTGGAAGACCATCACAAACGACATTAATTCTTTATTACTATTTGTCTAATCCGGTTAAAACTGTGCACACATCTTAACTCTCCGACAATATTTAGTATAGATAAGAGATTCAGCAATTTGAAATGTTTATGTTAATACAAGAGTTTTGTTAATCTAAGAGTCTTAACATTAATAACGGCCGTCTGCAAAATACATAAACCAAAGTATCTTTGACTAAATGAAATATTAAAAAAAATACGGTTAACATTGTGAATAAAAAAAATATATTTAATTTTCGCAATTGCTGATGTGGCCTCATCTGATTATTTGATTTTCAGTCAGTCTTTAATACTTAATGGAACTGTCTAGGCTCTTTATAAATATATTATGGCTTTAGCACATACAGCACCATTTCGAAGTTTGTTCTAATAATCCATAATATAAGTTTTATTTAATTATCGCTTTCTTACAAAAAAATCTAAAGAAAGAAAGAAAATGAGCTTTTCTGTACCAAATTTACAGAAAAATTAATATTCACATTCTATTTGAAATTGGTATAAACGGCAAACTTCTTACAGCAAACCTTAGTTATCTATACTAATATTATAAAAGAAGTAATGTTTGTAAGTTTGTATGTAGAGATAATCTCCAAAACTACTCATCCGATTTTAAAAATTCTTACACTAATGGAAAGCTTCATTATCAATGACTGCTATAAGCTATTTTATTGTGATAAATATTGGTTTTCTATACGAAATCATGTTATTTGTAAATCAAGTCGGAGAAAATGAGCTGGTGAGTATCTTTATCGGCGTGCGCTGACGAAACGGTTTGATATATGTGAAAATAATATACGACAAAAACATCTGCTTTAAAGAGATCTATAAAAAAGTCAGCCACAGCATATGTCCAACTTTTATATTTAAGCTACAATAACTGCTTTTATGTCTCAAAAAAATAAGAAAAATAAATAGGCATTGTTTGTTGAAGACATTAGCAATAAGATAATAATGCTTATCAAAATAAATTAATCCATTAGCACGGGCGGTTAATAAAGATAAAATTAGCCATTTACTGTAAGTTCTTAGAGATATCATGAATGTAGTAACGCGTGCAAGCACCCGGAAATACCTACCAGGAGGCGGCGACGGCTGCTGGCCCAGCAAGGTCAGCGTTCAACGTAAGGCGGCGGGTTGCGAGAAACAAGACGCGTACGTCTACGAAATAGGTAGCGTGCATCTGAGGGGGGACGTCTTGCACTATATATCTAAAGGTAGCGTCTAAAAAGGGAAATAAATGCCACCCTACTTTAATTAACAAATCGATTCGAAAGTTTACGCGAAGCGAAGCCGCGGGCATCAGGTAGTATTAAATAAAATGAATATGTAAGAAAATTAATGAAACACTGGGTCTGTGATTTTAAAGTTAAAATAGCCGCAATGCTAATATACCAAACGGATATTATACCCTAAAGTCGAAACTGACAAATTTATTTCAGCAGCAACTAATTTTGTAATTATTTATGTGCAACTAAACCAAGTCTTTATATAAATAAGTGCAGAGACGCACTAAGACGACTGATTGGAACCCAGGCTGTTTTTACTTAAATATTTATGCTTTATTGTGCTGTTTTATATTAACGTATAATACGTCAGAAAAGGCCAACCGAGCAACTGGCGATGGTGGTGTAATGGTCAGCATAGTTGCCTTCCAAGCAGTTGATCCGGGTTCGATTCCCGGCCATCGCACACTTTTTTTTCACTTTTGTAGACAGTTCGTTTGTTTTTGATTTTTTAAATTTTGTTTTTGTTTTTTATTTTTGATGTAAGTTTTGATAACATCGTCAAAATTTATATTCTTTGCTTCTACTCTACCTATGGGAACATCGACAGGCTGGTAAGCTTGGCTCATGGACAATCAAATAGTTTTTTATTAGTTTTAGCTTTCGCAAGCACGGAGATATTTTGGTATTTTTACGTATGTTAGTTAGAAGATGTGTATGTTAGTTTGCTTAGGTCAAATCTTGCAAGCTGAATTAGAACCACTTCCTTTTACCTTATGACGTTGAAAATTTAGTTGTTGGTTCAGTTTCAATAACAATGAATTTTTATGGTGAGCATGACCTGATTCTACAACCAGGATCGGCTCCCGACGAGGCAACTCTTCCACGGTCAACATCACAGAAACACAATTTTGTATGCGCATTTAATTAGATAGCTCATTCTAATTTCACCATGACATGGCTGCTGCACGCAGGGTTGGCTCCCGACAAGGGACTAAACGGTCAACAGCACAGAAACGACATTTTGTATACGCATTCAACTTCCCCGTTCACCCGACCTCACACCGGGCGATTTTTTCTTGACTTGGGGATACTAACAACGACCTAGTACGGTTGGAAAACTCGTAAAGAATCCAGCTGGAAATCGAGACAATTCTTCAACCTACGCTCCGTGATGTGATGAACAAATTAAGAAACGCCTGCAAAAATGCCGAAATCGGGAAATACCTCATCCTAATTATGTTGTTTTTAAAATGTGAGCAATTATTGTTGTTCATCTAAGATGCTTTATAATGTAGATTAAGATGATAACAATAAAAAAACAAATATGCATCTGTATATTTTATAAACCTATTTCAAAAATGCAGGTTTGACTGCCGCACACTGTATAAGAGCGTGGGTACCTCCTAAAGCAAAAATTCTTATACGTCTTAGTCGTCAACCACTGCGGATGATGCCGCCACACTAGAAAGGTATATATAATCATGAATAGGTATAAATATATATAATCATCAACAGTGGGGTAAACGCAGATACTTAGGGACGACTCAGTCCACCGTGTATCTATGCCAACATGCCCCTGAGATTCCAACGCCTTACCGCGAAACACTGGGAATCGAATCCAGCGGCCCGACCTCACGCCCTTACTACCAGATTTGGCCGGATTTCTCCGTCATCTCGTCTGGTTACAGATCCGAAGTCGCTGGCACGGTAATTGAGTTGGAATTTATCGCGGACCATTGCGTCCTTTGCTCGTCCGTCCACACAGGATCGGGTGGCTAGCGAGTCGTTTCAAGAATGAAACTACCCCTGCTTTTTAGGAAACGTATAAGAGCATTTCCAGACCACAGTGTACGGGCAAAACATCCACCCAGAGAAACCGATACAGCTGCCGTGCAGGAGAAAAGGAATCCATTCAAGATTTGACTCTCTTCGAGGAGGCTATTGGATAGGAGTTCAGGCGGGAGTTGAGCCTACCCACGAAAACGAGCGAGTCTTAGCGACACAGGAACAGGAACTATTAACTGCCATCGTAGATTTACAGGCAAAATACGCGATTTCCAAATGCAGATTGCAAATTGCGAAATTCAGATGGTATACGATGCAGTTATTTTGCCCCCCCCTCCACCTCTCTCCGAGGCACCCGGGGCGCACCACCCCTATTCTGCTCATGTCTAAGTCCGGCCCTGGATAAGTGGCAACGACAGTGCAATGGACGGCAAATGCAAAGTGACAAGGAATTGCAACGGGAAGTATGCAATTTATGCAATAAGTAAAGTGGCCTTTTATGTAGGTAAATAGGTCGTCATTAGGAATATATAAACAGGAAAAGCCTTGGTTTGATGCATATTAGTAGATCTGGCTATAGCTAGGTAATTAAAATGTACTTATTAGATCCTTACCTTTATTTTAAACTAGCGATTAGGAACTTATATAACATGCGTCTGGGTTAGAAATCCAACATTCAAGAAACGGTCAATTTAGGTTATTTTATTTTCAAAATCAGTTATTCTTTTGCCTTTTTCTAGTTTTAGTCGGGGAGGTAGTAAATATTTTTAGGCCCTCTTTTCCCAGTTTACTATTATGTTTACTAGTATGCTAGTAGTATGTTTATTAAGTTTACTAGTATGTATATATTTATATGTATATACCTAAATTTAATATTATTACGCTTTCTTATTCTATTTCTAACTTCTAAAATGTAACATAATAATATACAAAGATGTATTACAGCAAGTTACGAAAACCACTATACCTTTTTTTATATTAAGCCTACCTTAGTACAGGCGAGGCCTAGTTAGGATGGCTTTGAATGTTAAAATATATGTAATATTATAGATAAGTAAAGAATTTTGAATTTGAAAAATTTGAATTTGAATTTATGCTAATCAAGAAATTCCGAGGCGAGGATTATGCGATGGTTGGGTGGGTGGGAGGTGCATTTTAATTGTACTTATTTTCATAGTTCACTAGAGTCGAACGTAGCTAGTCTGGCGGGAATATTTCAATAATTACAAAAATGGAAAAAATCGAAGTGATTTACGGATATGTCCCCCTTATTTTTACAGGTTTAAAACGTATAATACAAATTAATGTTATCACAGATTATCATTTGAAAGAAGTGTGGCTATTTTAAAAAGTCGCGGGATGCATCTGGCGGAATTTAGAACTCAGACAAAAATACAAAATCATTGGTCTCATTTTCAGTCTTGAAATTTTTGTATAATATAATTGATCTAATGTTTTAACGAAAAATAAATCTGTTTAATGTTCATAATAACTAAAGCCTCGCCAGACTCTTGCAAAGTTTGTTGCAGTGCCCAGTGTTTACTGCGCGTCATCATCGTAATTAATGCGTGTCACTCTGACGACCATTAAAATAGTCTGGCAAGGATTTGGCGATCGCAAATCACAGCGAGATGTTATCCTAAACTATCGTTATAATGTTAAGTATTATATGACTAATTTTAAGGTCTGCAAAAATAAATGCCGCCATTTTGATCGGTGTTTCAGGTGCAAGCTTTGTTTGCCATACCTATATTTTATAATTGCCTTCCACCTAACATTAAATACATTAAAATATCATATAAATTTAAAAATAGTTTGAGTGCCTACCTCTTAAATTGTACATGAGCAGATATTGAAAACATTATTAAATAATTGAATCTCTATAATCATTATAATAAAAACATAATAGTATATGTAGTAATATAAATTGATGATTTCTAAATGTAATTTTATTTTAATTTTTGTGAATTTATTTTGTATATTATTAATACATATTATTTAATACATATATAAATATATATTAATTTTTATTTTCTTACGAATTTTTATTAGGTAATTAAGATATTTCTGTTACATTAAGTATGATTTTGTTTATTTATATAAATATAATATTATAGCTTTCTTAGGATAACTAAAATAAATTGTCTACCTTGGAACAGGCGGCAGCCTAGTTAGGTTAAGACTTTTGTATATTGAATGTACTCATAATTTGAACTCAATAAATAAATAAATAATTTAATTTAATTTATAAATCAGCCATCCTATAGCCATACCTATATGCCATACCTATATGCCATACCTATATGCCATATCTATACATCATTTTTCTTATCAATGCGGCATTCGACTTGCCAGTAAAACGATTTTCATTAGTGCTTAAAAAAGTGCAGCACATTTGTATTTTCAAAAGCATTTTCCAGCTTCTACGAAATACATGTCCGATACATAGAATTAGTCACTAAATATTCCTATCGACGTTTGGTGACTGGGAAAATTAGTACCGAACAAAATCAGTAGCTCCCCAACTATTTGTTGTTGATCGGATTTCTTCTTTTGTACAATCATGGAAAAAATAGAAGACTCGCGTTATTTTCGGTTATGAGTTCCGTCGTTATTACTGACAATTTAATATTATTGACTTACTGACTAGGCTTTTTCCTAAAGTCAACCGACGATTTAATAATGACACATCATCAGTAGTGGTAGTGAAAAGTACATTAACAACATTTTCGCTAATGTCACAAAAATGTGTCGACACAGCGTCAAAAACTTTACAAATGATATATTTCACTTTGGAAGCTCACATTTTGTACCTGCTAAAGCAAAGGTTTGTATTGTTTTTTTTAAAATTTCTTTTCAATGATATCGCCGGCTTTAAGGTACACAATTTGAACAGGAGGCAACGCCTGTATGTCAATAGACAATATACCATTACCCGCTAACTTCCTATCAAAATAACTTATAACAATGTATGTATTTTTATTATAACTATTTGTACTTATAACAAAATGTTTATAACAATGTAAAATAAATACAATCTTAATTTTAGTCTGTTTAGGTGTTTGCAGGAATCACCACTAAAACTAATGGCTGTTTATTAAATTTTTTAAACAATACATTTTTTTTTTTTTTGCTAATATTAGTTTAATTTATATTTATTTTATTATTTTATTAGATCACAAAAACACATCTTTAGTGTGTATTTAAAAATACAAACTATTTACATTAAGCATAATTTGTGTCGCTCCTAACTAGCCAGAGCCTGTTCTAAGAAGAACACAAATACCAACACCAAACGATTATAAAAACAAACAAAATCCACAAAAAAATCGGAAATAAATTAGCTTGAACATTATGTTATCACTTGACTATAATAATATTACAACTTTAATTAAGTCATAATTAGTAATAGATAAATAATAATTAGTAATAGGTAATTATAAATAATAATTATTATTACTACTTACACAATTAAGGGTTTAAATAGAAAAAATAAATACAGCGAAAAATAGCACTAAAACTATTATGAATGATATGTGAGGCGATTTCTTGCTGGTAAGCATATTTTAAGCATATCTAAAAAGCATATTATATGCAGCTTACAAAGCGGTTATTACTTATTCTGATTTTCTGATATGGCCGCCCCCTTTCTATTTTAAATATTATTTCATAACGTAGGCACACTCTCATAAGCACATACCATAATAAGAAATTGAGCTTTCACTCAAATCTACCGAAATGTAAATGTCACGATAACGTACATAATTAAACTTTGAAACAGGACTGGTGAATTTCACACAAAAACCGGATAAACTTGCGACATCTCCGGTGTCCCAAAGAATGCACGCAATTTGCGAAGGACCTTCGCGATAATAGTGTAATAATAATATTACAAGTAATAACGGAGTTAATTGTTTCGGTATAAGTACATAAGTGCTTGAAATATTTAAAAAACTGAAGCATTTTAATTGCCTGTAAAAGTTATTTCCAAGATTCGAATTACAGCTGATTGGAGATTATTGCAACGTAAACATTAACAGAAAACAGAAGATTAAGCCACAAAGAGTAATATTAAAATGCGTTATTTTTAATGTACTCGTTATCTGTCCAATTATACCGAAGTATTAATTCTGATGATCGGTAATGGGAACATACATATTTAGTAAGCGTATTAACGGATATCGTCGTTTTAACATTAATGTATTATTATTATGCTTTATGCGTTGCGAAGGGGTCCTCAACGAACAGTTTTTGTTTCAAAAGCAATTGAATATCGGATACGTAACGTTACGAAATATCGGAACTTCTTATATGAGAAAATGTACACATTTCTGCAAGAAAATTCCTTATGTTTTCATGTAACCATTAAGATGATAAGAAATCGTAATATAAATAGTAGTAAACAGTAATAAAACATAGTAATAATCATAAGAAACCAGTAAAGTTAAATTAATGCATACATAGAGATAATTTTATTGTTTAGACCACCACAACATCTCACAGTCGACCTACGACTGATGTTATATGTACATGTTGGTGACTGTAATTATTTACTGATACAATTGGCTCGATTGCGTTTCTCTTGAACTAAAATTGGTTCATGTGAACGAGTCAGAGCGAAATGTAAATTGAATGGTTGTCACTTTTCTGCATTAAAACTACCTACCGAAGCTAAAGCAGTTAAATTTTAGACCGCACGAAATGTGTTCAAACTTATTCGGACGGCTATAAGTTCGACAGGTAGTTTTAATGAGGGAAAATCGACGATCGTTCATTTTATAATCCGCTCTAACTTATTGCTCTGTCTCGTTCAGTTGAACTAAGTTCCAATTTTAGTTTACGAAGAAACGCAATCGGACCCATTGCATACCTATATGTATATACATATGTACATAAGTAAATATATAAATCCAGTGAATAAACAAACAAATGAACTATCAAAAATGATAGGAAACAGGGAAGATAGGAAATAATCGGAGAATGCGGCTTAAGAATTTTGAGATGAATGACGGTTTGAAAGTGGAAAGGGTATTAACGTCTCTACTATCTGGAGAGTGCTGAGAGCTGCGCGTACGGAAAAATTGTAAGATAAAAAGGAAGTTTTACACTTTGATATGCAAAGGGAATTATTCTGACTCGAGCGAAGTGGCGGAACATGACTTACTAATGAGGTAAAAGCTTCACCGAGGTAGGGTGGTGACATCGTGTTGTATAACACTAGTTGTTGCCCGCGGCTTCACTTCGCGTAGAGTTTCAAATCGTAGGGCGGCGTTTATTTGCCTTTTTAGACGATACCTTTAGATATTATATAGTGCAAGACGTCCCCCCCTCCCTTTTAATGCACGCTACCTATCTCGTAGACTTACGCGTCTAGTTCCTCGCCTCGCGTTACTAATTTCATTATATCTCTATATGTATACCACCTAAACACATACAGTCAATGGCTAATTTTATCTCTATTTACCACCTGGGATAATGGATTAATTTATTTTGATAAGGATTCTTATTTTATAGCTAATGTCTTCAACAAACACTGTATACTTAGTTTTGTAGCTCAAATATAAAAGTTGGATATATTCTGTTGTTGACTTTTTATAGATCTTTTTAAGGCCGATGTTTTTATCGTATATTGTTTCACATATATCAAATCGTTTCCTTAGCGCACGCCGATAAAACAACTCACCAGCTCATTTTTTTCCGACTTAATTTACAAATATCGTGATTTCTTATTGAAATCAAATATCGAACACTAAAATATAGCCTATTAGGCTATTATAGCACTCGTCGATAATGGAACTTTCCATTTAGTATTCAGTATTCAGTATTCAATTTATTAATTCAGAATATACAATAAAAGCATGAATATTAGTTAAAGCTAATTATCGCATATTAGAATTCGTCAGTTGCTAGTAATATACATATGTAGATATAAAACTATTAAAGCAGAAATATAAATTAATTTGACAATAGCGTCGACTAAAGTCGGCTTTACACGGGCAACAAATAAATTTAAAAAAAAATAGAGCTGAATCCATGTACATGAGTATACATATAAAATAAATAATTATTATAACAATATTAATAGTTATCTTAGGCACTCTATAGAAATGATAATCACACAATAGAAAGTATCAAAACAAAATTGTAAAAAAACAACGTATGTAATATGGTCAGGTATGTTAACTTAAACATTGTAATCTACATATTAAATATTAAATTCATAATATTATTATCAAACAATAAAAACTAAAATGAGGTACCTGAAAGTTACATATTAATGTTATTCCCATTTGAAAGAATTGGCATGTTAAAAAAAAATCACCCAGCTTATAGAAAGCATGTGTGGATTGCAGCTTTTGTTTAATAAATCTTTTAAACGCCTTTGTTTCCATCTTTCTTGTGGAGAGTGGTAGCTGGTTAAAGAGCTTATAGCTCAAATATCCAAAGGACTTTTGTGTCTGCGTAAGGCGTACTTTAGGCAGGATAAAATCATCACGTCTGCGTGTATTGTGGGAGTGCATATTCCCGTTTACCTCTTGTTCGTTAATATTAGATTTAGCATATAGTAGACATTTTAAAACATATTCAGACGTAAAAGTCAGTATTTTGTACCTAATAAAGTATGGTTCCTTAGTGCGTATCACGGGATACTCCTGCAATTGCTCTCAGTGCACTTTTCTGTAAAATGTAAACCCTAGAACTGTCTGTGGCATTCCACCATATCAGTACACCATAAGTCATTTTAAAATAGAAACAGGCTTGATTCGCAGTTATTGCAGCGATTTCGCCATTATTGTAATCATTTTTAAAATCGGATAAGTAATTTCGGATTACCTCCTACATACATATGTACGTATAATACCAAACGAATTTTCAAATCATAGCTGTTATTATTTGAATATAACTGACATAAAGATGTCAATTTTTTATTTGGTACACATGTATCAATATGTAATAATAACGCACCTCAACGTTTAGATTAACCAATATATGGTATTCTATCTCCGTATTTTTACTGTTTATAATGGTATTATCTCTGTGATGTAATTAGGATATATTAAAAAATACGATAGATGGCACCAATAATTAAATGTTATTATTGTTATCATGGATTAAATGATTTGATTTTTATAATCAATCGGTCTTTTATAAAAAAACATTAATTATCAATTTTAATTATAGACGGCCAAATAAATTTCTATTAGTTTGGCTGTCAATGCTAACAGCGCCACCTGCACTTCGTCATCTTGGAAGGGTTGCCAATCATTTTATTGAAAGGCGCAATCTATTACCATATACAATCAAAGATTAAACTGAAGTAAATTGATAATAAATCGCCAATAAACAAGGCACTGCACAATATAAATTGAATAGATGATAGCATACCGATAAACAGCAATTAAACCGTGCGTAACCTCTGATTTTAGATACAGTTTAATGGTCTATGTATGAGTCAGTTAAAATCGATAAAATTTAGGGCGAATTGCAGCAAAGGGAAAGTCGATCAATTAGGTAAGAGCAACGGTGTAGAAGGTGTTAGTCTAGCGTGAAAATGGATCTCAAGTCGCCGCAGTCTGCGTTGACTTATCTAGGGCCTTTGATGAAATTAATCACAAATTGCCTGTAGCCATGCTTTTTTTATTGTATTAAAATTAATACATAGTTGTGTAGACATTATTTTATTAGTATGAACATTTAATTATATTTACAATTTGTATATCATTAAATGCTTCATTCGATTACAAATCAAATGAATAATGCTTATTCGTAAGAAAGTATCTAAAGTATGTACAAAGGTATTATTTGTAAAATCAAATCGAGTCTCACCATTTAGGATAATATTTAATCGAAATGATAATCGAAATGTTATTGTCAGATGGATAAAATACATAAAGTAAGATAAGTAGGTAAAAATTAGCTCATAATGCTGTGATTCTATTATAAAAAAAAAAAAAAGTAATGAAAATTATAAACAGAAAAATATTATTATCAACAGTTTCTTCGGTTTATTTCAGTTTGCGGACAATCAGTTGTGGGTTAAAATTATCAGCCATAACGGCGAATGGGGACGTCCGGTAGCTTTAAAAAAATCCCTAGGCTTTGTAGTAGACAGCGCGCTCCGGTGAACGCTCATATTGGTGCAGTTTACGATAACTTAGGGCGAGAGTGTTAAAGCTTGAATCGTCTGCGATCTCTCTGCAAACCTACTATTTTTCATAACTGCACGCCCTACTATCGTATGGCGTGGATCTTCGTTACTCAAAAATAGTGTACTACAGAATACCTCCGCCAGGCAAGTCTTCCCAGATATGAAGATACTTACCATGCCGTTCATGAGCCGATTCAAGAGAAAACCAATCTTCGAGGTCATTTCTTAGGTCCCAGCCAACGTTACTAACTTTTCTTGCTAAAGCTTTACACGTCGAGCTTTCCCTTTCGCAAAAGAATCTACTACCACATCAACTAATAATTATAGTGACACGTTTGAAAGAGTAGTAGTTATTAAAGAAAACCAACGCGAATCAGCAACAAAAATACCGACCATCGCTTGATGTTCGGCCGTTTGGGTATAACCGGCTACACTCGTGTAACCCCGTCACATTCTGTCTGTGGGGGGGGGGGGGGGGCTGTAGGCGCGACACATGAATTTGGCGCCCCCTTGAATTGCTCCGAGCAGCCTTCTTGCCGTCGTCAACCCTAGAAATCCTACCCAGAAACCTAGATCTCATCCTACACAAATCTCTCTTTTGATTTGGAATAGAAATAAAGTATAATAGTCTGGGGATATATTTTTTATAAATCATGTATCTACTCTGCATTATCATAGAGCAACAACTTTCCTCTCTATTTATCCGCGTGGTCTATAATCAGAGCTCCATTACTATCCCAGAAAACTGAGGTCATCAACTACGTAATGGTGTATTGAACCTTAAACCTTCTACCTAGAATTGTTGTCTTTCCTTTTCTACCCAATATTTTGACTCCTGCTTGAATTCCGGGTCAACCTATTAAATCTACATCTCTTCACAAGTCAAAACTTTTCAAATACGTTACTGCAAATAATGTAGGTGGGCTCAATTTCCATCTTTTCAATGCTGCTGAGATTTTTACCTTATTTTTCCTACCTACGATAAAAAGGTTTTAGAGCGAGTGTAACATTATAGGAGAATAGATTTCGTAAGTGAATTTTTAAACTTGGATGACCAAGACACTAATGTGTCTTGGTCATCTGATTTGTTCGATATTTCCAAATTAGCATAGGCATGCTCTACTTATAAACGTAATTTGAATGGAATATTTCAACGATTTCGTACGAATCAGCAAATTAAAATGTATTGAAACGTAGCTACATTGTATGTGATAAGTCCATAAAACTGTGTACGAGGGCCACAATGAAAGTTTACAATGCCGAAAACTTTCAGATTCTTCAACTTCAACTTCAATAACTCCGGATTCGTATTCATTCGAATAATAAATAATAAACTAATAGTTTAAAAAACAACACTAAAACACGCTTTTGGGATATGATACGATATTCACAGACACACGGCTATGATACGATATTCCATCATGGAATGCCAGTGCCTATCTTCCGGCGTCATCATCAGACCTTGAAACCTAATCGTGGTCAAAGTTCATTCCAAGACTTTTCTAACAAGTCCAAACACAGCTATGATACGATGTTCCATCACGAAGTTCAAGTTCATATCTTCCAACTCCATCATCAGATCAGTTCGACAGTACCATATTATTGTATTGTCATCAGAACCACACACAGCTGCCAAGTTTCATGACGCTACGATCCTTGGAAGATGGTTAAATTAGTAACCTTAGATTCCATTACATAGTTACATACAGGTTGACCTAATAAAAGCGTGTTAAAAATATTAAATGGCCAAAACCAATTTCCAGTAAATGTATTCTGTTCCACCGTGTTAACACCGCAAACATGTTTTTCATATTCTTCGACAGCTTCTCCTGGCGATAATAATCGCTAACCGCATAATTGTTTCCCCCTCCAATGTGTAACGTCCCGCTCGGGACGATCGCCTACCTACGGTAAAATGTCTAATGGGCAGTTAAAAAAAATCATGTTCAATGCGATCATTTTACAGTTCTTCTTTTTATGGTCCGTATAGTGGTTTATAACTTATGGACGTTTTTCTCAAGGCCGTCGATTCACGCCGGTTTGGCTCATCTTGCTAGACCCAAATGGTTAACGGCTGTTTTGTTTCGGGATCTTAGCTGTAAATCCACGTTTCGTCACCTTCTACTATAATCCACTCCAAAGTGTGATACCTTTCGTTGAATCTGGTAAGCATGACATTACACCAAGTGACGCATTCCGTTTTTTGGAGCCTCAGTCAAATTGTGTGGGATCCTCCACAATTTGCAAACACATCAAATTGTGTGGGATCCAACTCCAGCAGAGCTTTCTCGCAGCCAAACGTTCGTGTAGGATTGATTGTATCTGACTCATGCCTACAATTAGGATTATTTCGTTATTGTAGGATTAATTGTGTGTGACCCTAACCTAATCTCCTAACATATTAATGATGAATAAATACTGTAGATTTCAATTAATTATTTTGCGGATGAATAGATAACAATAGCATTGATGAAATATTGACTTATTTAAGTTGGTTTACCCTATTGGCTAAGAAATAGGACAAGAAATTATCGAATATGTAGATGAATATATATATTTAGGACAGATTATATCAATAAAAGACCAATACTCAAAAGAAATCGATAGAAGAATAAGCAACACTTGGAAACGGTACTGGTCACTAAAAGAGATAGTTAAAAATGAAACGATACCAATGTCAATAAAAAGTAAACTTTATAATACATGCATTCTCCCATGTCTTACTTACGGGTGTCAAACTTGGCCTGCCATGAACAAAAACAACCATAAACTTATAGTATGCCAACGAAACATGGAGCGAAGTATGCTAAACATAAGGCTACAGGACAGGTGGACGACCTCAAAAATAAGGAAAACAACAAAGGTGAACGATGTTTTAAACAAAATTAGAAAACTAAAATGGAACTGGGCTGGTCACATCACGAGAACCAACAAAGAAAAATGGACGAAGGACGTAATGGAATGGTATCCTAGAAATGGGAAAAGACAAAAAGGACGTCAAATTAAAAGATGGGAAGATGACTTACCGAAAGGATGGAGAAGGTTGGCTTGGGACAGAGATGAATGGAAGAAAATGGGGTAGGCCTATGTCGAAGGACAACCTGACCAAAACACTGGCTGCTGAAGAATAATATTATGATACCTTATTTAAAAATTAGATTAAAAAAATAATAAAATATATTGTTTTACCTCATAAGGCAAAATTGTATAATACGGTCAGCGAATAAAGGCTTTTATTATTTTATTATTATTATTATTATTATACCCTATTGGCTACCCAATAAAGTGTTTTGATTATTATTCCTGTCATGGGATATATATTTTGAAAAATCACAGTAAGTTAGGAGTTAAATTCTTACATATTCTTGTTATTTCTTCAGTCATGATAATATCTTTATTGAATTATAATATTTGTAATTTATATTCATATATTTTAAAACAAAAATATTTTTTCCCACGAGCTCGACGTTTTTATATCATTTGAAGAAAACCAAATTCGTATTTAAAAATAAATTCAGTAAAATATATTTAATTACCTTATATTCGAGTGATTAAAATTGTGTACCTGCTAATGGTAATTTTATTCCTATGGGACCGTTATAATATTTTATTCCTATTTTGTCATTTGATCGATTGATCGACTAAAAATATTAAGAAACGACACAATATTAGAGACATTATTATCAGGCTATTAAGTCACTTTTGTTTTTTCATTATTAATAAAGAAGTAGTAAAGTATTCGTAACAGAAAAGAAAAAAAAAGTTAATTCATTTTGATTTGTATTTTGTTATCTTAGTATTACTTCTGGTGCTGATTATTATTGAAAAACTTACTGAATATTTTATTTTTTTGTTGACTATTATTGATATTTTTTTCAGTCTGAATTTGTTTTTATAATGGAATCAAAAGTACATTCATATAAAAAAAGTAAATGTACATGTAAAAATAAATAAATACATAAATAAATAAAATGTAATGAAGTTTAAAATAACTTTGCACCGATGTAAAATGACGTATTCCATAATCTCAAAGTTTTTGGAATTAATAAACAATGATTTCCACTATTCAATTTCCAACTCATCGTCTTTTCGTCTTACCGTATATATACAGTTCAGTGATCGATTTGAAAATGTTGTCTTCCCCACACTGCGACCGGACAAAACAGTGCGTCCGAGAGCAACTGCCCGCTATTCGCACTCAGACGCTACCGTGTAAACATTCCGACTCAGCATAACAGAGAACGACGATCAGCGATGCCGCTTCCAACCCAGTACTTTGAGGATGTGGTTTCCGAAGTGGTGCACGAGATCGGCTTCGACGACTATATAATGAAGGTGGAGGACGGCACCGCGCGCGGGCAGAACTTCCTCGGCGCCATCTACCGAGTGAAAATCGAAGGCGAGTGCGACGGATCATACAAAAAATCGAACCTGATCGTGAAGCTGCTGCCGGAATCGGAAAAGCAGCGGCAGCAGATGCAAATGGAGAACTTTTCGGATCGCGAGGCGTTCGTCTACCGAGAGGTGATTCCGTGGTTCGACAGGCTGCAAGACAAGTTCAACGTGAAGGACAAGCTGAACCACGTGAAGATGCACAGAGTCCTGAGCGAAAAATACAAGGAAATGCTCGTGATGAATGACCTATCTGCCGAAGGATATAGAAGCAGCAAAGACGGGCGCAACCTAGACCTGGAACACTCCACTATTATAATGCAAGAGTTAGGGAAACTCCACGCTTTATCGTTAGCGATGAAACACTACAAACCAGAGGAGTGCAAGAAACTGCGTAAATTAGACGAAGTTTTGCTTACAGATAAGAATGTGTTCATGAAGAAGATCATAGAAGATCATGTTAGGCACGGATTTGAGAGTGTATGCGACCCATCTGTTATAAAAGTACTCAGAGGTCTACACGAGGGATCGTATGAAAAGGCGATGGAACTCCTAAAATACGAATCGACAGAGCAGCACGGTGTTCTATGTCATGGAGATCTCTGGGCGAGCAACGTACTCTTCAAATATGAGGTGAGTTTGCTTGTATGTTATATTTATATATAGCTTGGCTAAAAAGTAACGATTGATATTTTCTTCTGGGTTTTTACAGAAAGAGTTTGACTGATTTCATGCAGGATACTATAATTTAAAAAGTATATTCCTAAAGTCCATTTCATGCCAAATATAGTGGTTTTTGAATTATTTGTATATCTTTATCAATATATTACAATAAAATTTTCTGCAAACCAAGTTTTTCATTAAAATTTACTTAATCGCTGGTTTATTAATCAAAATGCAGTCGAGTCTCGGTTATAATTTTTTGGGAGATATTTATATGTTTATAAAGAACATTCTGTAAAATCTTTACTCGTTTTCAGTCAGTCCCTTTTTAGATATTGACTGAGAAAATTGACGTTCAACGACTTTCGGCCATTTTTGAAAATCTCTAGTAAAATAGGGACTGCATTTTGAGAACTAAAACTTTTATTATACATATTATAATTTAGATCATCTCAGAGGTTTAGAGGTTAATACTTACGATCTAATTAATATATATTATAATTTCCAATAAAGCACTTTTGCAAGAAAAATACTCTTTTTTGCAATTAATTTGCACGGTACCATACATAAGGTCACAAAGACGAATATCCACACACACAGTAATACATTTTACAGAAATCACTTTGGATCATAAAACGTGGAGATCCGGTGAAAACTAGAATTCAATATTTTGCTTTTGCTTTGAACTCAATTCTTTGTATACACTTCGTGTATCACGATTAATATTTTTTTGAAAGCATAAAAAGATATATTGCGCTTCGAGTACCTATTTATTATTTTGCTTAATCCATGACTGGAATTATCGCGGTATTTTAACGGCTTTCGCCAATAAGAAACCTCCTCTCATAGGCATGCCTATTTGAGAAACTAGTTTGTCTACTTTCTGCAGATGGATAATAAACCTGCACGTAATTAGAATATTTATACATCGGTGACACTGGAAGTTTACGTAACTGGCCACTTACTAAACCTTTTTTAAAAATAAATACAACATTTAAAATTGAACACGAATATTTTGAGAAGCATTAAATTGATTTTTTGTCATTTAGTGTATTTTTGTCTTATTTATTCCGAAAAGATTTACGTGGCTCTCGTATTTATCCTAAAGTCGGATACATTCTACTTCAAATATTGATTTTATTGTATTATTATATAAAATTTTATATGACTTACCATATATTTCAATTTAACAACTTGTTGATACTTTCCCATGACTTTGTTTCTTTTTCTTCTTTTTTGTTTTTATACGACTGCCCAACAAAAAAGAAGTGTAATGTATTTAGGATTCAACTATGTATGTTTTCCGTTTCTTTATTCCACCATAACTTCTAAACGCTTGAACCGATTCAGATGTGTGGTATTGTTAGAATTCTTATGTCATCTCGAGTGTCACAGAGTACTGTCCAAATATCAAGTAAGTAGTTGTCTAGATGTCTAAATGTCAATAAATTAAGATAAATATATCGTGTTTAGTATCAAATTAAGGGTCTGATTACATCTACTTTTACGGATAAATACATAAAGCACAAATATTTCTCAATTTGTCGTTATGTTATGTGTTGTCATCCATAGGGTACATATATGGATAAACACATAAACCACAAATACTTAAAAAAAACCGCAATAAAAACAATTTTAAGTACTTTTAAATAGTTCACATTTCTGTAAAGGCAGTCGTGTTTTTGATTACCTATTTTAAATATATTTACTTGCCTTTCTTGACTATAGTTTCTTCTTTCTTTTAGTTTTAAATCTATCCCGTTTTTATAATGAAATGGCGATTTATTTTTTGAGGACCACATTTTTAGGCAATTTAGTTTTTAGCGAGCATTTTACTACAACGTTTTAAAAAAATCACTGTATTATTAAAGTCTTGTCCACCCTAGAAAGGGTTAGTCCTAGTTGGGTGCAGAATCGAATAAGCATGAGGTCAAGAGTTTGCCATTCAATTCCAGTTATTTTTGATGAAAGTATCAAAAAACAATGTTTTATAGAAATTAATTTCTAAAGAAATAAATAAATAAAGTCTGATTTGGGAATTTAAATAAATGTTACTGCTGCTCTGTTGCCAATGCCAATGACTCCTCGTTGATATTTATATAAATATCAACATTGCATATAATTGATCGGCAAATAATAATCTTTATAATACGAATAAAACACAGCGCAGTAGAGGGTATCGTTTCCTTTGACCAAAGAGCAATGCGCTTGATTAATCATGTGTACAATCAGGTCAGCAAATTAGACATTGATTGTATTGCATAAAATGCGTAATACGTATATCAAAACGAAGTTATTAATAAAACGAAAAAATGCAAATCACGCATTCATAGCATTGTGATAAGTCGTAAAAACGTGCTATTAATAGCGTTATTATTTCACGAAAACACTTAGTGGCATACGAAAAAATCTGATAATTGCGATGTACGTATAGTATAATAGTAGCGTCGATAATGTCATAAAAACTGCGCCTTCAGTTGTCATAGGTTAGTATTGAGATGCTGTTAACGTAGCGATACCTTACAGGGTGATCTAAGCCGCTTTTACTATAACTTTTGTTGACTCGCATTACGTATTCTGAATACTGAAAAAGACGGTTGCGTCACCCTAAGACTTTTTAGGCAAGTAGCCAAGGACTGATTTTATCTGAATATCAATTTCATTAAAAAAAATCGATGAGCACTCTCTCAGTCGGCAGACAAACCGAACCGCAACAGCGCCGCGCCGCCCGTGCCGTTTATATTTGACCAAAATGTGTAGCGGAATTTAAATATTATTAGTTTAGCTTGTATATGAGATATCCAGCCAAAATTTTATAACGTAATTTCCCAACAAGGCATATGTGTACCAAATTTCAAGTCTGTAAGTTCAATATTTCGAGATTAAAATATGATTTGAGTGCCCCCTGGTGGACCGATTTCAACCACAACCCATTCAACTCTTGCCATGACCGAATGATGCTTGCATGCCAAATTTCAGCTCAATCGGATAAAGCATTTGGGTGATATTTAGGAGGTATATACACACACAGCACACAGGTATACACACACACACACAGACACACGCGCATTCACAACACTTTCCTTACCGTCTGTTGGTGGGCCGGGAAAGTAAAACAGCAGGCTGTTAGGATTAACTTCATGGTCAAAAAAATACTATTATATTCGCAATAAGAAAAAGTTTTAATTCATATATTCACGGGATGAAAAATAATAGAAGTTTTCGGATAATAATTCTTGGGAGTCAAAAATGTGAAATCCTTGAGAGGTGTGTTCTATTGGATTTCGATTTTTATATTATTGCGAAAGGGGAAAACTTGATCTTTTAGGGATCAAAATATCCTAATGTTTTAGACGTTTTTGATACTATATAGAGACAAAAACTAAAAATAAGGGTATACACCTGCGAAGAATTTCATAGTCTTTAACCTCAAATTTATTTTTTTTTGCAAAACCTATAGTCAAAACACATTATGAATTCTTTTTTTACTTTGGAATTTGTTTTTTTTTTTTAATTTTTTAAACTAGTTTTATATTAGTTTTTTCGACAACTATTATTAATCATGACAACACTCTTCATTAGATCGCTGATGAAGCTACAAAATGGGAGGTCTTGATATTTTGGAGGCTAAAATATCATATTGTTTTAAACGTTCTTGCGACTATATAGAAACAAAAACTTTAAACTCAAGGGTTCACAGTACGCACCTCTCAAGAATGTCATATCCTTTAACCTCAATTAATGATTTTTCCCAAAAACCTATAGTTAAGACATATTTTGAATTCTCCTTTCACTTTGGAATTTGAAGAATTCGTCATTTTTTAAACTTTGTTTATAATATAAAATCGAAGACTATCGCGGTTGTTTGTCATTATAAATAGGATAGAAAACGAATTTACCGCGTGAAATTTGTAGCACCCGACGTTTCGGTGACGTTGCAGCCGCCGTTGTCTAGGGTACACTGAAGATCTGTCGATCCGTTGTTTTGGGGGTAGGCCGCATACCCGAGCCCGGCCCCCACCACCGTTATAACCTACGCAGTGGCGGCAGCGGTGTGCGGCCTACCCGCAAAACAACGGATTGACAGTTCTTCAGGGTACCCTAGACAACGGCGGCTGCAACGTCACCGAAACGTCGGGTGCTACAAATTTCACGCGGTAAATTCGTTTTCTATCCTATTTATATGTTTATAATAGTTTTTTCTACATAACGACTATTAATAATCATAGCAACACCATCAGATCACTAAAATTTGTAATACTCATTTTATGTGTAAACGATGATTTTTTTAGTCGTTACCTTACATATTCGCCATCATAGATCGTTACCTTGACTCTATATTTCATTAGAAATAATATAGCATATTAGGCGGAAGACGCTGCTTACAGGATTCTGCAATTGGAAAACAAACTCGTTATGCGTCAACGCATTCCGCATGTTGCACTAAAGAAGTAGTACATTTAACTCTGTTTTCATTCGCAGCATGGCGCGCCGCAGAAGGCGCTCTTCCTCGACTGGCAACTCTCCAGGCTCTGCTCTCCAGCATCAGACATCTACCTGTTCTTGTTCACTTCCACGGACGTCGAGATGAGAGCGGCCAATTTCCAAAATCTACTAAGCGCTTACTACTCCAGCCTCAGCGCTTTTCTCAGGGAGCTACGCTGTAACCCTGAAGAGATCTTCTCGGAGCAGGACTTCCGCTATCAGATGAAGAAGTTCGCACTCCTGGGGCTAGTCATCAATTTGGTGCAGCTTCCAGTATTTACGGCCAGACACGAGGATGTTCACCTAGAAGACTTAGACTTTAGCAGAACCGACCAGAAGGCTCTGTTTGGACCTCAAACACCAAGCTTAGATTATATTGAGAGAGTCACGAGTATGGTACGGGATATGTTAAATAATGATTTACTCTAAGAAGAGAAAACACTTTAATATTTTGTAAGTCACATATATGTACCTTAAGAATAAATATTTATAATGATTGAAATAAATTAAAATAAAAATTATTTATCTAATTCGACAATTAAAGATTCTAATAATTATCCCATTCATTCCGAACCTAGGCGACCAAATATGTTTTGGATAGTCACAACTGCTGTAGACTACGAGACCCAAAATGGCTTCCAGAATTCTTCATGTATGTGTATATTTATTAATTATGGCACTGTACAGCGGTTTCAAACAAACGTAACACGAAACGTAGGTAATATTATTATAATAACGAAGAATAAATTTTTACTTCAAAATGAATTAACAAACAGCCAAGTTGTAACTCGCTTATTTGTGATGATTGGTCCCATGCCGTCCAAGTGATAAGATAATTTATTCCAGGTTTCAAAGATAGAAATAGCATTTTCTTAAAACAAAACATACTGTAATTTAAGTAAATTCAAAAATAAACTTCGTTGAAAACTGCATTTTTTTAAAACTTTGATAACTTTGAATTACTGCATGTATTTCCTTGAAAATAAATTTTGATGATATTTAGTAATTGGTATTGCACAGCTTAGAGCAATAAAAAATAGGTGTTTTTTTAAAAAAAGATATCAGATATTTTAACTTTTTTCAAAAAAAGCTTTGTATACATGCAATACATGTTTTTTTCAAAAAAGGTCGATTTACTCAAAATAATGGCTTTATAACCTCATTTTTTTCAGTATCGTTTATAATTCCTTTCTTTCTTAGCTATCTGAAACAAAACAACAGTATTCTATTACAAACACAACTTTACCTATGAATGCTTAAACAACACTAACTTACTCGGCGCTTCAACATCTACCTGACCGATACCCCGATTTGAGCTAATGAAAGGAGTTTTGTGCTAGATGGAGTTTGAGATACAATTGGTAAATATAAACACATAAGAGTTGTGTAAAATACCGATGTATATAGAGAGAGTAGTTGACTGAAATGACCACAGATGGCGCCGAGCGCATTATTAGGACGTGATGTCAAACGGCGGAAATAATTCCACCACGGTCTAATAATGACAGATCCACCACGGTCCTAAAGACATCACGTCCTAATAATGCGCTCAGCGCCATCTGCGTTCATTTCAGTCAACTACTTTATAACATCGGTATTTGACACAGAGTAATCAAACTTAACTATTTATTTTACATAAAATGTTTTACAAAAAGTTTGATTATTTCTCATTATAATAGTAGCTACATATATACACATGACCGCATCATCCAATATAAACCGTGACCCAGATGATTCGCAGGGTTACCCATCAGGTTGTACTCCGTGCAACAGTGTATCAGCAGCAGCAAGGTGCCCATTTTGAACACTTAGTTAATTAAAATATTATTGTAATAAGAAATCTTTGAAACATTTCGTAAAACATTATATGTACTATAATAAATAGTTTACTTTGACTACTCTTACACTGAAAAAAAAAAATAGTCACAAAGACGTAGTAATAATAGTAATAATAGTCACAAAGACGTAATAGTAGTCAAAGAGGTACGGTTTACATCTCTATAAGTTTTAGAATGCGTTAAATTGATTATAACAAAACCTAGCTCAGCTGCCGATACAATCTGATACCCATAAACACTTTACCAGGGGGAGAAATAATCTGATTCTTCCTCGTCCAAATCTAGAACTTTTTAAAAGGGATCCGAGCTACGTCGGAATTATATGCTACAATAAGCTAACCCTCTAGTATAAAAAATATATGCCGCGAAGGAAAAATGCTCCAATAAACTTTCGTTATAATCTATCTCATATAAATAAACTCAAATTATATCTCGTTGAAGGAGAATTGTACGACATTAACGATCTCTAAAAACTGTATGCATCTCGACTATATCTCTTTCTGTAATAGGTTTTTAATCGGTTCTCAATTTGACTAAAATTTATTGACTATTTCTATTATTAGGTAGGCACATAATAATTATATCTTGACTATTTTTATTTGCAATATATTCACTAAGATATTTTATTTTACTTTTTGACAACCGTCACATTTTTCTTGTTATTTTTGACATTACATTTATTAATTTTATACTAAAAAAACTTATTTTTATCGGTATTTTAAAGAATTAATTACTCTGTGTTTTTTTTATCTGGTAAATTAAATGGTGAGACTCGATTTACTTCTACAATAATACCTTCTTTATTCTTACGAGTAACCTTTTATGTTTTGATTATTAATAAAAGTATTTGATCATTAATGAAGAATTAAATCATATCACGGATAAATGTAAATGTAATACAACTGTCTATACAACTATGTATTAGTTTTTAGGACAATACATTATTTGTTTTGATTTGATTTGGTAAATAGTGGTTGTTTCTTGAAGAGATTCGGAACCTTCCAGGCCCAAGCATCCATTCAACCAGTTTTTTATTACATATTAGTTACTCGGACTGATATTTTTGCCTGCAGGTATAATATTATACACCTTATGTCCAAGATAAATAAAATTTCTTTAGCCAAATGATGAATGCATTAGGGAAAATTTAACGTAGTCACTCATGTCTTGCTTAATTTATTTGTTGAGATTTTATTTTATCCTTAGGAATGAACCGACTAAAAATGAATCATTTTTATATATTACATCCGCACTTATAGAACCTGTATCTCCTTAACCCTTGGAGTAAATGGGTATTTTCATGGATGCATCTGTCTCTTTTGCAGGATTTTCGGCGACATCGACCTTAAAGTACTATAACTACGAAACTACTACACCAATCATAAAAAGAACAACTGCACAATGATTGCATTGAAATTTCGAATATAGAATATTGAAATATCATTTTGTAAAACAATTAGATAATTATGAATAAATATGAGAACGTCAAAGAAGTGAAAAAAACGCGGAACCAGATCTGGTCGTATCATACTCAACGGATAATTGTTTCAGAACCAGATTTGGTCGTATCATACTCAACGGGTTAAATGCAAGTTCTTATGCAAGTTTACGTAATATTATTATTTAAAACCCTTTCTGCGCGAAAAGAAGTGGATAAAGAATCATTCTCGCCCATCCACTCCAACCAATAATATCGTAGTATAGACTGGAGTCAAATAAAGCATATTACGTCAATTGATAGTGGGTCGGTTCAATATGTTGCAGAGATCCCTAAACACAAAGCCAAGTCGTCTATTGTTTGTGGTTAAATGATCAATGTGTCCAGACCAGCGTTGGTTGTTGTCGATTATGACACAGAAGTTAATTAATCGATTTCACCCTTTTTACGTTCAAAAATTGGCAGTTCAGCTTATTTTCACAGTTATGTATAATTAGGTGAAGATCTTCTGGTGCTTCTCCATTTTTGTAGTGATAAGTTCAATCAACTTGGTCTTGTGGATATAAACAGTTAGCAAAGCCATATATAACCACTGTTTGACTATTCCCATCTCGTAATTTGCATTTTCAAATACTTCACGCCAATCCTTGACACATAATTACTTTATCGTCAGCATATATGATGGTTTTACTTGACCCTAGATCGCATAGACTATTAATATAAACAAGAAACAAAATCAAAATCAAAATCAAAATGTTCTTTATTCATATAGACACAATTAAATATTATTTTTAATTTATGTTCTTATGATGCGTCCAAGCCTTACTCCCAAGCCGTTTTGTCATTTACATAATCAGATATTGTATAGTATGGTTTTTTATACAATTTTGCTTTGATGGTAGCTTTAAACTTATTTACAGATAGTTCTCTAATAGTATGAGGAAGTTTGTTATAGAAGCGTATACATTGTCCCAAAAAAGAATTGCTTATTTTGTGGAGACGAGTAGCACGTACAACAAGGTTATGCTTATGTCTAGTATTAACATTATGAGTGTCGCTTTTTTTTAAAACTTGTCAATATTCTTGTGGACATACAACAGATTTTCGTATATATATTGTGATGCAACAGTAAGAATATTTATCTCTTTGAATTTTTCTCTAAGTGAAACTCGAGGACCAAGTTGATATATAGCTCTTACAGCACGTTTCTGTAGTATAAAGATGTTATTGATGTCCGCACAGCTTCCCCAGAGAAGAATCCCATAGGACATAATGCTATGAAAGTAACTAAAGTATACTATTCTTGCTGTATCTACATCAGTCAGCCGCCTTATTGTTTTAACTGCGTATGCCGCAGAGCTAAGTTTTCCTGACATTTTCTCAATTTGTGGGCCCCATTGTAATTTGGAGTCAATTGTTATCCCTAGAAACACAGTTGAAGCAACAGGCTCCAGTCTAGTTCCATTTATTTCTATATTGGTTTGTACCTGCTTAACATTAAGTGTAGAAAATTTAATCACTTTGTTTTTTTTTTCATTTAATAGTAGGTTATTTACATTAAACCAATTAACAACTTTTGAGAGTGCATTGTTAACTCCGTCATAATTGTACAATTTTCGACTAATATTTAACGTCAAAGAAGTATCATCAGCAAACAATACAATTTCGTGATTATTCCTTATGTGAAAGGGTAAATCATTGATGTATATTAAGAAGAGAAATGGGCCAAGAATGGAGCCTTGTGGGACACCCATGGTGACCATTGATCCTGGTGATCTTTTACCTTTTACATCAACCTTCTGAATTCTATTTCCCAAGTAAGAAGTAAGAAGATCAAGAGCCCCAGGATCAGTCCCAGTAAACTGTCTTGTAAAACGCCATAATTCAAGCCTCGCGGATTCAACGAACGCACACTCATTGTTGTATATCAGTAATATAGCTTCTAAACCAGTCATATATCTTATTTTCGCCCCTATCTCCTGCAGTCGCTGTATTAGATCTCCATGTGGAACCGTATCGAACGCCTTTGACAGATCTAAAAAGACAACTTTACATTTTTCTCCCCTGTATTGTTGACACAGTTTTAATGATCTCGGCCAAATCATCTGACGGCTACAAGCTGGTTTGCTTCTGACGGCTACAATTGGTTTTTAGAAAAAGATATCTTTAGAATTCTATGAGCCATTCCAAGAATCTTCTTTTTTTTTAAATGGGTAATATATTTAAAAAAAATGGGTTGGTAGTTTGAATGCTCAACTGATCAACGCCTTTGTAAATTGGGATATGATTTAAGGTTCTGATTTTCAGATTAACACCTCAGTGTCAATTTGTAAGTCAATATGTCAAAGATTTCTCTATAAGGGTTGAAAATCTTTCAATTTAAAATTATAGTTTTTCAATAAAATAAATTTTAGCAAAACTAAGAACTCTGGAAAAAACAACTAATTCTTTTTTGGCGAATTTTAGAAAAAAGCTAGTTAATTCAAAAGATTTTCTAATTTGTTTAGAGCGTTATCAACTCTGATTATAATAAATAACAGAAGTTTAACCTCAAAAGGTTTTTCATTTTTCTATCTCTATAGCGATTAATATGTTCCTCACCTCAAAAGCCTCTTTGACCGTTTTTCCCGAAATTCGTCCAAAGATTTCTCGCTACATAGAACATAGTATTCGGATACCTATCCATGTATAATTTACAACAGAATCATTTGTAGGAATGCTAATATCGCACTTACGGGAAGTGCCTTAATATTAAAAATATAATAGTATGGGTTAAAGAATGGTAGGTAAAAAAAATAAAACTGATTTTAACCATTTGAAAATTATTTATCAAAACAAAGGGAAATAAGATACGAAATCATGAAATACTGAATGCCTTAACTAAAAAATATATTCATTATAAGGAGAAGTGGAGAGGGGTTAGATTACTTAGACAAAAAATCAATTAATTATTAAGTGTCAAATGTTTTTCTGTAATAAATAATTAGGCTATAATGTAACTAAATTGTTGAAGTAAGAGTACAAAAAACAACATTAATTACACGTCAATCACATCGCCCTATTTTTAGTAAGGTCTTTGGAAAATCACACTGCTATGATTCTAACGAATCGATGTGCGTAGTTGTGTCTAAAAATAAAAATAATTGTTTGTAATTATACAAAAATACATTTATATTGATTTTTTCAAACAGATTTAAGTTGTTTTGAGCGACTTATATGAAGATGCCATTAATTAGAGTGTCTATGTAAATATACTAGGCTGATAAAAAGTGTCTATATATAACATTTGAATTACATAATCGTTTCAAGGCTCAAGGGTATATTTTAAAAACTTCACTTCTTGCCTTGAAAACCTCCACTACTTTTTTGAGTGATGGCTGTTTACAAAGTTTATAAGATTTTACATGACGTAAGCCATTTTAATATTGCTGATAAAACTTCAAAAAAAACAAAAAAACTTTAAAAAAAATGTTTTTCAAATGAAGACAATGTGTTTTGTATGAATATTTTGGAATAGTTTTCGTTTTTTCTGTGTAAACGTAGTTTATAGTTGTAGTAATAAAGTGATGATATGGCAGAATATCTTCTCTACATATTATACAATGTAACGCCTGCCTGTCTATATGTTAATAATTGGAGAGTCGCTAGCTGGTTGCTATCGGATTTTCTATATGGAATTTGACTGTTCCTATCGGTTATAAGGACTATTCATATCGGTTATCGGTTATACGAGATCAAAATCTGTTGCATAGTTTCTAATATGTCATACAAAATGTCAGATAAGTCGGACAAAAGTGCTAATTCCAAAATTTCGAAGTTGTTCAAATATCTCGAGACCTTAAGCGATGACACTCATAAGCGAGACCTTAAGCGATGACATACATAAATTCATATACTCACATACACACACACACACGCCAACAGTTTCTCGTTAAACTTTGTTTTACAATGTCAAAAAACAAAGCCCAAGGACTAAGGCTGAAGCTAGCAGGCGTTGATCTACGTCAACTTGTTTTTCGCAGGCTGTTTGTATCATGTCGCGTGTTAGCTCTAGCAGAATTTCCTGCTTCCGCGACCGAAAAACTTACAAAAATGTCTTCAAGAAGCTCTTAGTGTGGTGTCTTTCCAAGGTGTGGGGGCTTCCAAGATGTGGGCCTTCCCACGCGTGGCCTACATACAGACTCAACCCTTCAGGTTGTAAGGCTAAAGGTGACGTCGGACGGCGTTGTCGAAATCCTCGTTTTTAACGTCGCTCGGGTCGTGTTTAATCCGCTGTAGGTAGTATTTCCAGGATATGCACTCGAGGTTTGTATTGTTAATAAAAAAGATAATAATAATTTTTACGTTTTAAAAAGCTTCTAAGCCATTAAAGTTTTATTTCCTATAAAATGTAGTCTATTACACTATTTACGAATTTACAGTAATTGCGTTTATGCTTCAAAGCACGTACTAATAGTTCTACTTTAAATATGATCTCCGATATGATCTCCGACAAAGCACTGTTACAATATGATCTGCCCGGCACTTAAGTGTGATCTACCCGGCACTTAAATGTGATCTGCCCGCAAGGCACTGTTAAATGATCTGCCCGATGGCGCTGTTATTTGATCTGCCCCGATATCGGCGGGTAACCGACCTTATATAGGTATGACCGCTGCGGCCGGCCCAGTGGTGGGGCGGGTTGCACCCCGCCTCGCCCGCGGGTGCTGACCGACGCGTTGTTATATGTCGTTTCCGTAAAGCTAATGTACTATAATATTGTATACTATTTTACTAAGTTAAGAGTGTACATACGACCTTAAACTCTAACTTATATTAACTTATGATTATTATATACATTTTAATAATCATATACTATTGCTATGTCCTATTTTAGGTTGAATTTAAATATTTTCACCATTTATTGGCCGATTTGGCTCGGACTTAGTCTAAAAATTAAATTAAATTATTCTAAACATTTTGACATTTTCATGGCAGCAATTTTGTGGATTTCTAGTGATCCAATATTCAAGCTGGCGCTTCCCAAAATATGAGTCATTCTTTGTACCTACCTGGCTGGCGGGGTGGGTCGATTTTACAATCGGCGACGGGTTGCTTAATCCTTTTGCCGGCGGTGTGTTTAGGGTGAGTTTTTATTACCCTTTTTGAATGCACGTGCTGGGATTTTTCCGACGTTTTCCTTTGTTCGCGAGCGAATGTTATTTTCGGGTTGACGTGTAATTTCGAAATTTTAGCGTTTGCTTGTAAATATTCCACTTTTAGTTTAACATCCATTAGCTCCCGCTTTTAGTGGAGCTAATCCGGGTATACCTATATTGTGTGCTAAGTGCACTTACTGCCATAAAAAATATTTTTAGGTTGGGGAATTTGAAGGTGCACGGAATTTTAGGCATGACGACACATTATTTGTTGTGATGTTTATCATCATCATGCCTGCCCGTTATTTTATCTTTCTTCCCGCAACATGCCCCTCTCCGTGAGACAAGTGTTTCTCCTCACTCCTCTTCTTCGGGAGGTGAAATTGTTGTTCTCACTTCCTCTTGGTGGGGAGAATAGATAACTGCCACTTTATGTACTGGTCTTTTGTATGATTTTCCGCGACAGCAGATCGTTACTGAACGTACTTGCCTGTCGGGAGCGGTATGTACTTGCTCTATTCGCCCTCGGAGCCAAGTATTTCTGGGTAGGTCCGCGTCCACAAGGATGACTATGTCTCCTATCTGGACGGGTTTTACCGCGTCGTGCCATTTTGGTCTCTTCGCCAGCGTCGGGAGATATTCGCGTACAAATCTCGACCAAAAATGGTTTGCCATTATTTGGGCTATTTGCCACTGTTTTTTGAGGCAATTCTTGGTTAATTTCTAATAATGAAATTTCCTCGTTGAAATCTTGTTGCTGCGAAACCCGAATCAGGTAGAGGTCCGCGTAAGCAAGTTCTTGTGGGGTTAAATGTTTTGTTTTTTCGCCGCTGCGTTTGCAGCGTTGTACGAATCGAAATATCCATGCTACTGTACGACGTAACCGTTCTAGGCGTGAGAATCGTTTTGTCTCGATTAGGAAATTATTTTTTATCGAGGTCATTACATATACCGGTCGACGTTCTTCGTCCTGACCGTATTCTGACGATGGAGATTCATCGTCCGCGGGCCAGTGGTCGCTATTTTCCAGTAGGAATTCCGGTCCGTTTATCCATTTTTTTATTTGGTCTTCACCCATTTTAGTCGCCGTGTCCCGAGTTGCGTTATCCGCGGGATTCAATTTTGTGGGTACCCAACGCCATTGGCATGGTGTGGTAACCTGGTCAATTTCGCCAAGTCGGTGAGCTACAAACACGTTAAATTCACGTGGGTCACGTCTTATCCACGATAGTACGGTCTTGCTATCTGACCATAACGTTGTGGAGGAAAATTCCCAGGTGTGCTGCGATTTTATCAGCTCAGCTAATTTGCTGGCCATTGTAGCGGCTTGCAGCTCTAGTCTCGGTAGCGACATGGGTTTCAGCGGCGCTACTTTGTTTTTGCCGGCTATAAAGGCCGTGCTCGCGGTGCCGTTTTCATTTTCATAACGTAAATACGCTACCGCGGCATATGCTCTTTCGCTCGCGTCCGCAAAAACATGCAATTGTACGTCACGGGCCAGTTTTCCTGTGTGCTGGTAGCTACGGTTTATAGTTACGAATTTTATTTTTCGCAACTCGGCCAACCAGACTTGCCACTTTTGACTGGCACCGTCGCTAATAATCTCGTCCCAGTCCGTCTTATCCAACCATATGGTTTGGAGTAAGATTTTCGCCTTTACTGTTAGTGGGCCCAAAATCCCGAGCGGATCAAAGGTGCTCATTATCACCGATAACGTTTGTCGCTTCGTCGGGGTTTTGCGACCACTCAGTAAGTCGTGATTAATTTTCTTGAGGTCAGTGTCGAATGAAAAGGTGTCGCGATGAGGCTCCCATATAAGTCCGAGAATCCTCTCACTCGCCTCGTCGGTACCGGCCAATTTTATTTTTGTTTGTGAACGTATATTATGTGGTACCTGCTCTAATATTTTTGGATCGTTACTCGTCCAGTTTACGATGTTAAAGCCACCTTCCTGGTGAATTTTCGTAACGGTCGCGATCATTTTTTGGGCGGTTTCTACAGTATCCGTTGAATCTAGATAATCGTCCATATAGTGTTTGTTCACTATGGCGTCGACCGCTTCGGGATATTTTTTCCTGAATCTCTCCGCGTTTGTATTTTTTACAAAGAGTGCGGAGCACGGAGATGAGGTAGACCCGAAAAGGACTACATCCATGGAGTACTCGGATGGTTCCTCTTCTTGTTTTAGGTCGCGCCATAGGAAACGTTGACTTTGGGTGTCTTTTTCTGATAAATGAATTTGTAAAAACATCTCCTTTATGTCGCCCGCGGATCCGTAACGTCCTTGTCGGAATTTGAATAGGATTCCAATCAGAGAATTTAATAAATCGGGTCCTGATAATAGTTGGTCGTTTAGGCTTGTTCCCCCGGCTTTCGCGGCGCAGTCAAAAACGAGTCGCATTTTTCCTGGTTTATTTGGATTTTCAACCGGGAAGTGTGGGAGATACCAAATACGATTTCCAGGGGTGCGTAATTCCTCAGGACTTAATTTATGGGCATACCCTTTTTTCAGGAAATCCTTTATTGTGTCGCAATATTGAGTGGCCAACGGCTGATTTTTGAGTAGTTTGTTTTCTATGGATTTCAACCGTTTTTTAGCCATCTCGTGACTGGCTGGCATCGTCACCTTGTCGCTTTTCCAAAGCAGTCCGGTACTCCAACGATTGCCTTCTAGCTTCGTTGTCTCGTGAAGAAGCGTCTCGGCCCGCGCGTTTGTAACGGCCTTATGGGCGCGTATGTGCGTTCCTACTTCCTCTACTTCGAAATACGACCGGATGATGTCGTCCATCCTTTGGTTTGACCCCGCATTCCGTAAGTGGTTTACGGCGCGGCAAGTAGCCAAATCACCGCCCCCCCCCTCCCCCTAATGTCCACCCAAGTCGGCAATAGGTCGCTATCGGAGCGTTCGGGGGACCGGCTTTTATCGTTCTGGGAATGATTAAGTCATAATGATCTATTCCTATTAGAATTTGCGGTGCTCCTTCAAAGTCGCAAAACGGTATGTCGGCTAAATGAGGCCATTTATTTAGCATAGATTTAGCACAGAATTTTTGTGCTGGTAAATCCAGCTGTTTTATGGTCCTGGCGTTACATAAATCATAATATTTTTTACCTTTCAGCGGTCGGATCTTACAGTCTATTCGCTGCGTTGTCGCGTTCGCAACTGACATGCCCGAGGCGCCTACTAAATTTAAGGGGCTAATTTCCCCGTGTAGTCCTATTTTATCCGTTATGCTCTGATCTATTAATGTGATTGAAGATCCTTCATCGCATAACGCTAGCGCTTTTATAACGCCTTTCGGCCCCCGTAGTTCCACGGGCGCTACCCTTAGAATCATTTTTTCTGATCCGTCCCACGTATTAGCTACTGTATTAGGGGTATTTTGGTCGTCGTTTGAGGGCTGATTTTTTATCGCGGCATTATTTTTATGTAATAATTTGTGGTGAGGCCACTTACAACCTTCTATCCCACACGGCTCTTTTACGCTACATTGCGCTTGGCGGTGGTCTTTTCTAAAACACCGTGTGCATAAGCGTTTTTCCTTAACCCATGTCCAACGTTGATTTATTGTCATTTTTCCTATTTCGCGGCATTTAGGGGTTAAATGATTGTTTCGCCCGCACTTTAGGCAGGCGTCTGTTGACTCCTGAGTGTCTGTAGCAAAAACTCTTTTTTTGCTCGGCATCTCGGATCGATTGTTATTATACTTATTTTTTGAATAATTGTTTACGGGATCTTCTTGAGAGGCGGCGTCTATTATTGTCTCTAACCAGTTTCCGTAATCTAAAAGAGTAGGATGCGGTCCATGGCCGGCGGAGTACCACTGCAACCGCAAATGTTGTGGCAACTTCATCACTAATTCCTTTAGCAGCGGTGGATTTGTGAGATACGCAGAATGACCCATATTTTTTAAAGCATGCACGACATTACAAACGGTAGTGCCGTACTCAACCAACTTAAATATCGAATCACTCACCAATATTTGCTGCGTACTGCGTGCTTCCTGCATGAGCGCGTCGATGCGAGCGCCAGGTCTGCCAAAACGGCGTTCCAGCGCTCTCCGGATCTCCGGGACATTGCCGGGATCCAGTAACATCGCGCGTACTGCCTCGCGCGCGGGTCCTCGCAGGCTTTGTTGTAGTCGTAGCAGATTGTCCGCGTTGGTGAATCCGCACATTGTCGACCCCTGATCGAATAGTGCGGCGTATATTGGCCACTCCTGCATGCTGCCGTCGAACTGGGGAAGGCTGCGTAGCATCTTCGCTCGGGTCTGCATCATGTAGACGTCGGGCGGGCTGCATTCTTCCTCTTTCTTCATCGTCGGGACGTCGCCGCTCGGTCGGGCGTAATTGCTCGCTCGGGCGGTGTCACTCGGTCGATTGGCGGTGGCGGCTGCGGCGTTATCGGCGATCGCTTTCGTGACGGCGCTCGCGACGGCTCGTTGTAACGCGGCGTCGCTTGCCTTTTTGTCCGTGGCGTCGTCGTCTCTTAACTGCCGCTCGTAGGAGGAGGCTCTTGGATGGGAGTTGGCGGCGGCGGCGGTGGCGGCGATCGCTTGCGTGACGGCGCTCGCAACGGCTCGTTGGAATGCGGCGTCGCTCGCTGTTTTTTCTGCGGCGTCGTCGTCCCTTAATTCCCGCTCGTTCACCCATTCCTCTGTTCGTCCGGTCGTTAGTCGGCGGCTCTGTCGTTCCGCTCGGCTGTCGGCTCGGCTTATTTGGTCGTCGTCGTCCATATATAACTCTTCCTCGACCTCTGCTTCTATCAGGAGTTTCCGCAGTTCGAGTTGTCGGTCGATCCGTTCCGATTCGATTCGGTGAGTCTCGGCGGCGAGTTTGGCGGCGGATTCCGCTTGGACGGCTTTCACTGCGGCTGCGGCTGCGGCTTCTTCCTGGGCGGTTTTCGCTGCTGCGGCTGCGGCTGCGGCTGCGGTGTCGGCTGCGGCTTTTTCCTAGGCGGCTTCCATCTCCGCTTCCAATTGTCGCCTCCTGATGGTGGTGGTTGCTGATCTGGACGATCGATGACTTGTCATTGACGGCGCCCTACTGCTGGTAGACTGTGCTCTGCTGGCTGGTCTCTCAGCGGTCGTCGTCTTGATTGCAGATCTCGCGGCATCTTGTTGATCGGCTCGTAGTTCTTGCCTGTGAGCGTCGATCTGGCTTTTGTCGCGTGCTTTGTCCGCAATCCTTGCGCTTCTTCTAGCGCTCTCTGTCCGTTCCGCGCTCGTTTGACGCGGCGTCGACATCTCGGAGATTTTTCAAATTTTTGTAAAAATTAAAAAAAATATATTTTTTATTATTTTTTACCTCGATGGACCTGCTTTCTGCTTAAGGTCCTGATTTCCTATCCCGTCTCGAAGGACCAAGATGTGGTGTCTTTCCAAGGTGTGGGGGCTTCCAAGATGTGGGCCTTCCCACGCGTGGCCTACATACAGACTCAACCCTTCAGGTTGTAAGGCTAAAGGTGACGTCGGACGGCGTTGTCGAAATCCTCGTTTTTAACGTCGCTCGGGTCGTGTTTAATCCGCTGTAGGTAGTATTTCCAGGATATGCACTCGAGGTTTGTATTGTTAATAAAAAAGATAATAATAATTTTTACGTTTTAAAAAGCTTCTAAGCCATTAAAGTTTTATTTCCTATAAAATGTAGTCTATTACACTATTTACGAATTTACAGTAATTGCGTTTATGCTTCAAAGCACGTACTAATAGTTCTACTTTAAATATGATCTCCGATATGATCTCCGACAAAGCACTGTTACAATATGATCTGCCCGGCACTTAAGTGTGATCTACCCGGCACTTAAATGTGATCTGCCCGCAAGGCACTGTTAAATGATCTGCCCGATGGCGCTGTTATTTGATCTGCCCCGATATCGGCGGGTAACCGACCTTATATAGGTATGACCGCTGCGGCCGGCCCAGTGGTGGGGCGGGTTGCACCCCGCCTCGCCCGCGGGTGCTGACCGACGCGTTGTTATATGTCGTTTCCGTAAAGCTAATGTACTATAATATTGTATACTATTTTACTAAGTTAAGAGTGTACATACGACCTTAAACTCTAACTTATATTAACTTATGATTATTATATACATTTTAATAATCATATACTATTGCTATGTCCTATTTTAGGTTGAATTTAAATATTTTCACCATTTATTGGCCGATTTGGCTCGGACTTAGTCTAAAAATTAAATTAAATTATTCTAAACATTTAGACATTTTCATGGCAGCAATTTTGTGGATTTCTAGTGATCCAATATTCAAGCTGGCGCTTCCCAAAATATGAGTCATTCTTTGTACCTACCTGGCTGGCGGGGTGGGTCGATTTTACAATCGGCGACGGGTTGCTTAATCCTTTTGCCGGCGGTGTGTTTAGGGTGAGTTTTTATTACCCTTTTTGAATGCACGTGCTGGGATTTTTCCGACGTTTTCCTTTGTTCGCGAGCGAAGGTTATTTTCGGGTTGACGTGTAATTTCGAAATTTTAGCGTTTGCTTGTAAATATTCCACTTTTAGTTTAACATCCATTAGCTCCCGCTTTTAGTGGAGCTAATCCGGGTATACCTATATTGTGTGCTAAGTGCACTTACTGCCATAAATAATATTTTTAGGTTGGGGAATTTGAAGGTGCACGGAATTTTAGGCATGACGACACATTATTTGTTGTGATGTTTATCATCATCATGCCTGCCCGTTATTTTATCTTTCTTCCCGCAACACTTAGGTAAGCAGTCATTTACACGAATACTAGTGAAGTAGTCATCTTCTATGCCTTCTTAGAGATCGCTGCAATACTGACCGCTGCTTAACTATTTGTGAGCAGTTTCAGAAAACTTTGTACTGTCTATATTAAAATATCCTGCTCATAGTTGACGCAGTGTAAATATATACAAGGTGCATTATGAAAGTAAAATAAAAATAATAATAAACTCTTTATTTGCACTTAATTCGTATACAAAAAGGCGAGCTTATTGCCACATGGCAATATCTTACAACTAACCTAAACACAGTGGTACATGCGCGCATTGCGAAAATAAAGATTATTACATAACATACAGACAAGTGGAAGAATTTAAAACTAATCATGCCCGAGGAGAGGAAATTGGGAGAGGAACAGGAGAGAAAGGGAAGAACTGGTTACTTCTTAGAAAGGTAGTAATCCCTAATAAACGATGGTAAAGAAGGCGAGTTTCGTATATTTGTTCGTATATTCGTTTCGAAAGTAATGCGCATTTTCTGGGAAAAATAGATTTAGTGATCCCATTGGTACAAATGGTTAAAATTCTTCAAAATAACTCTTGTGCATCAATACATTCGCGGAGACGATTCTGCCACGCCTGAAAAGCACCCTGAAACTCCTCGAGTGGAATGCCTCTCAGTAACCTTGTAACATGATCTTGGATGTTTTCCACCGACTCTCAGTGCTTTCCCTTCAACTCTCTCTTCAGTCGGGGGAATATAACAAAGGCACACGGAGCCAAGTCAGGACTGTAAGGAGGCTGGGGCACCGAGGAGGTCTTGCTTTGGGTCAGGTAGATGGTGACGACGAAGACCGTGTGGCTGGAGGCATTGTCGTGTTGGAGTTTGAAGACGTCTCTGATGTCAGGCCTGACGCGCGCGACCCGGCGTTTCAGTCTCTTGAGTACCTTTAGGTAAAAAGCTGCGTTGACAAATTGTCCTTGCGGTACAAACTCAAAATGGGCGATTCCTCCAATGTGAGGCATCTAGCCATCAGAATAGTAGAATGTAGCCATCGGTGTCCTCGGAATAGTCTTTTGAGTTTGGGGAATATCCAAAAGTCACATGGAGCAAAATCAGGCGAATACGGTGGCTGTGGAACGATATGTGTCGAGTTGTTGACGAAATGGTCACGAAGTGGTACGAGTGTAGTGTGAGACGGCGCATTATCGTGGTGCAAAAAGCAAGTTATCTTTCCACGAATCTGGCCTTTTTTGCGACTATATTCACTCAAACGACACATAACACTCAAATAATATTCCTTGTTGACAGTTTGGACGAGCGAAAGGAATACATAATGCACCACACCACAATAATCGAAGAAAACTGTCAACATGACCTTAATTTTTGATCGACTTTGATGTGATCTTTTTGGTGTTATAGGGAGTTAATGGGCCCTTGCTGAGTTGGCCACGAAGACCCATTCTGTTCAGGGTTGGTCGCACTCACGAGTCAACACCTATCCGACGGCCTCCACGCATGAAGTGCGAGCCTGCGTAGGACTCTGGCCTTGGTCAGTTTCCCCTGGGAATCAACCTTCTGGCGCTCCTGGGCGGTCTGCGCAGCGTGCGGCGTAAGTCAATCGACTGTGCACTCTGACTAACATTCGGGGGAGTCTGGAAGCAGTACTATTTCCTATAGAGAGGGGGTGGTTGCGGACCTTACAGCGACTGCTCTTGAAACGACCATCGGCTATCCGATCCTGGGTCAACAGCCGGGCAAAGGACGCTGTGGTCCGCGATAGATTCGATAAACGCCGTTTCACCGCTTCGTAAGGGAGAGGACCGCGCAAGCGGAACCAATCGAGAGACCGGAGTAATCTGGTCACAATTGGAAGTAAGGGCGTGAATGTCGGCCCGCCAGGTAACATTCCTGGCTATCTCGCGGTGAAGGCGTTGACCTCTTACGGGCTTGTGACGTAGCTAGATGGTGGACTGTTTTGTCCCCAAGTCTTCTACGCTCACTCCAGGGAGATAGAACGACTAATCGTTAAAACTTCCTGAGGTGACGGGCTCGCCCGCTGTAGTCGACAACCCAAGTTGATCTTTTTGGTCTTGCCTCACATTTCACAATACATCAGAATCAGAAGTAGACATCAGAGATCAGTAGACAACAGAATTGTTTTATATCATCATGTATGTATATCCTCTGCTTATCCTAGCATCTTCCTGTGCAATACATAGCCCAGAAAGCATAATAAATACAACAAAATTTCAACGGCATAGAGATTATTTATTTCATTTCATTTAACACAATCATTTCAGATTTTAATGCACTCATGTGTGAGTAATTGCACTTGCAAACGTAATGGTGTAACATATGAGGCGTTGAAAATCCAAATTGATAAGCATTCCGGAATATTGGTGTCAAGTACGTCTTTTCTTTATGCAACTGCACCGTTCACTTTGAGAGCACTATAATATTATCTATGCACTTAGTAGTGGACATTTTTGCATAACAGCTTGCAGAATTAAGTACCTGAAAATACAATACATCAGATGCTAGAATCAAGCACCAGAAAATAAAATTTAAATAATAATTATAATAGATAATCATAGACATAATTATAATAGACAATTTATACAGATAGTCGTAGAAACGCTAATTTTATATCTACTTTATATTGCAATTAATTGTTGTATTAGCATTGCGGAAGTACAAGCAAAAAGGTGACATTTTGCTATGTAACCGGTATGGCATTAATAAGATAATTTATTGCGTTTTAATGAAAAATATATTTTTAAAACATTCATATAAAATTCATTCATAAAAAAACATTTCTCGGAAGATTTAACCCCAGGGTTGTCTTTAACAAAAAAATGGACAGTCATGCCAGGATTGAGAGGGGGGGGGGGACTACGGCATTTATCCCCTTAGGGACCCGCTAGTGATCATTTTTTATAAGCTTTATTTTAACTTATAATGTTCGCATGTAAGTTGTGCGTTTCAAAATTTGCAAACCATTTTTTAATTACTTCCTGGTATCCCACTAAGCTGAAAATCGGTATAATTATGTAAGTTCAGTGTCAGTGCAATATTATGGTGCAATCGAGCGGATTTGATGATGGAACTGGGATGTAGGGACTGGAACTCCCTGATGGCAAATGGTAGGACAGTCGAATTTGGAGTAGTATGTTTTATCATCATGAATACTTTCCATTGCACATGATTACGAGGGTCTGAAGATGGAGCTTCAAGATTACCCCCTGGAACTCCCTAATAGAAAGTGCAAAGATAGTCGAGTTTGGGCTCGTTTGTTTTGTTGTACTTTCAATTACACATGATAAAGAGGGTCTGAAGATGGAGTCGGAAGATTGCCACTGGAACTCCCTGATAAAAAGTAAATCTTGGTTTAAAAACAAAAAAAAAAGGTTTTATTTATTAGTATTTACAACCATGACTAAACTTTGCCAGCCTGAAGTGGGGCTGGGCAGTTCACGTCGCAAGGCAGGATGATGCGAGGTGGCCGAAGAGGCTTGTCCAGTGGAGACCAAGAACTACAAAGCAAGGCGTAGAGAGACCACAACTACGATGGCTGGACGACATAGGAAAAGCAGCAGGGACCAATTGGCTGAGGGCAGCAGCTGACAGACAGACATGGAAGAACAAGGAAGAGGCCTACGTCCAGAAGTGGACTAAACCAGGCTGAGGAAGAAGAAGAAGACTAATCTTTGAACAGCTGTGACTATTGATGGAACCAATTTATTACGAGCACACTGGCACAATTTCCATTAAAGGAATAATCCACACCTTTAAATATTAATTCAGACTTTCTAGTGATAATTACCAAAAATAAAGGATCTCCAAGAAATGTAGGATCGATAGTTTAAGTGGTTGGATAGTAGGATCGTTTATTAAGAGAGGCTATGTTATAACGGTAGAGGCACCTTCAAATGCAAATTCAGCATCCCATACAATTGCGTGGCCATTCTGCCACTTATCTGCGCTTCCAGTTGATGCCGGCTGGCGAAGCTTGCGCATTTTGGTTAAGCCTGAGCCGGGGCTTGGGCTTGATAAAAGCCCGCGCGTCGGACCGGAAGCTGAACTCTGAGGGGGAAATTCGGGACGCAGCCGTTTGCACTGCGCCCCCGACACATCCGGTTCAAAATTTTCAATGGCGGCCATTGTTGTGAAATGCAGCCAGATTATAATTGTTAAGTGCCTCATTGTTTTGTCGCCAAGTCGGATATATACAAGAGTAGCTGGTTTACCTATAATATATGCAGTTACTATACATTATAACATAGTTATAAACCTTAATTTATACACCATTGCATCATTTTATTTATTTATTTATTTACTTATTTCTGAATAAATTTCCATAACACGTTGATTTTGCTTACAATAATAGACAAAATGTTAACAAAAACAAACCGACTCCAAAATTGTTTATAAGTACAGCACCTATGTCACGGTGATACTTAGAACGGGCTATCATAATTGAATTTACATGTTGGTTCAATTCCGATGACAATGTATTTTTTTTATGGTAAGCATGACCTGATTCTACAACTTGCGGTGTCAACTACAACGGGCGAGCCCGTCACCGCAGGACGTTTTAACGATTTTTCGTTCTGTCGCCCTGCAGTGAACGTAGAAGACTTGGACAGAACAATCCAACGTCCAGCTACGTCACAACCCGCAAGAAGCCAACGCCTTTACCGCGAGATAGCCAGTATGTTACCTGGCGGGCCGACCCTCGCGCCCTTGCTTCCAATTGTGACCAGATTTCTCCGGTCTCTTGATTGGTACCGAGTTCGAGGTCACTTGCGCGGTCCTCACCCTTACGAAGCGGTGAAACGGTGTGCACCGAATCTATCGCGGACCAAGGCGTCCTTTGCCCGACTCTGAACCGGGATCGGATGGCCAATGGTCACTTCAAGAGCAGTCGCCGTAAGGTAGGCAACCACCCCCGCTCTATAGGAAACAATACAGTTCCCAGACTCCCCCGACTGTTAGTCGGAGAGCATTATCGATTGGCTTGCGCCGCTCGGTGCGCAGACCGTCCAGGAGCGCCAGAGGTTTGATTCCCAGGGGAGACTGGTTGACCCAGTGTCCTACCCAGGATTCGCACCCCATGCGTGGAGGCCGTCGGATGGGTGTTGACCCGTGAGTGTGACCTGATTCTACACCCTGGGTTGGCATCCGACGAGGGAACTCCTCAACGGTCAATAGCACAGACCCCAAATTTTGCATACTCATTAAATTATGATAGCCCGATCTAATTTTTATCGTGACATGGTTGCTGCACCCAGGGTTGGCTCCCGACGAGGGAACTCCTCAACGGTCAACAGCACAGATACAAAATTTTGTATATGTATCCAATTACGACAGCCCGTTCACCATGGACTGCTGCACCCAGGGTTGGCTGCCAACGAGGGAAATCCTTAACAGTCAACATACATAAAATTTAGGATACGCATTCAATTATGATAGCCCGTTCTAAGTATCACCATGACATGGCTGCTGCTTATAAAAAAAATAGAGTCGGTTTTTCATTTTGTTAAAATTTTGTCTATTATTGTACAAAATGCAGCTTCGGAATTGTAGGATGAACTATGTTGTTTTTAAGATACAGTGGGTACAGACATACATACACATACGGCATTTTCCAGAAATCAATTCCTTAGATTCTCAGGATTAAACTTTACCTTCAATTACTTCGTGTAACGAGATGTATTTTTAGTGAAAGTAAAAATATTGAGTATTCGGCCTATGTAATTTCACTTTTTTTCACCCTGGCCACTTTGATCTTGGATAACTTGGTTTTGAGTCGGAATTTCTAATTCAAATAAAATTAATGCAAGGCTACGTTATTCTTTTTTAAGAATCAGCTGTTTGTTTGTCTCTCCGTCGTTTACTTTTGCTCAAATATTTTCGTTTGTGCAACTATGGTAAAGTTGAAAATTTGCATTATTTCCAAATATGAGATCCTGTGCCGGTGTTTTCTATTACAGCTTCTTGCAGTCTGGCTATACAGTTACCGTAAATGTGTACAGTTAGGAACTGCAAACAATAATGGAGGAGCTCGTGATTAAATAACCGAGCTTGGTCAATCGCTCAACGCCACTGCTCCTGCATGACAACGTATAACCACAGATTTCACTGCAAACGACGCAAAGTTGCAGGAGTTGCGGCTGGAGAGTCTTGGTCACCCACCGTACTTGTCAGACCTTGCTCAAATAGAGTTTAATTTTTTTCAAAATGTAGATAACTTTTTACAAGGGAAAAAGTAAATGTTGAAGAGTCGGTGAAAAAGGCCTTCAAAGCTTTCACGAGAGTTTTACATTAAAATGACAAATCTACATAGATAATAGGGGTCAATATTTCTATTGATTAAATATATTTTCATACGAAGTTTTTGGCCTTAAATTTCTGTTATACTCGTAGAAAAGCAACTTCATAAATTTTATATCCACCGCAGACGAACATCGCCAAACCGAATGAATACTTTGCAATCAAACCGTACTTGTCTAACTGCTGCGTAAACTCTGTAACTAGATTTGTACTATTCGTTTACACAGAAAATAGGTAGGTGGTATGATATACAATCATACGGATACCCTAAAGGATAATGATGAACGCACTATTGCATTACCCGTATAAAATATCGAAGCTGTTGTCAGATTCATATTGTGAAAGAAGAAATTAAACTTTATCCGACATATCTTACGTAGAAGTTTTCTGAATCTAGTTCATTGACGTTCGAAGAAAATAAGATCTGAGAGATGCTCGTCCTCGTTTTACGGTTATTTAAAAAAAGTATAACGTGTGGGCGAATGAGATTATTGTAGATTTAACCCTTACCTTTATACACGATGATATTTTGATTAGTGACATCATTGAAGTGGGTGAATCAGTACGACAAACTAAGCATCTTTTAAAAAAAGTTAAAAAAAAAATTTTTTTTTTTCAAATTTTTTAAACAATGTTTTTATTTTTGTTACATAATAATTTGTAGGACTTATTTTATATTTTTTTTCGACTACTTTATTATTCAGTGGTCATTTTGATTTTTCACTTATTATTTTGTGTTACTGTAACTTGTATATTTTGTGTTACTGTTCTTAATATATTTTTCATAAAATTGCATTTTAAATAGATATCATATAAATTGTCTTCCTTGGAACAGGCACTGCCTAGTTATGATTAATGCAAAATCATTCTGATGTATTTTCTTAAATAAATGAAAACAAATAAAAAAAAACTTTCTCATATTAATCGACGTAAACATGTCGTTTTTTCCATGCAGAATGCATGCATTATCAATGCATTTGAACGCGATAAGATAAGAGTTGTTGGTAACCTTGTGTCAATCACAATTAAATCACGATGGAACATATATATTTTATTTTAATTACAAGCTAATGAAATAAACAGTGTGATGAAAACACGAAACGTTATTAAATTTGCTAAATTTGCTAACTTGCTAAGAGCGCCATCTGTACACGATTGGATCTACTATTACAGAGTGGCTCCATCTACACGCAGTGCGAGGCAGTTTTATGTGCGCACGGTTGCGTGCGACTCGCGATTCGGATTCGGTGCAGTAATTTTTAAAAAATACCGCTTGGTGGCAAGCATATGTTTTTTTGGAATAAGTATCTACTGTAAAAGTATTTTAATATTTTCCGTAATTTATATTTCAGGATATTTAAATTTCACATTTAATATTATGACTTTTATCATGACGTTTTTTTAAAGCGTGACATATTAATATTTTAATAATTAAATATCAATTTAATAATATTTGAGGTAAAGAATCAATAGCTAACGCGATGGTATCTATACATATTCCGATATGTTCACAAATGCAATTTCTCAGGAATAGCGTTTAATTGAAAATTGTGCAGAAAATTTAATATAAACTTGATATGGTTAGTGGTATTAAAAGATAATTAATAACTACTTCATTTTCGTATTTTTATATTATTATCTAAGATTTATTTATTTACTTTAAATAGATATACAGCCATTTATAACCATGGGGGATATTTTTTACACGACTGCCCAACAAAAAAGGAATGTAATGTGTTCAGGGTTCATCTATGTATGTTTTTCGTATTTTTTACACTGTAACTTCTAAACGCTTGAACCGATTTAGAAGTGTGTGGTACCTATTGTTAGAATAGTTATGTCTTGTATCGTATGGTACATTAAGTGACCAAATATCAAGTAAGTAGTTGTCTAAATGTACAAAAGTCCAAATGTCAATAAATTAACATAAATATATATTGTTTAGTGTCAAATCAAAGGTACAAAGTACAATAGTAAAGTAATGTAAAGTACAAAGGTACATTAAGTACACTCCTGATTGAGTACATTCCGGAAATATACATGTATATATGTATGTACTAGCTGCGCCCAGCGGTTTCACCCGCGTGGTGATGGAAAATTGTGATAATGATGATAGAAAACCATATATCTTTATAAATTATAGCATATGTGTTATTGTGATGTGTAAGCTATATTATGGTAGTTTCATCAAAATCCATTCAGTAGTTTTTCGTGTAGTTTTCGAGTAACAAACATCCATACATACATACAAACTTTCGCGTTTATAATATTAGTAGGATAGTAGGATAGAATTTAAATTTCGAATGTCAATTTCTTAGATTTTTTTCTACTTACATGACAATCATCGTTATATTTTAGATAAGTCACGCTATATCTTTATAAATTATAGCCTATATGTGTTATTCTGATGTGTAAACTATATTATTGAAAAGTTTCATCAAAATCCATTGAGTAGTTTTTGCGTGAAAGAGTAACAAACATCCATACATACATACAAACTTTCGCGTTTATAATATTAGTAGGATAGTAGGATGGAATTTAAATTTCGAATGTCAATTTCTTAAATTTTTTCCTACTTACTTGACAGTTATCGTTATATTTTAGATAATTCACGCTATATCTTTATAAATTATAGCCTATGTGTTATTCTGATGTGTAAGCTATATTATTGTAAAGTTTCATCAAAATCCATTCAGCAGTTTTTGCGTGAAAGAGTAACAAACATCCATACATACATACAAACTTTCGCGTTTATAATATTAGTAGGATAAATACATAAACCAAAATTATTACCTAAAAAAACTCGTAATAAAAATAATTATAAATACAATAGTTATTTTTTTGTAACGGCTGTCGGGTTTTTTATTCTTTTTAATATATTTACGTTTTTTAATTAGTGCATATACCTACCTAAAAGTGTCAGCAAGAAAAATAATATTTTAAAAGTATATGATTGAAAGTATCTACATACATCATTTTAATATGTTTTATTTGTATACTTGTTTACGAGTAATAAAAATATGAAATGAAATGAAATGAAAAATACCTTTATTGTACTAACAAAAAAAAAAAAAAATTACATGGGTAAAGAAAACTTAAATTCTATTTTAACTTAGTACAAACGGCGGGCTTATCGTTTCACGATTTCTTACAGCCAACCGTGTAATATTAAATAAAAGTATCAATACAGCTCACATACATAAACATATACACATAAATATACATATACATACATCCAAATATACATACATACATAAAAAAATATAATTTATAATATAATATATGTATATTATAATAATAAATACATAGAAACTACAGATAAATAATAATAAAAATAACTGCTTATATAAAATGATAGATATTACAAAGTTCTTATGCTTCTATCCAGTCAACAACCCAACGAAAGGGGGAAGGGGGGAGGGGATAGGGGGAGGGTTGGTTCTTAGTTAATATTTTGAGGGAGAAAATGTTTTTTCAGTAACGCCTTGAAACAGGGCAAGGATGTTGCATGACGATTAGCATGCGGAAGCTGGTTCCAAAGTCGAGCAGAATGGACGCTAAATGAGTTAGTGAAAAAAGAAGACTGATGTAGTGGAATTGCTATGGTGTTGTCCTGGCTTGACCTGAGTGGAACACCATGACTTCCTAACGGGAGAAAGAGGTCTTTAAGGTAAGGAGGTGCTATGGGACTATTTAGGACTTTATAAAGGAGTGAGAGGGCATGCAGATTTCTGCGCTCACGAATTCGAAGCCAATGAAGTCCATCGCGATATTCGCTTACGTGATCAAATTTACGCAAGTCGAATATATATCGTATGCAGATATTTTGTAGCCGTTCGAATTTATCCAGTATCTTCTCTTTAATATCTATAGTACCGACATCAGCATAGTCTAGAATTGGAAGTAGCAGTGTTCTTACTAAAGTTTGCTTAGTTGCTGCTGGAAGGAATCTCTGTAACCTTCGGAGGCTATGAAGGCCATTGAAAATACGACGACTAATTTGATTGGCGTGTGCCTGCCACTACACAAATATCACACTATTGAAAATATCACATTCAAAGTACACATTGAAAACATCACAAAACGCATGCTTTGCATTACAGAATAGCCTTCATAATATTAGGTACAATTGGAAAGGGACTTAGATCAAGTAGTTTAAAAAAACAAATAGTAATATAAGAGAGTATTCTTGATTGGACTCTTTTTCATTCTAGGGAATAATTTAGTAAAATATATTTTTTTTTAGAAACAAATACTCGTATTATTATGATATTCTTTTATTATTGTTTTCGCTTTTAAAACAAATATATATTTCTCACTCACAGTCTTGCTAAAATGTAATTTTTTAAGTTAGTAAATTTAATCAGTTAATTACCAAAAAAAATTGAAACTGATCATAATTTTCCATAATACTTCAATTGACCAGGAAAGTTTTATCACTCCCATCTATATATGTTTAGGTATACATTTATTTCCCGCAAGCAAAAATAAAAACGAGTAAATAAGCGAATGAATTTACTCGCCGCTGCGACTCAATTTGAAAAATCGTTATTTTCAATTTGTAAACCGTAATGAGCATTCATAGCGACGAAATGTCGTTAGCATATCATACATAACTCCCCGCTGCTACGTCGCCAATTTTGCGGGAACGGTAAGTAAAGTCGACAACAAAATTGCGATACAGGCGGTTTAGAGCTTCGGGGAGAGTGGCCGTTATATGAAAAGCGCTCTTCATCCGAAAAATATCTCTCAAATCAAAATCGCATTACCCTAAAATGTGGAAAAGCACAAAAATAAAATTTATCACAATCAGTTCAGCTCCCTCAGAGAAACCTTAAAAGACAATATTCTTAATATGCTTAATAGACAAAATTCATTCTTTTAGATTGAAGGACAATGGGTAAAAATTAAATATATTAAAAAGATTAAAAAACACGACTGCCGTTACAGAAAATGAACTATTATATTTATAATTATTTTTATTAGGGTTTTTTTAAATGAAACATTTGTGGTTTATGTATTTATCCATTTAGATGCATGTATATTTCCGGAATGTACTCAGACCTTTCAGTTGACACTAAACACTATATATTTATGTTAATTTATTAGCATTTGGTCATTTAGACAACTATTTACTTGATATTTGGACAGTTTATGTACTCTATGACACTTGGGATGACACAGCGAATCTAACGATACCACACATTTCTAAATCGGTTAATGCGATTAGAAGCTATGGTGGAATAAAGAAACAGAAAACATACATAGATGAAACCTGAACACATTACACTTCTTTTTTGTTGGGTGGTCGTGTAAAAATGTATGGGCGCTAGGCCCACCTATCCAATAACAATAACGTATTTAGCATTGGAAAGATCTATTTATCTAGAATATTTATTACTACTACAACTTAACTTAATTATGAGATGTTTCGGAGTTTTGAAGTTCGGAATTTTCTTAAATATGGATAATTACACGAAAACCCCAATGCCAATTATTTATTTATAATATATTATTTGCAGTGAAGATCCATTAAGATCCATAATATACCAAAAAGGTGTAATATGATGTTTGATTACTGGGCACACTATGTTGGACAGCTGACCGTAATACATACGTCAGTAAACAAAGCGGCAATGAAATCATGAGACACATCTCAGTATTTCCCCCCCCCCCCCCCCCCGCATACACTGCTGACAAACTCGAGCATTCTTATGTTGTACTCACACATCGTATGTACTTTATCGTTTCGGGTATTCTGAGACGGTTATCGTTTAAACAGTTATAAAAATACACTGCCCTGATGTGTTAGGTGCCTTATGGGATAAATAGAGTTGTCAACTACAAAGGGCGAACCCGTCACCTCAGGAAGCTTTAACGATTAGTCGTTCTCTCTCCCGTGAAGTGAACGCAGAAGACTTGGACAAAACAATCCACCGCCAAGCTCCGCCACATGCCCGCAAGAGACCATAATCGCCGCCACAAACCATAATCGGCGCAGACATGTAATTGGTCATATTACTGTTATTCGTATACAATATCATTAATGTCAACGCTTTTTATCTATCTCAAAATAAAAACAAATAAAAAAATACGTGTGGCACTCGGGGACTGCCGTGGTAAAGCTATTGCATAGTATTTTTAACAACTTATGCAATTGTAATTAATTTTTTTTCTGATATCAGATAACTGCGCTCTATCGGAAAACGTTGAAATTATTCCGAATCATTTGCGGCTGCGAAAGCAAATGATTCGGAATAATTTAAACGTCTTCCGATAGAGCGCCGCGCACGAATTTTTTATTCGATAAAGCAAAAAACCCGGATTATTCGAAAAAAATCGTAGATAAAAAGATAGATAATTAAATTATCTTTAAAATGGTGCAGGTTTCATAATAATACGCCAGATAGTATTTGCGTAGTAGGCGTTTTTGTGTTACTAATTTCACAAATTAATTACACTATGTAATATAAACAAAATCTAAAATATTCAAAGCTAAAAATATTAGGAAAATGTTCTTGTTTAACATATTTTTTTCGAATCGTCAGCAGTACTCGTTTAGACGTAATTATCAGTTTAAAATCATTAATTTTCGTTAAGAAATTTCTTCATTCGGTCGCCGCGCTGGCCTAGGCCCGCGATAAAAGCTATGCAATAGCTTAAAAATATATAAAAACACTTTAAAATTACTAAAGCAGACTAAATTCATAGCCTAGAAAAATCGTATGAGAGAAATTAGGTATGTATTTCATATTACATAACGTTTCTATTTTGTGTTTCCTTCGATATCTGCTAACAATATAAATATGGTGCATTTTATCAATTTTGTAGGAGGCAAACAAAAGGTTATATAAAAAGCTGCAACGAGGCCACGTTGGAACCCCGATTCTCGTTTGTTACCGAAGTTAAACAGCATTAGGCGCTGCAAATACGATGATCGGTTACCACCTGAGTGTTGACCGCGTAATTACCCGCTTAGAAGATGTTACCCTAGGCGAAAAGTTGTGTTCCAGGATGAGAAGAAGTTGTAACGGACCTTAAGTCCATTACATGCGATCAACAAATGCATCGATTTCCAGTGAAAGCCACAGACAAAATTCAGCTATTATTTTGACTCGTGCAGCTATGAATCAGCACTACGAAACAATACTTTTACTCGGAATATTTTTGGTTTGCATCATTGATCGGCCTATATAAACTGGCGCAAAAGAAACCAAATTATCATTCCCCGAGTGATCACCTTCCCCCAAGGTTGCGACGGCATTCGGCGCTCTCTCTCACGAGTTACGTCAACGAATCCGGCTCCTTGGTTTCCTTTCCTCATTCTCCCTGAGTCTCGAAGCATCAGTCTGTAATCCCACAGACGCACAATCCTCATTCACTACTCCCACATAACCTTCGTCACCCAACCCTCGCGTCTCGATAAAGTAATTCGCGCATCTATACACTCACGTCAACGTAAACTATTTGGCAAGCGTTATAACTGGCAATATTCAAACCTTCGAGCAATAAATTCCTTCTACTTCATTCAAAACCGCCTTTCAATACGGAGATAACTCGTAAGTTGATACCACCACCTCACACCGAACAACCTGGAGTCTTGTGAAGGGTGGTCCCTCAGAAAGTCTTGAGAAAAACAAAACGATTAAAACAGTCATAATGACATAAAATTTCATCGGATTTTCATACGAGATATTTCAATGGATATTAAATTTTACAGACGCTTCATAAATGATCTTCGTGGTACGCTACGCATCGTAGCAACGTCGTCGTACAGATTTGCTTAGCAGTCTCGGATTTGCACCGTGTCGAGTAACTTCAAACGAATAGGTACTATTAAATGTAATAGATACATTTGCAAATACTACAGCGCTACGCAGAGGTGTCGATATTTAATTACTGTCTAATGTAATGTAGATTATACAATATGTATAATATGCCTTAAGGGTTCGTACAATGCGAATGCGGTAAAACTTTCCATAGCAAGTTTATATGTGATTGTTTTTGACATAAATATATTGATTGGCCACTTAAAATAATTAAAAACATTCTGAATAAATTAGTTTTTTCAAAAAATGCAGGGTTTCACTTCAAAAATCAATAAAATGTTCCTTTGCTAAAATTTTGTCAAAAAACTGGGAAATTTTCAACGGTTTTTAACTCATTAATTTGATTTCAGTTTAGCTAACTTTGATTAAAGTTTATTTTCCATAAATATCGGGAACGTTCACAATTACTGAAGCAAGAAACCTTTTTAAACATTTTTACCAAATTCTCACTCCATAAAAAAATATTACTATATGTTAAAAAAAAAAGAAATACTGTGTACATATCATTCACCTTATACAATAGATCCTGTATATATCAGCTTATACCTTAAATACTGAGTATATATTTCATATTATACCTTAGCTATGACTACAGGTCTATATATACATATTAGAAGCGATTTCATTAAGGTAATTATCACTGAATGGAAAATTGATGTTTTGCGTCCCTCGTGTTTGAGATGGAATCGCATCAGTCAGATAAGAAGTCATTCTTATCTGACTGATGCGATTTCCCGTACGGTATGGCATCCTTGCCCCAGATTGACGTGTTATACTTATGATCTCGTTCAATCTTTTCAATCAATCGTTATGTTAGGTACTCAATCGTTTGTTAGGTACACAAACTTTTACTTCCTACGAAGGCGATTTCTAACCGCCACACTATGGGCCAAATCACGCAGTTTCATATCAAAATTCAATACATTCTTAGTTCATTGTAATAAATAACACAGATGGGCATTCACGGTAGCTCAATATATCAAAAAATATTTGTTAAAAGGTTTCCAGCGTATGCGATAAAGCGACGCATATTCGTTAAGCGTATTCGTTAAGAAATTTCTTCATTCGGTCGCCGCGCTGGCCTCTAGGCCCGCGATAAAAGCTATGCAATAGCTTAAAAATATATAAAAACACTTTAAAATTACTAAAGCAGACTAAATTCATAGCCTAGAAAAATCGTATGAGAGAAATTAGGTATGTATTTCATATTACATAACGTTTCTATTTTGTGTTTCCTTCGATATCTGCTAACAATATAAATATGGTGCATTTTATCAATTTTGTAGGAGGCAAACAAAAGGTTATATAAAAAGCTGCAACGAAGCCACGTTGGAACCCCGATTCTCGTTTGTTACCGAAGTTAAACAGCATTAGGCGCTGCAAATACGATGATCGGTTACAACCTGAGTGTTGACCGTAAAATGTTTAGTTTTAATTGCATACATTTTTTTTCTGCTTTTCATTTTTAGTTTTAATTTGTGTAAAAACGCATTTGTAAGACTAAATCCTTTGATAGATTAAAAAAAAATAATACGTGTGTCACTCGGGGACTGCCGCGGTAAAGCTATTGCATAGCATTTTTAACAACTTATGCAATTATAATTATTTATTTATTTTATTTTTTATGTTATCAGATAACTGCGCTCTATCGGAAAACGTTGAAATTATTCCGAATCATTTGCGGCTGCGGTAGCAAATGATTTGGAATAATTTAAACGTCTTCCGATAGAGCGCCGCACACGAATTTTTTATTCGATAAAGCAAAAAAACCGGATTATTCGAAAAAAATCGTAGATAAAAAGATAGAAAATTAAATTATCTTTAAAATGGTGCAGGTTTCATAATAATACCCCAGATAGTATTTGCGTAATAGTCGTTTTTGTGTTCGGTTAGACCTAATTTCACAAATTAATTACACTATGTAATATTAACAAAATCTAAAATATTCAAAGCTAAGAATATAAGGAAAATGTTCTTGTTTAACACATATTTTTTTCGAATCGTAAGCAGTACTCGTTTAGACGTACTTATCAGTTTAAAATCATTAATTTTCATTAAGAAATTTCTTCATTCGGTCGCCGCGCTGGCCTAGCCGCGATAAAAGCTATGCAATAGCTTAAAACTCTGAAAATTGTAATCAAATGCGGCAGTTCGCGCGTGAACAAACAAATGTTAATTCAGCACAGTTAGATACAGACCTTCTAGGTCTAGTTGGTTGTGCGATTTCGGCTCATTTCGGATATGCTAGCATATTTATATGCATAGAGCTATATTCTTTATCTATACCATTGATTTTACACTATAAAATCAATGTCTATACTAATGTTTATTTTTAACGATTCTGCATGTATAATAGTATGTATGTCCATGCCCTTTTTTGTACATTATAAAATAAAAAAATAAAAATAAATAGTTATTCAGATTTCTAATGCGATTGAATTTTATTTTTGAATTTTAAATAATTTATGTATTAATTGTAAGTTCTATACCCTTGAGGGGGTTTTTTTTTAATTTAATGAAGTTTGAAATTTGAAATTTGAAATAGAGTAGGAATAAAAAGATTTTCATTATTAGAAAAACAAGTGATACACGGTGTATACATGGTAACTATATCGCATTTTATAAATACCAGTATTAAAACAGTAATAGGTTACTGTATTAAAACAGTAATAGGTTACTGTATTAAAACAGTAATAGGTGCGTGTTACTCTTTATAATAATCTTTCCCTACTCCACGGACGAGGCCATCAACTTTCTCTTTTCAGCTGGACTATTCGAAAGGGAAAGCACTGGCTTTCACAGAGTATAGCATATCTATAGTACAGACCGCTGTTTCGATGTTCAGGACTAAATCGACGGAGAGCTAGCAATTTAAATAGTACAAGAGGCAGAGACAAAAAAGTGCAAGAGTTTTGTATAACTTGATACTTTCAGATCACACATTATTTTGGCAATAGAATGCGTGGGTAGATTCAGCAGGCTAGACTCCGGGACATTTGGCGCTCGCGTATTAGGAAAGGTGTATTTTTAATTAGTACCCCCAAAGTGTTTTGAAAGAGCAGAAAATTCATCAGTAGACAGTGGATGCAATACAGAACTTGAAACAAATGGTCAGACTGCTTAACTATAGAATGCGTGGCGTCAGCATTACTCCATACATGTCACAAAAATGATGTCCGTTATAATGCGCGGCACATTAGACCGATGCGTTATTCTTCTTCTCGAAGTGCCTCTCTATTACTGGAGGTTGGCTGTTAGCTCTGAATACTTTTGTCGGTATTGCGCCATCCGGAAAAGCTGTTCCGTACTGGTGATATCGGTCCACTCTCTGACATTGCACAACCGCGATTTGTGTCTTCATCCACGGCGTTGTTTACCCTCAATTTTGCCCATCAATATCAGTTGATATCTGTCTCAGTTGATGTCAGAAGCAGCTGATATCTGTCTTGCGCCAGCACGTGCCCCAGATATTCAATATTGAGCTTTTTGACGGTGTGCAACAATTTTCGGGTCATACCAGCACGCTGAAGCACTTTTTGTAACTTTATGGGTCCAGCTTATACGGAGCATTCGACGGTTATAGATGCGTTATAGAGTTGTTATATGTAGATACCGACAAATGCGTACCGGCGTTTTGCAGGGACTTAATTTTTGTGACATGTGTGGAGTGATGCTGAAGCCTCGCGTTCTATCGTTCTACTGTTAAGCAGTGTGACTATTTGTTTCGAGTTCTGTATTGCATCCACTATCTGCTAATGAATTTTCAGCTTTTCCAACTCCTTTTGGGGGTACTCTACTATTAGTACGCCAGCGCCAGGTGTCCCGGAGTCTGGCCTGCTGACTCTTACCCAGAATTCTATGGCCAAAATACTGTCTGATCTGAAAGTATCAGCTTTTCACAAAACTCTTGTCGACGCGTGTTCTAGTTGGGCTAGCTCTACAACTAGAAGGCGCGTCGACATTTTTACGTCGCTGCCTGTATCTACCTCTATCGGGCATCTCGCTCACGCCCCGCGTCGGCCTTCGCGGAAGGAGTGATACGAGTCGAAACGCGAAATAAAATTGTTTGTCGCGAGTAGCAATTTCGCCCGGGGAGCGACTGCCAATAATCCAGTTTCCAGAGACCGAGGCGCCCCATGCATGTACCGCGAATCTTGCAGCTTTCGTCCTTATTGCATGCAGCGACACGTCGCTCGTTTGAGAAATCAATTTAACTGCTACTCGGGGAGCATCTAAATTGTGCGGATGTCGGAAGTCGCTTGCTCTTCTCCCTCACGGCGTTTTCGCGTGGGCGACAAGTTAGCTGTAGAAAGACGTGAAAAATTATTAACCTGCCGATACTCGGTGATATTTATTTGACTTGGTGCAAGAACAGCTACATGAGTTAAGCACGCCCGTATCAAGGCGGGCGTGGGGGGGGGGGGGGGGGGAGGGGGGGGGCGAACCGGGTTACCTGCCCCGGGTGGCAATTTAACCCTTAAAAATCCAGACATAACAATAAAACTCACGACGGCATGTTTTCAACCCTCGATTTTTTTTAAGCTATTGCATAGCTTTTATCGCGGGCCTAGGCCAGCGCGGCGACCGAATGAAGAAATTTCTTAACGAAAATTAATGATTTTAAACTGATAATTACGTCCAAACGAGTACTGCTTACGATTCGAAAAAAATATATGTTAAACAAGAACATCTTCCTAATATTCTAAGCTTTGAATATTTTAGATTTTGTTTATATTACATAGTGTAATTAATTTGTGAAATTAGGTCTAACCGAACACAAAAACTACTACTACGCAAATACTATCTGGCGTATTATTATGAAACCTGCACCATTTTAAAGATAATTTAATTATCTATCTTTTTATCTACGATTTTTTTCGAATAATCCGGTTTTTTTGCTTTATCGAATAAAAAATTCGTGCGCGGCGCTCTATCGGAAGACGTTTAAATTATTCCGAATCATTTGCTTTCGCAGCCGCAAATGATTAGGAATAATTTCAACGTTTTCCGATAGAGCGCAGTTATCTGATATCAGAAAAATAAAATTAATAAAATTAATAAATAATTATAATTGCATAAGTTGTGAAAAATGCTATGCAATAGCTTTACCGCGGCAGTCCCCGAGCGCCACACGTATTATTTTATTTGTAGGGGGTGTTAGGGGCTCTTTAGACGATCAAGCATGCTTGTCAAGCATCGCGTCGCGGGCTGGGAAGGGATCGTAAACCGCAGAAAATATTCAAATATTTTTTATTTTTATATTTTTTTCAAGTATTCACAAAAAATGCCTAATTTTGATGTTTCAGGGAGTCACGTTAATTAGACGTAATTGATTGATGAATGACGTGACTCCCTGGTATAAAACTACAAAATTCGGCATTATTATTAAATACTTCAAAAAAAAATTGCATATTTCCTGCGGTTTACGATCCCCTCCCAGCCAGCGACGCGATGCTTGACAAGCATGCTTGATTGTCTAGAGAGCCCCTTAGTGCACTCTTGCTTGGCTTATTTAATGAAACCGACTTTTAACGCATGTAATTGCACAATTACATAAATACGGAAATCGGCCGCCCGCGGATTGTCACAAAAGGAAAACCACCGATCGGTGGTTTTGGCATTTTAGCGGTTAAGGGTGCGCCGAATTCATATGTTTGAAAAAACCTTGTTTCACTAAAGCGCCACGCTTCCAGAGCGCGTCGTACTATCAATTGTTCATTTGATTTTGGAACGCATCCTAAGATGATTTTTGAACACGTGTGCTTGTCTTTGCCAGGAAAAAACCTGTCTCGCCTTTTAAAATCCCTCTCCAGAGACAGAAGGGGACGGGGCAACACGAGCGGAGCCGAATATATGAAAACGGCCGAACGTCAAACAATGGTCGGTATGTTTGTTTGAAAAGCTTTATTGCACTCCCAATAGAGTACAATGTGGTGGGCCTATTGCCAAGTGATAATACCTTCCGGCCATACCACCAGGGTTATTGTAACTAAAGGTTTATGAGGGTAAATTGATATATAAAAGGAGTCACAAATAAATACACTTACGTAATAGTCATCATGGTATAAAATATAAAACAGTGATTAGTAACGTATGCCAACTCGATATCGAAGGGAGGAATGAAATATTAGGACAAGCAAAGAAGACGGTTGAGGAAGGGTGGGGGGGGGGGAGTCATGAGTTGAGTAAATGTTTTTTTAGAGATATTTTAAACCTGGTCAGGTTTTCAAGTTGTCTACATATTGATGCTTTATGTGATAAATTGGAAAGAGGGTGCTATGCACTCAATCGCATCGCTTCATTTCTCGATTTATCAGCGCTGCGCATGTGTTACTTTGCATATGTTCCACTGCTAACATACGGCGCGGAGTTATGGGGGCAAGCAGCCGATAGGCTGAGAGCCTTCGTTAGGCAGTCCGCACAATAGTGCCGTGTAGCGCTTGATACGCGAGCTAGACCTCTGTTTAGAGATCTCTGCATCATGACGCTGCCGTCCATTTATATAACGGAAGTAGCGCTGTTCGTTCGCAGAAATCTAACCGATTTTGAAGTGAATGGTGTGCATCACCACTATCCAACAACATCCCGCAGAAATTCTACGTTCGGCAAGTCATGCTTTATCCAAGTCTGAGAGACTAGCCTATATCGCCGGCCCAGCGGTTTACAACAAACTCAGCGAGCACACTAGGCAGGCGCAATCTTTTGACGTGTTTAAGAGACGCTTTTAGATTTCCCTCAGGTAAGGCGTTTTACTCAGTGGAGGAATATTACTCAAGTGAAGTCTCAGAGGCTTTGGTGGCTAAAGTGTTTAATGATCTCTTGCATTTTGTCTTGTATTTCCTCTTTTTATATTATTATTGTGTTTTTTTTAGTTTTTATGTTAATTTAATTTTTTTCTTTACGATAAAAAAAATATTTGCTAATATGTATGGATGTTTGCTAATCTGTATCTGACTTGTATACTAGTATACCAGTAGACTTGTATACTAATAAAATGAATATGGGCAAAGGCACGTGTCGGGCCGCCCGCCTGCGAAAGACCTGGACATGAGAGTTAGATTCTGAGGTATAGACAGTAATAGATTTTCCTGAGAGTGCAATGGATATATGTGGCTGATTAGGAGTGCGAGTATTTCGCGTTGGTTTTCTTAGTTAACAACTACTTTTTCAATCGTCTCACTTGATTAGTTGATGTGTTAAAAGGCCGCCGAAGACCTGGCTGAAGAAGAACCCACTGGCTACAAAACCTCGTTAAATGGTTCAACTCAAGCACCACCGAGTTGTTCCGCGCCGCAACCTCACGGGCTCAAGTGGCCATAATGACCGCCGACCTCCGGTAGGAGATGGCACTTCAAGTAGACTGTCTACTCTGGACAACGGCAGCTGTAACGTCGCCGAAACGTCGGGTGCTACAAAATTCACGCGGAAAATTCATTTTTTATCGTATTTATAATACTTTATAATTTATCTCTAGTAATAAACTTTGTTTCAAATGTCAGCTCGCAATATAAAATAAGTCAAAAATCGCACATTTAGGTACAGGCGTAAGCCTATAGTACGGGCCAAAGGAACGTTCCGGTGAGGCAATAAATCATTAGTCCGTCCCCGCCCCTTTTACTACCTGCTTGTAGGGATGCGTGTCGCAACCTTCGCAGATTATCTATCAGATTATTATATTATTGAGATTGAGCGGCGAAACTTTTGTCGGGTCACTTTTCAGTTCGTCAAAAAATGATAAAATGTTATGTATAAGGCACCGAGTCTGCATGTTTCAAATTCAATAGCTCCAGGTTAGACAATATGGTCTCCATTGCTCAACTGATAGGCAAGTAATGATGTTTTATCCGCGCAGCATTTTATAATATACATATTATGTGGGACTCATTATTACAAAATGCTACGATAACATTTTACTAATGAATGTTTAGATATTAATAATGACCTATAATATGCCATGCAATGATAATCAGTTATCTATTAAGTACCACATATTAATTACTAACATCACATAATTAGGTTATTATTTCATTACTCTAATTCTAAAATAATACTTGAACCGAAAATATTATTAAATATAGCAATCGGTACTATAATAAATGCAGATGTATAATACCGTGGAATATGCCAACTTTGCCAACAAGGGTAATTTTGCCCGAACAGCAATTTACAAGCAAATCCGTAAATGTAGAAAAATATTCTTGTATTATGGCAACATTGATGACTTTTGTGGAAAATAGGTTATATATGTAGCATCAATAAATATCGCGTTTGTTGTTAGCTTCACTCAGTAACTTGTTAACACTTGCCGAATACAGTACGTGTTTTAGCGGGCAAATTTTTACATCAAGATAAAAGTGAATTGGGCGTCATGGCGAATACACAGGTTAGTTTATTTTATTGTATGTTTTAAACAACTAATTGTAGAACATTTCAATGATAGTTTCAACTCCGAAAGTTTTATAATAAAGTAGTTATGATGATGGGCAAAGTTGTCTAATAATGTTCAGACCTTTGAATGCCAACATTGCCCGCCATCAAAAAAGACGTAGGGTTGACACATTTACATATTATAAAATTATTTTTTTGACGATCGTGACTTAGATGGAGCATATATTTTAAACGAATTATATTTATATTTGTTATAAAACCAAATTTTTTAAGAACATTATTTTTATAACCATTTTTATATTTTTTTAGAACAACAAGCCTAAATCAAGAATCAGAAATAGAAAACCAAGACATAAACTGGGGTCTCGAAAGTATAAAAATTACTCCGATGAAATTATGAAATTTGCTTGCGAAGCGGTTAAATCAGGCCAAATATCTTCAAGAGATGCTGAGCGACAAACAGGTATCCCAAGACGCACTATTGTAAATAAAATAAACAAAAATCACGCAAAGTCCGTTGGGCATCCTACCGTTTTGACAGACGTAGAAGAGTTAAAAATTGTGAGGGTCTTACAAGCTTCTAGCGAATTTGGCTGCCCTCTTACTAAACTGGATCTGAAGCTATTAGTTCATGGATATTTAAAGAAGAATTCACGACATCATAAATTCAAAAATGGAATTCCTGGTGATGCGTGGGTCCAGGGATTTTTAGCTAGGAATGCTGATGAATTGACTCTAAGAACTACTCAAAATATTTCAAAGGCGAGAGCTGAAAAAGGACCACAAGAAATAGCTAACTATTTTAACAATTTAAGCACAATATTGAAAGACATATCAGCAGAAAATATAGTAAACCTTGACGAGACAAACCTTTCGGACGATCCAGGTTCTTCCAAGGCCATTTTCCGAAGAGGCGTAAAGTATCCAGAAAGAGTAGCCAATTCTACCAAAGGTAACATATCTCTTATGTTCACAGCAACTGCGAGTGGTCAGTGTTTGCCTTTATATGTTGTCTACAAAGCTACAAACTTGTACTCCGAATGGATTACTGGAGGACCACCAGAAACCAGGTACAACTGCACTAAGTCAGGGTGGTTCGACAGCGCTATGTTCGAGGATTATTTCGAAAAGAACATTCTTCCTTGGGCACAAAAGTTAGCAGGGACTAAAGTTGTCCTTTGTGATAACTTGTCTAGTCATTTGAGCGTCAAAGTAGTAGAGTTATGCGAGCAAAACAATATAAACTTTGTTTTCATCCCTTCGAGATCTACACATCTCACCCAGCCTCTCGACGTTGCATTTTTCGCACCTTTGAAAAAATCATGGCGTAAAATTTTGTACCAGTACAAACTCAGAAACCCAAACCAAACTGCCCTAAACAAAAAACATTTTCCAAAATTGCTCAGCGAATTAATGGAAGCAATTCGGTTAAAGGAGGCAAAGAACATTAAAAGTGGTTTTAGAGCTTCAGGAGTATTTCCGCTGAATCCACAAGAAGTATTGAAAAAGATCCCAGAAATGCAAGAAGAAATATTATCGTATGGAATTCATCGAGCACTGATGGATTATCTAAAGGAAATTAGAGCTCCAAAGCCGATGCAAGTTAAAAGAAATAAAAAAGTTAATTGCGAGCCCGGGAAATCAGTGACAGTTTCTGATTTCAATATTAATTCATGCAAAGATGCACTTGAGTGCAACACGAAAAAGAAAGCAATGAAAAATAGCTCAAAGAATAAGAATTCTGGAGTGGCAAAATTGCAAAGAAATTATGAAAAAGCTCTATTTTTAGATGAACGAACTGGCCTTTTTTGTAAAACTGATATGATTTCAAATAATGATATAAAAGAGGATCAAGACTGTTACTTTGAAGAAACTCAGGATCAAGACTGCTATTTGGAAGAGACTATCAATAATACTTCTGAGTATTTGACTAATTCTACTCCGAGTCTTAGCAAAATGTGTATCAATATAATTAACACCTATTTGGGCCAATTAGTGCATAATGCTCCAACATCATCGACGTCTGCACATGCTTTTCATAATCAAACATCCGTTAAGAATGGTCCTTCCAAAATAAATATACTCTCCAATGTGATTATTAAAGCAGGAACTCAAACGACAGATGTTCGTTTCTTGAATGAAATTTCTAATACGATCGAAAAGATGCCGTTCGCCACTATACATAATAGTAATTTGCCAGAATACCTGAAAGGAAAGGAAAATAAAGTTATAAAAAAGGTAAAGGAGGAGTATGCTACAGCATCCACATCACAGCCTTTTCGAAAAGGGAAGAAAATTAATAGAAGAGATAAAGTTGGAAATGATTTAAAAAGAACAAAATCGGCCCGAGGGCATACTTCAGTAAAAAAAAGGAGAAACGATCTTATACGAGTAGTACGTCCAGCTCGAGTTCTGCGGATATTGAATTATTCACAGCTGACTCAGATAATTCAGATTATGGAAATTATATAGCTGAATGCTTACGTGAAGTAGAAGAAGAAGAAAAAGAATTCTTGGCAGATATCCCATTTGGACTATATGACATTGAATATTTTACTGAAAACCGCGGCAAAATCAAAGTAGATGACTGGATTATAGTACGGTTTGCTACAAAAAAGAGTTTAAAACATTTTGTGGGTAAAGTACTATCAATCAATGACACAAAACCTACAGTTAAATTTGTACGAAAAGTAAAACAATCCAGATGTGAAAATGGAACCACTTTTACTTACCCAACAGTTGATGACATTTGCACAATCCAGCACTTACCAGATGTAATTTCAGTGTTACCGGAGGCAAAGGTAACTCGACGTGGTCAAATAATCTTTAATGTCAATTTCTGTAAATTCAACGTGCAATAAAGTGTTGACCTTTGTTGTATGTAGTAAAGTGGAAAATTCCTTTTTATATAAAAGCATATTTTATAATTAAGACTGTCTACTCCGAAGGATAGTTTAATTTAAGATAAGAAAAGATTTTGCCAAAAGACACTAATTGTTATTTTTTGTGTGAAATTAAACATTTAATTCTAAACAACATGTTTTATTTTATATTTCCATTTTCTATACCGACGCATACAGAACTTGCTAAAAATGTGAAGACCGATTAATTTTATGATTTTACTCAAATGTGACAACCCTGGCATTTTTAAATTGCTACATGCGGCTTGTATGGAAAAGAGAAAAAATATAAGGGTAACATTGCCAACTCATTCCAGCGCTGAATTTTGAATGTTATTGATTAGATTTCGAAAATAAACGCCATCATTACCCACATCCTTGTACTGGTACTTGTTATCTTCATAATAAAGGCTATATTTGCGTCAAAACTCGACATGGGCAATGTTGGCTAAAAGTCCAGATAATTTTGCCCGCCAACAAAAATCCATCAATTATAGGATAAAATCTTAATTTATAATAATTTTGCTAAACAAATGCATGCACATGGTCTTAGAGTTGCAGCAGATAAAAATTAAACCTACGCGCCCATAGAAAATTCTTTGAAAAATTTATGTTTTTCAAAAATAGCGGGCAAAGTTGGAATGTTTCACGGTACTGTTTTATCGAGCAAGCGTAATTCATCGATAAGCAATATCGATGTTAAACGCATCCTTGTTGACAGCTTGGTTTATTACCCCATCAGAACGTTCCTTTGGCCCGTACTTTAGTTAGATGTGTGACGTGCCTCGAGTTGCATTGGATGGGAATGAATCAATTTGTTGCTTTATTTCAATAAGAAAGTATTTTCGGTGTGTAATCTTAGATAAATTATGTAAAAAATAAAATTGATAAATTAATAAATAAATTAAACTTACAAGTACTGAAAGAAATGTTTTTTTTAAGTATAAGCATGGTTTCAAAATTCGCTTAATAGTCTTGGTAATTTTTGACAGAATATAGAGAATGCAGTTTAAAAGTATTCTTGCTTTTTACTCGCCAAAAGCGATTGAAGCGAGTTTTTCTGTACTCTTGTTACGAATGATTGCGCCGTGATAGACTACAATCAACGGGTTAACTAAATCAATAAAATTATTTTGCTACCATTATATGTACATGTTTGTATGTGAGCACATACAACAGTGTTAGCTTCATTCACAAAGCATAGAAAATGGCGCGTTGGGAGCCGAGAGTCGACTCTCAGCCAACAATAGCAAAAGCAGTGTTTGTTTCCTTTACCGCTTGCACCATCTGCTGGCAGTAAACACGATTGTATTGTCGCAGAGTGCAGCGACACAAGCAAAGAGGGCGCTGCTTCCGCTAATGCATCAGTGGAACTCACAAGTCTGATATAACGAGGAGTACTTGAGCGAACACGTAGTAATGTAATACTAACAGACTTTAAAGGTATTCTAGTAGAAACATATATACATATTCTACGCGGACCGGCTCACTCAGTCTAAAGTTCACTCGCTCTAAAATCGATATCGGGTCAGTCGCTCTAAAATGCAGTGAGAATAATTTTAGAGCGAATGAGCTTTAGACTGAGTGATCCTCCGTTAAAATATTGAAAAATGACAAAGCGGGTCACTCAGTATAAAAAGTAGCAAGTCGGGTCAGTCAGTCTAAAATGTAGCAACCGGTGAATTATAACAGCCTGTGCGCTACCGAAAAATAGCGGTCTGCGGATTGTTGCCAGTTTTCCTCTTTTGTTTCGCGTTATTTGAATGGATAATTACAAAATAATTAATGTTATGCAGCAGGCGTATTTTATACTTGTTACTTTTTAAGATTTGCGAGTACACTTTTTATGCTACGTTCACTGCACTTTTCACGACGTTGTCGTTTGTGCTACGGAGCGCAACGTTCCTTAAAATGGATTTGACGTTCTTGACCTAAATTTGCAAACCTCGAAGTGTAAAATATAGCAAAAAAAATGCATGACTACACGTTGACCTGTCTTCTGCCTACATTACAACAAAACCTTACAAATTGTGAAAAAATATAAGCGGATATATTTGAGAAAGTTTCAAACTCGCATCATATTGTATATCAAATCGTTTCACTTGTACAAATAAAGTGAATAGCAAGTCAGGTACATATGCAATAGAGACGATTTCCACGTACCTAACGATCACATTCTCGAAGACAGAACGAAACGGAGGCCCTCGAATATTTTATTGGAAAAGATTTGAAATTCCCCCACAGTATTGCCGCCTGCGCTCTTCCAATTGTATTTTGAATCCATTGCTAAACCCATTACAAAATTTGCTGTGCTCACGACGGCGTATGTCTGAACCCATTATTACGTTAACGTAAAAAATAAAGTCAGCCAATATTTCGCTGTTGCAAAGACCAGTGTCAGTGTACCTTGTCATATCAAACAGGAAATATTTTTGAGAACTTATATCAAGTACAAAAAATAAGAAACAATAAACCCAGAGAAAAATTACTGGGAAATATAACAAAATATTGCCCGAGGCATATTCCTTGTAGGCATATTCCTTCCAAAACTAAAGTGGTGGTGCATCATTTCACTATCTTCATCGCCACTCATGTAGTGCTATGTATGTATGGTGCGAAGCAGAGGGGAATTTACATCAGGAAAGACATTTTGGCTCCCTATATGGTTAGTAATGGCAGCTTACAGCTTATAGTAGGTAATAAAATTGTTTTAATTCAGCAAATGAACAAAGTTCTGCTAATTAATATTCGAAAATATTTTTTTAAAAAAATGCAGATAATTCGAATACAGTTTAGTCTCAGCTTTAGAGTAGACATCAAACCTTTTCTCCGGAGCAACAAAACACCTGTACGGTGTTTAGTAACAAACACTAAGTACGGTGTTTAGTAATAATATTTGTTTTAAAACGTCCAATATTGAATAAAAGGCTTCTAATTAAATTTTACAAAGTGTACAACTGAACTATAAATCGTACTATTGTACTGAAATATAAATAGCACTGTTAAATATTTTTTTTTCTCTCCTGCATAGTTGACTTGTAATAAGATGTTTGCAAATTTGGGAACGATATCACTCAATTACTCTTAGCCATTTTGTTTTAAATGGATTAATGCTTCGATACGGAATATATGCACATGATCGAACGCGGAATATATGCATTATAGGAACCTTTCTCAAAAAGAAAACGCTATTCAACCATTGTAATGCTAAATCTGATTAAAAAAATCATCGGGACACGCAATATTTCCAGACAAAAAAAACCTTAATTTACAGAGAAAAATGTTTTTTAGGTTTCTGCTTTTAAAAAACTAATATCTCCGCCATATTACTTTAAAAAACAACCTACCAAAACTCACGGGGACGTTTCATTGAATGCCTATATCTCGCTATGTATTGAGGCCGAATAGATTGTTGCAGTTCGGAAGCAGCGCTCAGTTGACGTTAAAAAAAATAATAATCAATACAATAGGTTCCTATAACGCAATAATACCTCGAACGCAACTCCATACCAAATAATTTGACCAACACTACCCATACCAAATAATTTGAAGTTAGCCTAGGTGCAATGGACCTGTTCAATACAGATTTGACAAAAAAAAAGTCAGCTGTCAGTTTCACCCCAGTGAGGTTATAACAGCTAAAATTTTCTTTTTAGTTTATTCTTTTCTAGCTGATACCTAATAAACCTGAATGAAAAGATGGCTGATTCTTTTTTCGAAACTTACGATCCAGCGATGGCTGCAGTTAAAATGTAAAAAAACAGGTGTTCGGCATGAAAAAAGGTAAATAAAGCGACTTTAAATAACACACGTAGTCTTTATTGATATTCATGTTTTATTTTTGTTTTAGAGCAAGAAAAGGATACACTGAAGAATTCAACTATCATAGCAGACCTATTTAGTCACAAAATTATATATTCTTACAAATGACAGTCAAGTCTACACTCAGTCTTTGATCTCACCGTTAAACGTTTTAACCTTGGTCAACTGTGGCGTGGCAATTACCGTGGGCGTTGAAATAATCTAGTTACATAATACTAGTTCTGTTAACGGTACACCATTAAAAACGGCAACCTTTTTGAAACGGTATATAAATAAAAATCCTTACAAATCATTTTTTATTTTTATATGCGCTACAAAAATAAGGAATCAGGTTTTGTTCAAGACTGACAAAGTCCTGTATGTTGGGTGTTGAATGATGTATGTGCTATACACAGTGAGTTAGTTGTCCAGTATCAGCTCGGATGATGGTTGAAAGACTTCGCTAAGTAGCCATTGTCCTATAATCAACTGTCCCAACTCTGCTTTTATAATATATTTCACTCTACACCTTTAAGATCAGCTGCCATTCTTCATAATACAAATAAATCAGTCTGCTCACTGAATATTTTCCTAAAACCACAAAATGATCTTCTAAAATAGTGTATTGTAATTTAAACAGTCGACAAATCCTTTGTAGAAAAATACCTAAATAGCCAATTTCCGCATCTCAAATCCTATTGCTTTGAAGGGGGGACAGACTGCATGGGCGGTAAGGTGTACGCTCACATGTGGCAAGACAGCTGTCTTAAGTATGCATTTATTTGCTTTTAGTGTGATTGAATATCACCAATTTATTATTTTTTTTAATTGTTTTGTATAAATATGTCTACCCGACGCCTTTCTATCCCTAACCTTACCCATACGACCTTTCCCTTCGATGAACTGAGTGACACAGACTTAAATAAGGTATTACTAGGGGACGACATGACCTTGCTACTTACTTGCTACTACGACCACGATACTTACACAATGGATACTAGTAATATTTCCTCTAGATCAACCGATCAAATTCTACGCAACACTTTCTTACAATAAAAATTCTTTAAATATATGCCATTTGAACGCGCAAAGCTTCTCCGGCTCATTTTAGCGAATTTTATGCTCTTTTTTCCAATCAAACTGTAGATGCTTGTATGATTAGCGAATCATGGTCAAAACCGTCTTTACCATCGTCTCTATACAATTTACCCGGTTATAACTTGATTCGCAATGATCGGACAGCTCGCAGAGGTGGAGGAGTCGCTATCTACCTAAAAGACCACTTTTCGTATGAAGTCATTTGCAAATCATCCGTCAGTAGCAGCCCTGCCCCCGAATATTTATTAATTTGCGTAACCATGAAAGATACGAGTACGATTCTCCTTGGAGTATTTTACTTTGCACCGGATAACGACAATTATTTTGACGAATTAGAATGCTCTATTTTTTGGCGATTTTAATACATGTCTTTTAAAACAAAATCATAGATCCTCAAAACTAACAAGGTTAATGTCCTTTAAATCTTTCTTTACTTCCGCTGCAGGCTACACACCACAGCGGAAACTCCCACACTTGGCTCGATCTGATAATGACATCTAATCCCCAGCTCATCAACTTCCATGGTCAATTGACGATCGGCGGTTTCTCAAACCACGACCTTATATATGCCTCTTGATGTTTTCCAGAGCCCTACCATCGACGAGAAACTTGGTCTCTTTAATACGAAGATCATCAGACTTTACGACAAGCATGCCCCTGTGAAAATAGCTAAAGTACGACATCAATCAGACCCCTGGTTCAACGATTCCATCCGGCAATATATGTTAAAGCGCGATAGAGCCCAAGTCTAAGTTTAAGCGTTATCCTTCAGCTGACAACTGGGAATTTTACCGTACGTTAAGGAATCGTTGTAACCAACTATGTCATAATGCAAAAAAATGTTACATTTTCGACTCGCTTGCAAATTGTACTCCCAAAGAAATGTGGAAAGTGCTGAACCAACTTGGAATTGGTAAATGTAAAGGACCCGTAGATCCCAATGTAGATATAGACGTTCTTAATAACCACTTCTCAAAGTCACCGGTTCTACTAGATAATATAACAAAGTCCCGTGCTACCACCTATATTGCCAATTCTAATGTGCCAGTCAATCCGTGTAAATTTCACTTTGTTCCAGCTACTGTTGAAACAGTTTTACTAACATTAAACCGGATAAAATCTAAGTCGGTGGGAACGGATGGTCTGTATAGATATGCTCAAACGTATCATCCAATGTATTATTCTTCCAGTCGTTACCCACATAATAAACTCCTCAATGGAATTTGGTTCGTACCCAGGTCCTTGGAAAAATGCCTACGTTATACCCGTCCTAAAATATAAAATCCTGTTCGACCAAATGATTTCAGGCCAATCTATTCTCCCTGCTCTCTCAAAAGTGTTGGGAGCATATAGTGTTCTCTCAGCTATCAGATTACCTTTCTGAATTCAATATGTTTAATCCCTATCAGTCCGGTTTCTGTCCCGGCCATAGTACTACCTCTCTCCTTGACTATACAGAGTGGCTTATCTCGATTTATCAGAGGAACTGCTCAACAAACTTGAACGTTTGCAAAATGTATGCATACGATTCATCTTCGGTCTACGTAAGTATGATCACGTGTCCGACTATAGGGCACAGTTAAAGTGGTTGCCAGTACGCCAAAGAAATGTTCATATACTTGCTTGTACTCTCCCAATTAACACCATCCTATCTCCACGAGCTTTTTGAACCACTAAGTTCCCACGGTCTCGTACTTCGGTCAGCCTGACAGTTTATTAAAAATTCCGAGTCATAATAGTGATTTCTATTCCTATTCTTTCATGATGCAAGACTCTGGAACGATCTCCCAGCAAATATACGAAACTCGCCTTCGTTACCATCGTTTAAGACTCACCTTAAGGATTACTACCTTTCTAAGAATAACCAGTTCTTCCCTTTCTCTCCTGTTCCTCTCCTCGGGCATTATTAGTTTTAAATTCTTCCACTTATCTGTATGTTATGTAATAATCTTTATTTTCACAATGAGCGCATGCACCACTGTGTTTAGGTTAGTTGTAAGACATTGCCATGTGGCAATAAGCTCGCCTTTTTTGTATACGAATTAAGTGCAAATAAAGAGTTTATTATTATTATTTATTATTGTTAAGTAGGTCGTTAGTTCGGAGTCTACCGCTCATCCCCCCAGAAGTAAAATAACAATACCTTCCGTGGCAACTCCCATTGTATCTATTCTACATCTATATAATTTAATAGTCGACAAGTAACATTGCTAAATACTTGGGATTACAATAGAGTTCTGAAAATATCACCAGTTCTTCACTGTCGTGATCAACAACCGCCCGGTCAAAAACCCGAAAGACCATAAATCAAATTAAATAAATACCATGATCTCACAAATGCCGTCACCCGGAAAGGCTTAAGTTTTTTACCATCACGCGGTGAAAGTTGGCGCTCGCGGTCTGCCATCTCTTAAAGTACTCGGTCCCTAAATGAAAATAATCAAGTAATTCCTAGAAAAAATACATAGACCTCCAACTTCCGAATCTCATTCTATTGCTCTAAAGGGGAAGTGAGTGGGTAGTGAAGTGTACGCTCGCATGTGGCAAGACAGCTGTCTTATAGGTAGGTCGTTAGTCCGGAGTCCACCGCTAATGCGCCACAAGGGAGAAAACCAAAAACAATACCCCGATGGGCCCCTTCCGAGGCAGCTCCCATTGTATCTATTCTATAGCTATATAATTTAATAATCGACAAGTAACATTGCTAAATACTTGGGATTACAATAGAGTTCTGAAAAAAATCACCCGTTATCCACTGTCGTGATCAACAACCGCCCGGTCAAAAGCCCGAAAGACCATAAATCAAATTAAATAAATACCATGATCTCACAAATGCTGTTACCCGGAACGGCTTAAGTTTTTTACCATCACGCGGGGAAAGTTGGCGCTCGCGGTCTGCCATCTCTTAAAGTACTCGGTCCCTAAATGAAAATAATCAAGTAATTCCTAGAAAAAATACATAGACCTCCAACTTCCGAATCTCATTCTATTGCTCTAAAGGGGAAGTGAGCGGGTAGTAAAGTGTACGCTCGCATGTGGCAAGACAGCTGTCGTGATCAACAACCGCCCGATCGAAAGCCCGAAAGACCACAAGTCAAATCAAATAAATACCATGATCTTGCAAATGCCATCACCCGGAACGACTTCAATGTTCACCATCACGCGATGAAAGTTGGGGCTCATGGCCTGCCAGCCAGCTCGCTTGTCCTTGGTCTCTCCAGGAAAATAATCAAAATTTAGCATCTCAAATCCAAAGGCTTCAAAGGAGGGAGTAAGGTTATGCTCCCGTTTACTCAGTGAATTCCATGGCAGTTCCCTCTGTATCTATTATATATCTATATAAAATTCAATAGTCAACAAGTAACATTACAAAATACTTAGGATAGCAATACTAGGATACTTAGGATAGCAATCTAATCTTCATCGCTGTGTCACATTCATGCGTCATTACTATGAACACATCGGCTCCGACGGAAGATAGGAAGTCCGGAAGATCGGAAAATTAAATAAATAGCATAATCTCATGAATCTTACAAATCAGTCTTTGATTTCGCCTTTAAACGTTTGAAACATTACCGTGAGCGATGAATTAATCTATAGGTACATAATACTAGTTCTGTAAATGGTACACCATTAAAACGGCAACCTTTTTGAAATGGAACATGAAAAAAAAATCCTTGCATGTCATTTTTAAATTCTTGCATTTGCAAGCGCACAAAAAGATAACTTCAGCGCTACGAAAATAATAAGACGACAACAGGCGACAGGTCAAGCGATGTCGAATAATCTTCTCTAGTTTGTTCGTGACTCTGACCTCAAGTCCGTATGCTGGGTGAAGACTTGGCAGCGAGTTAGTTGTCCGGTCCTTGCCAGCATCAGCCCCCATAGATGGTTGAAGAACTTCACTAAGTAGCTGTCATCCTATAATCGACTGTCCCAACCCTACACTTATAATATAATATAATTCACCATACACCTTAAAACACTAGCTGCTGTTCCTCATACTACAAACAAATCAGTCTGTTCACTATATATTTACCCAAGACCACAAGACTATCTTCTAAAAACATGCAATTTTTACCATCACGCGGTGAAACTTGGCATTCGTGGCCTGCCCTTTCCAATAGTCCTCGGTCTATCCAGGTAAATAATCGACTCATTCTGATTCTCATACTCATTCATAGTGCTGAAAAAAACCATCTAATCTTCATCGCTGTCACATTCATGTGTCATTACTATGAACACGTTCGCTCCGACGAGGAAGTCCGGAAGATCTCGTCGAATTAAATAAATAGCATAATCTCGTGAATATCCTCACCTAGCACGCCTCCATTTTTTAAAAATATACCTAAAATGTTAATTTCCGCATCTTAAATCCTATCGCTTCGAAGGGGGGAGTGAGTGAGTGGTAAGGCGTACGCTCGCATGTGGCAAAACAGCTGTCCTCGTTAGTCGGAGTCCACCGCTCATCGCCTAAAGATAAATTAGTAACCCGTAGAACCCTGATTCCGATCGGTGAATTCCATGGTAGCTCTATATCTATCTATAGTTCGATAGGGATTACAATAGTGCTGAAAAAAACATCTAATCTTCATCGCTGTGTCACATTGATGTGTCATTACTATGAACACGTCCGCTCCAACGGAAGTCCGGAAGATCTCGTCGAATTAAATAAATAGCATAATCTAGTGAATGCACTCACCCGGAACGACTTCAATTTTTTACTATCACGAGGTGAAACTTGGCACTCGTGGCCTGCCTTTCCAATAGCCCTCGGTCTCTCCAGGTAAATAATCAACTCATTCCTAAAAAATATACCTAAAATGTTAATTTCCGCATCTTAAATCCTATTGTATCGAAGAGGGGAGTGAGTGAGTGGTAAGGCGTACGCTTGCATGTGGCAAGACAGCTGTCCTCTTTAGTACGGAGTCCACCGCTCATCGCCTAAAAGTAAATTAGTAACCCGTAGAACCCTGATTCCGATCGGTGAATTCCATGGTAGCTCTATATTTATCTGTAGCTTGATAGGGATTACAATAGTGCTGAAAAAAAATCTAATCTTCATCGCTGTCACATTGATGTGTCATTACTATGAACACGTCCGCTCCGACGGAAGTCCGGAAGATCTTGTCGAATTAAATAAATAGCATAATCTCGTGAATGCACTCACCCGGAACGACTTCAATGTTCACCATCACGCAATGAAAGTAGGCGCTCATGGCCTGCCAGCCAGATCTCTAGTCCTTGGTCTCTCTAGGAATATAATCAACTCATTCCTTGAAAAATTGCCTAACTTCAAAATTTCGGCATATCAAATCCTATAGCTTCGAAGGAGGGAGTGAATGGGTGGTAAGGTTATGCTCACATGTAGTAAGACAGCTGTCCTAGATAGTTATTACCTCGAGTCCACCCCTCATCAATTAGAAGTATAACAATAATATTATGATGGGACACGATTACAGTCCGTGAATTCCATGGCTTTGTATCTATTCTATATAATTCAATAGTCAACCAGTAACATTGCAAAATACTTAGTATGACAAGTCCTGAAAAAAACCACCCATTCCCAGTTAGTGATCCACGACCGCCCGGTCGAAAGCCCGAAAGTCAAATTAAATAAATACCATGATCTTGCAAATGCCGTCACCCAGAACAGCTTTACTGTTCACCTTCACGCGGTGGAAGTTAGCGCTCGTGGCCTGCCAGCTAAATCTGTTTCACCTTTTTAAAGATCTTCATCTTACCATAAAAATAATCAACTCAGTCCTAGAAAAAATATCTAAAACCGCCATTTCCGCATCTCAAGTTCTATGGCTTCGAAGGGATAGCGAATGGGTGGTAAGGTGAACGCTCACATGTGGCAAGACTGCTGTCCTAAACCTACCACAGCCGGCCGTTAGTCCGGAATACACTGCTCACCCCCCAGAAGTGTAGTAATACTATATAATGGGCCTGACTTCGGGCAGTGAATTCAATGTCAGCTCCGTTTGTATTTTATTTTATGTATCCTCAGTCATAATATTGAGATTTCAGACACCACTTACATCGTTCGGCTAGAATTTGAAAGTCCTGAAAAATATATTATTGCTAACTTTCATTAAGTGGTACGTTTAGTCCGGCGCACATTTGGACGACTTACATAAAATAGCTAATGCAGGTGTTCGGTTTTGCCAGTACGGATCAAATTTGGTCATTAAGTTAGTTACTTTGGTAGTCTAAGGCTCTTTGAAAGTAATGTCTTCTCCGACGATCTCCTTGTAGTCACACCTGCTCGAGCGAAAGGGAAAAAAACTCTTAAATGGCTTTGTGACGGTCAGACACCAGCCGAAACTGCAGCAACAAAAATCTTTGCTCAAAATATCAACCTGGTACTTTAACTCTGGCACTACCAGAGTTGGTGAAGCCGACCCCAATTGTCATTTCTACGCCGTGGCCCTGAGTACCCGTTCTTCAATCCAATCGCGACCTATGCTGGAACAATGGAAGAAAAAGTGATGTGTGTGAAGATAGATTTCCGTCACACTACGTACTACATGTTTTTAATGTACTTTCCTCCTTGATGTAGCTAGGAGACACACACATACACAGACACACACACACACACACAGACACACACAGACACACACACAGACAGACAGACACACACACCCTGAGTACCCGTTCTTCAATCCAATCGCGACCTATTTTGGAACAATAGAAGAAGTGATGTGTGTGAAGATATATTTCCGTCACACTACGTACTACATGTTTTTAATGTACTTTCCTCCTTGATGTAGCTAGGAGACACACACACACACACCCTCACACACACAAACACACCCTCACACACAGACACACACACGCGTGTGTATGTGTATGTATATGTATCATATGAGGGTAGAAATGATAGTGTAAGCTAGTGTTTTTCACAACGCCAAAATGTCGAGTGGCAATAACTTAGCAATACATGGCCAAGTGGAACAGTGTTTAGGTTGCCTGAACTTACATTGTTAGGCTCCATTTTTCGTTAAGATAAAATTAACGGAATTTCAATTGAATTCTGTAGATCGAATGCAATAACACGACACCCTTATACAAATGTTGCATGCACTCAAGGCTAAGCCTATGCTGAGACGCAGGTGACGCAGAATAACATAGTACAGATTTTGCGAGGCAGGGCAGTCGAGGCAAACATAGGCTGCGAGCGTATGCTACGAGGCAGTGTAGTCGAGGCATACATGGGTGCGAGCGTATAAGATAGATGCAGATGCTAAATGACATAGATGCATTCATTCGCGTCCTAGATAGTACAAGGAATAGACAGTTTTCTAGTTTGATGAGAAAAATGAATTTAGATTAAGAGTTTGGTTATGAAATTAATGAATTGTTGCTACTTTACAGTTTATCAAAGCGTAGAAAAGCTATTTGGAAAAGTGATTATCTGAAAAAACGCTCTACTAATAAAGAATTTGTACACTGGAGAAAGTTATCTGACAAACAATTTAGGAATTTAATTAAATGTTTTATCATTTATCATTAAATGTGGTCAACTCAGCAATTATAAAATCTATCTAAAAACTCGTTCTGAGTTGCATGCATCGTGCAGAAATCAGTGCCAGCACTACGAGGCGCAGAGCAGGATGCACATGTCTGCGTTTCACGTGCCTGAGATGCAGCGCACGCAGCTCTCAGTACGTTCAGTACATTACATCTGCTCAGCCCTGCGCTTCCTGGAACCGCGTCTCAGCATACGCCTGTGTCTCAGCAAGCTATAGCTGTCACGCGCCAAGCCAAGTAGAAAGTTTCACCCCTCTAGGCCACATCGGAATACAACGCTTTCTCTGCATACTCTAGACCACTCTATGGGATCGAAAACCTTGTACCTCGGCTCTTTAAATTAAAGACTACTACTAATCGATAAAATATTGATAAACAGAGGTGGATGGCAATGTTTGCCATCCATCTTGTGTGGATGGCAAAGTTCTTGTTCAGTAGTGAACGGTTCGAACCGGTGTCATAGGTCATCTCACTACAAGCATAACTGATTTTTAAGCTAATGAATCGAAATGGATAGATTAATTGATGGTAATCTTATCAAGGACCTTTTAGGAAGGATTTTCAGCTGTAAGAGAATCTGCAAACAATTTAATTGTATTAATATGGCGATTGACGCAAACCTCAACAATCCTCTCTTAATCATCAGAAGCGCAAGCGATCGCCTAGATCCTAGTCACGGTATGTTATGCGACAACTCTCTTATTGTTGTGGTCAGTCTGCTGCCTATGACGGCTGTCATCACTCCATTCGGGGGACGGTGAGGGGTCACTTTGGTCTAACTTGCAATGAAGGCGACACGTTCTCGTACAGCACATGTAGTTTGCAGTTCGTCAGATCTATTCTGTATCAGCGCAGCAGCGTACACGTCCCAAATCGTGTAACATTTTCAACCATTTGCTCCATTTTGCGATTGGTTGGGGTTGATGATGAATAACTGAGGCAGGTAGAACGTCCTCGGCCTATGCTGTCTTGGCTCTGCTTCGGTCAATTGGACAGACAAAGCAACCCATAGCAACTCAACTAATTGAACACATCAAGGATGTTGAAAAAAATCTGCAAAAAAGTTTGTATATTAGATAGGAGTAGTATTGTAGTGGGAGGCTGACAATGATTCTGGATCAGACGATGAAGTTGATCATGTGGTTTATGATGACGTTATAAACAGTGAAGACACCGATCCATTTTACAACCCCGATGCAGACCCCCGGGTAGACCACCGGGTTCAAACCTGTGTAATAGGTCATCTCACTACAAGCATAACTGATTTTTAAGCTAATGAATCGAAATGGATAGATTAATTCATGGTAATTTTACTAAGGACATTGCAAGAAGGATTTTCAGCTGTAAGAGCTGTAAGCTGTAAGAAAATCTGCAAACAATTTAATTGTATTAATATGGCGACTGACGCAAATCTCAACTATCCTCTCTTAATCATCAGAAGCGCAAGCGATCGCTTAGATCTTAGTCACGGTATGTTATACGACAACTCTCTTATTGTTGTGGTCAGTCTGCTGCCTATGACGGCTGCCATCACTCCATTCAGGGCACGGTGAGGGGCCACTTTGGTCTAACTTGCGATGAAGGCGACACGTCATCGTACAGCACATGTAGTTCGCAGTTCGTCAGATCAGTGCAGCAGTCCTAAATCGTGCAACATCTTCAACCATTTGCTCCATTTTGCAGTTGGTTGGGGTTGATGATGGGCAAAAGTGAGGTAAGTAGAACATCCTCAGCCTATGCTGTCTTGTCTCTGCTTCAGTCAATTGGACAAACAAAGCGACCCATAGCGACTCGACTGATTGAACACATCAAGGATGTTAAAAAAAATCTGCAAAAAAAAGTTTGTTAATTAGATAAGTAGTAGTTTTGTAGTGAAAGGCTCATGCAGTACAAACATTGCAGGGAATCAACACCATTCACGGTTCTACATATCTACACGTTCTACATATCTACGACGTTCTACACGTTCAGTGAGGGAAATAATCCCAAACGAATATCAGCCTGAAAAAGGTATCAAGATCGACGTCGATGACGAGTCAGAAGCCTACGAAACACTCGGTTATTCGGACAACTCAGAAGAGGAACCAGATGCTGTACCAGAAGAACAGAACCTGATACCAGCGCAAGAACTGAGACAATCGACGAGAGTTCCGAAGCTGCGAAAATTTGAAGAGTATGTCACATATTCTGTTATAAGCAACAAGGCCGATGGAGATCCGATCACCGTTGAGGAGGCGCTATCGCGAACAGACGGTAATAGATGGAAGGCGGCAATGGATGAAGAGTTGGCATCGTTGGAGGAGAACGAAACTTGGACACTCGAACTCCTTCCATCAGGCAGGAAGCCTATAAAGACCAAACGGGTGTTTAAAATAAAAAGGGGAGATGTGAGTGGTGACATCGTGCGGTACAAGGCACGATTAGTAGCAAAAGGCTGCTCACAAAAATACGGAATCGACTACGTGGAAACATACTCACCAGTAGTCAGATATGCCTCGATACATTATCTGGTGGCACTTGCAGTAAAATCACAGTTCAATATTGATCAAATGAACGCGGTGACTGCGTTCCTCCAAGGGGACCTCAGAGAGGAGATTTACATTGAGCAACCTGTCGGATTCCATGATGGCAGTGAGAGGGTCTGCAAGTTGAAGAAAGCAATCTATGGCCTGAAGCAAAGTGGTCATGAATGGAACCGAAAGCCAGACAGAATGCTGCGCTCATTCGGGCTAATCAAGTCAAAGGCTGACCCATGTGTCTATTTTACAGTCAACATGGAGATCATCATTGCAATCTATGTGGATGATATTCTTATCTTTCGGAAACACAAGTCAACTCGTGACAAGATCAAGACGGCGCTTAGCTAATCATTCAAAATGAAGGACATGGGACAAGCAACCAATTGCATCGGACTAAGCATCACTTATAGTACAGGTACTATCAGTTTGGAGCAAAGCAAGTACATTGAAGAAATACTCGACCGATTTGGAATGGCCGAGTGCAAACCAGCTATCACTCCACAAGTGACACAAACTAAAAACTAATCGTGAGTATGTGTCCTACTATTGACGAAGAAAAACGAGAAATGGAAAACAAACGGTATCAGGAAGCAGTCGGCAGCCTTTTATACCTAGTAGAGGGCACTAGACCAGATATCGCATTTGCGGTAAATGATGTGAGTCGATTCAACTCCAATTACGGTAGGGCTCACTGGATGGCAGTAAAGAGGATCCTCCGCTATCTAAAAGGAACAATTAGATTCAAGATATGTTATCGTGAGTCGAAGCAGTCAGGACTAAAAGGATTCTCGGACGCTGACTGGGCATCAGATGTGGACAAGAGGCGGTCATGTACGGGCTTCGTTTTTGGCCTAAGTGGTGGTGCAATATCATGGACCAGCAAAAGACAGAAGACGGTGGCATTATCAAGCACAGAAGCCGAGTACATGGCATTGTCAGCGGCTGTGCAAGAAGCATTGTGGCTGAAACAATTCGGCCAAGATCTGGACCATAACATCAGGACCAAATCAGTCAGGATCAAGTGTGACAATCAAAGTGCCTTAGTTCTTGCTAAAATGGACTGTTTTAAAGCTAGATCCAAACATATTGATGTGAGACACCATTTCATTAGACAAAAGATCGATGATGGACTGATAGAAACAATGTATATATATATATATATATATATACCCACAGAGGACATGGTGGCCGACATCCTAACAAAGGCTGTATCTGGACAAAAGGCTGCATTTTGTGCGTCAAATATGGGGTTGTGCATTTAAAATTAAATTTAGATGGAATATCAAACCAATGAAATGTTAAACCAAATCGTTTGTTTTTAATATTTAATCAAAGATTTATGTAAAATAATTAAGTTCTTAAATTTATATTTAAATGAGTGAGGGTGTTGAAATAGTACAACCCTACGCCCATACGTGGCGCCTTAAGTATAAATTACTATCTGGCAACGCTGTGTCGTGTTGACAGTTTCCATTTCTGTTCAATAAATGGCTACCAACCAACAAAAATATAATAATATAGCAGGTTATTGAAGTCAGCTCTGACGCGACAGCGCTGTACTGTGATCGGAAAGAGCCAGTCTTTTGTCCATTGGACAATGCGATTGAGGTTGTCTTGTATTTCTACGTAGCTGATCGTGGGGTCAGCAAAAAACTTTGTGTCATCTGCGAACAACATGAAATCGAGGTTTATGATCGCTTTTAAGTCAGTAAGGAAGATCCCAAATGCTGCAGGCCCAAGGACTGATCCTTGGGGAACTCCGCTTAGGACAGGATGGGGTTCCGAGAGCTCATCACCGACTCGTACACGAAATTTTCTGCCTGTCAAGAAGTTTATGATCCACAGCAACAGCTTACCCCGGAAACCAAAATGTTCCAGTTTTTTAACTAGCCGTTTAATTGGTACTCTATCAAATGCTTCTTCATAGTCTAGATATATTATGTCTATAGGGTGTCGATTGTTCCATTCTGTTGTCCACTTATCTAAGCATGAGAGCAGGTTAGTTACAGTAGCGTCTTTGCACAAAGCCGTGTTGTTCTTCAATGGTAAAGAATGATTTTGCAGCAGTCGCACTTCACTCCGGGTTTTTTGTCATTAATTATCTTTTTACACTTTGTACACTTTTGGGGGTTGGGTGATGGATTCATTTTGTGTCTTTTTAATTGGTTTTCCTAGATAGGTTTAGTTGATTTCAGCGTTTTGATTTATATTTTGTCTAGAATTCACTGTACATTAAATGAGGGTAGTGCAATGTTGACATTAAATGATTTTTGTGCAATTGTATACTAATTCATGGATTTCCAGAGGAGATCACACTTCCACAGCTGGTCTGCACTTCAAACTACACTTTAGGAGTAAATTTGGGCACGGATTTTAGGTTTGGTATGTTTAGGAGAGTATTTTGTTCACACTATGTATGCACCACAACCACAGGAGTAAACACGAACAGAGGCAAAGCTTCTGAAGAGCGTGCAAAATTTTTACCTACTTTGTTAGGGTTGGCACAGAAGAATAAAATTAAATAAACTAAACATTTGTCAACTTTTTATTATACACAATTTTAAAAAGTCTCCTTTAGTTACACTATCTAATTACGATATACCAAAACGATTTTTGCACCGCCGGGTTGAGTTATCTTTCGATGTTAATGGAATTACTGCAGTATAGGGACCTTTCTCAAAAATCGAAAAAATAATGAAATACTACTAGATTCGATCATTGTAATGCTAAATGTGAAAGAAAAAAGCTTTAACAAATTAACAACCAAATTTGGTTTAAAGTTAAAAACAAATAAACAAACCAAAAAAAAGTTTTTTTAAACTCAGTTTTTAAGATTGTCTTAAAAAACTAATCTAACCTACCGTCAAATAGGTGTTTATGTATTATTAAAAATAACTAACAACCTACCGAAATGTATGGGTTTGACCCTTTTTGGAATACCTATATCTCGCTTATTTATAGAAACCGAATAAAGATTATTACAGATTCGGAACCAGCGTGGTCAATATAGTCGGGTGATGTTACAAAATCAATAATGTAAAATAGGTTCCTTTAATGCATTAATACCTAATTACTAATAGGTATATCTTTCCACCACATAAAAAAACGGCGTATACAAAATTTTGGGTCTCTGCTGTTGGCCGTTGAGGAGTTCCCTCATCGGGAGTCAACCCAGGGTTCATCAGCCATGTCATGGTGGAACATGGAAGGTCTATCGTAATTGAATGCGTATACAAAATTTTGGGTCTCTGCTGTTGACCGTTGAGGAGTTCCCTCATCGGGAGTCAACCCAGGGTTCATCAGCCATGTCATTGTGGAACATGGAAGGTCTATCGTAATTGAATGCGTATACAAAATTTTGGGTCTCTGCTGTTGACCGTTGAGGAGTTCCCTCATCGGGAGCCAAACCAGGGTTCATCAGCGATGTCATGGTGGAACATGGAAGGTCTATCGTAATTGAATGCGTATACAAAATTTTGGGTCTCTGCTGTTGACCGTTGAGGAGCTCCCTCATCGGGAGTCAACCCAGGGTTCATCAGCCATGTCATGGTGGAACATGGAAGGTCTATCGTAATTGAATGCGTATACAAAATTTTGAGTCTCTGCTGTTGACCGTTGAGGAGTTCCCTCATTGGGAGTCAACCCAGGGTTCATCAGCCATGTCATGGTGGAACATGGAAGGTCTATCGTAATTGAATGCGTATACAAAATTTTGGGTCTCTGCTGTTGACCGTTGAGGAGTCATCGGGAGCCAATCCAGGGTACATCAGCGATGTCATGGTAGAACTTGGAAGGGGCTATCATAATTTACTGCGTATACAAAATTTTGGGTCTCTGCTAATGACTGTTGAGGAGTTCCCTCATCGGGGTCCAACCCAGGGTGGATGGATTTCAACCATAATCTTTTCATCTCATAACATGATGACCAACTGATACCTGCATGCCAAATTTCAGCTCAATCGGATGAAACGTTTCGGCGCTATCGTCGGATAATACACACAGCCAGACACAGAAGTGCGTCCACAATACTTTCCTGACAGGAAAGTAATAATAAATTATAATCTATTTATTTACTGTACATACCTAATGAAATCTTTGGGGTAATTGAAAAATGATAATGTTTTTAATAATTCTAGAATCGTTCAAACACACGCTGCAGTAAACCATATTTACACTTGTTTATGTTAAAACACTTATTGAATCAAACGTAAGGAGAAAAATAAACAACAGGTGAGATGTGTACGTCCGCCGCGGCTGGGGGCCCTGAGGTTTGTCAACCTTTCTCCGCGTACGTACGAAGCGGCCGGTTGCCATACACGCACGCGTCTCACGCTTGTAGTAGTGTACCTACCAAATCGCGGTTGTATGAAGCTTTGTCTCTGTTCCGTGTCTACTCGTGTGCCACAACTGACAGATGGCAGATTCTCGATATACTTATCTTATTTTACTATGGCGGTGTGCGGTCTGCGGCCGCACTACCGCGAGGTGGGCTTTGTTCATTTGATCCAATGTATTCTTGAATTGCGCACTATCAAATCTGATACAGTGAGGTTACAGTATTAAGGCTGACGAACATTGAGTCAGTTACTGACATCAAACCTAAAACAAGTCAGTGCTGACCCGGTACTGCCATCGTGTAAATTGATTTTAAGTCAGTACAGAGCTGTCGCTCCAGAGCTGACTTCAATATTCCTGCTATATATTTTGAAGTCAAGGAGCAAACACATTATCGGACGCGTCCGTAAGGCGCGGCGTACGAACGTATGCACAGTTGTTCGCGACAGATGTCCGATAATGTGCACGGCTCAATAGAAATTCACTACACAGATCGCGTTCATAAGCCGCGGCTGACGGACGCGTCCGATAATGTGTTTGCCCCTTCAGCCCTTGTCTAAACTCGCCTGACCTTGTCTAAAGTCAGTAGTTAGTCAGTCACTGGCACTGTTTTGTAGCGTTTTAACTAGCGAAAATAATGCATTTTTTCCCACTGACTAATAACAAACGTACCTAACCTATAGAAGTAACTATGGCTGATTGACTACGTAAACAGTGTGAGTCAGTTCTCAGCGCCCACTGACGCCTGTAACTGACTCAATGTAAATCTGCACTTATGGATAGCGCGCACGGTTGACTTTTGTCACCGCGACAAAAAAGTTTTTGTCGCGGTGACAAAAGTCAATGATATGGCTGACAGTGATAAAAGCTTTTAAATGCAAGCGTCGTTTGTATAATCGATTTTAAAGACGGCCGTTATTCGCGAAGTTTCTGCTGTCCTAGCATAAGCTGGTAGGAACACTTATTAGGCGTTTGGAACGAATACTAGAAAAAAACATAGTTGCACGGCGTAGTCAAGAAAAGTGAGGTTATGCGCGTGTACGTGGCTACATAACAAAAAGGAGTACTTACCGAGTCGAAAATTCCGGGTTCCCGCTAATTTTCTTCGCGGATAGGAGGGTGTTGTGGTTACATTGGCTTTTCCGGCAAATGAAAACGTCGAAAAATCCAATTTCGTTTGCGTCAGATGCAAACACGAAAATCGCGGCTCGACGCATTTTGACAGCCGAGAAGCGATTCTTCTTCTTCTTCTTCTTCATCAGAGCGTCGGCAGCGATCGATCATTGTAGTAGGGATATGGTAGGGATGATACTGCGAGCGACCAAATATACCGTACGGAGGAAACATCGAAAACTACATTAACAAAATTAAGGAATATAAATCAGAATCGTATCGTATAACATTAAAAAAAATAGTAAAAGAAATATTATGATTTAAAATTATTTATTTAGAACAGAAAAATATACAACTCTCAGAAAAATTACAGCGATACACAATTTAACTTAAAATAAATTAGGAAATTTAATGGGCGTAAATATAAATTTCGACCTGATAAATAAAGGGGTAGTGAGTGGGTAGTGAAGTGTACGCTCGCATGTGGCAAGACAGCTGTCTTATAGGTAGGTCGTTAGTCCGGAGTCCACCGCTAATGCGCGGAGCAAGAAAGTCGGCGGACAGCACCTACGCTATAAAGTTGTGTTAAAAAGGCACCTAACCGCCAGTGGTATTCTACCTGGGAGCTGGGAGAGGGCTGCTCACAAACGCAGCGAGTGGCGCTCCACGGTGACCACAAAAATTAAAGAGTTTGAGAAAGCCCGGCTTGAAAACCTCGACTCGAACCGCCAACAGCGCAAAACTCGTCTGAAGTCTAATTACACATACACTTACAACGACTGCGGTGAACTCTACTGTAGTCGTTGTAATCGGACCTTCAAAAACAAACTGGGATTCACGAGTCACTTCCGCGCGCATATTCGAAGAAGTCCTGTCAACCAAGAGGTCGCCGTTGTCGGATCACGATGAGGAGGACATCATGTGTGCGTGTAACATGTTTGTTAGTCTTGTAATCTTGTTATTGCATTCGATCGACAGAACTGAAAATCCAATTCCTTTAATTTTATTCCAACGGAAAATGGTGACCCAGCCGGGAATCGAACCCGGGACCTTACAATGTAAGATCAGGCAGTGGCGGATCCATAGAGCCATTTTGGGGGGGGAATTATTAGACTTTGGTGTGTAAAATACTCATTTATTACATAAAAAGAAATAAAGAGATAAAGACATACTAAGACAGAATAAAGACATAAAGAGAGTTTCGCCTAATGTCAAAATTTCAAAATTATATAAATCTAAATAAAAATGTGACCACACAATTTTATATCAAAATTCTGTGTTGCCCTATTTTTGAAAAGCGTTCCACTACTTCTTCTGGTTTTATATCAATGTCATAGTGGATGTGGAGTAACGCCAAGCCACATAATCTTTTTTCTAGTATGGTAGTTCTAAGCCAAGTTTTGATGCAACGTAAAGATGAGAACGATCGTTCAGCACTAGCATTCGTTACAGGTAGTGTGCAGAAAATCTGAAGTAGTTTGTGTATTATTGGGTATACGTCTTCATCGCAGGATTTAAGTGCATCAAATGATGAAGCTGGTAGTGGTAGACCGTCACCGGATGTTTTTTTTGTAGACCATAGTTGCTGCCAGTGTTGAACTTCTGCTTTCAGTTTTAAAACTTGTATCTCTTTGTTACCTTCGAGCAAGTTTCCAAATCTTGAGATAAGAGATTTGATCAGTTCTTTAGTTTGATTAAAAGTTTGTAGTATAACTTTATCCGGAATCAGTAATGTCAAATTAAAGGAATCTAGTACCTCTTTGGAAAAACGCACTTTTAAATCCTCGGTCACTGTTTCAATTAACGGTATGAACGTAGATACCCTGTAGTAGTCCTGACAATCTTCTAGTGCATAATTTTCCCGTCTCGTTTGTCTCGCGCACGTCCTCGGTCTTTTAACGTCAATGTCTAACTTTTCTGCCATTTGCTTTGCGTTTTCAAATATTTCATTGAAATGTTCATCTACTTCACGCCGTCGCTGCTCTAGTGTTGCAATTAGTGATTTTACTATTTCCGATGCTTTTGCTAGATCAATGGTTTCTTTTTGTAAGATGACGCTGAGTGGTTGGGTAAGTGATAATATATCACCCAGGCAGAAGAGTCCTATAAGGAATTCAAAGTTACTTAAAGCGGAAATTAAAACCGATGCCTTTCCTGCTGTATCCTTGTTCTTCCACTGGCTTAACCTAACAGCGATTTCGAAGCAAGAAGCGACGCGGACACACTGTCTTTTTCTTCTACGTCGATTTTGGGGGGGGAAATTTCCCTAATTTCCCCCCCGTGGATCCGCGCCTGGATCAGGCGACCTAACCACTATGCCACCGGGCCGTGTCACGTGTGTATCATGTTCGCCCCCTAAACTACCCCCCCCCCCCCCCCGCATCTGAAAAGTTTTAAATAACCACTCGTTATTATAAAAATATTTAGTCCGGCGGCCATACGCTGGGCTAATAATTAAAGATTTTAGATCAATTGGCATTACGCTTATCAAAAATGTAACAGTATTGTTTTTCTTTAATTGGGTACCTACCTAAGTCCATATTCTACATTTTCAACATTTCGACTTCTGTTTTGGTAATTTCGTGGCATCTGAATATAAGTATTGTATCAGCCTAAATACATTCTTTATGAAATTGCCTAACTAATTAAAAATTTTCATTGGAGCTTCAAATCTAAATCTATATGTGCAGTGATTAAAACCCTGCACTGTCTTCATTTTCGGTTAAACTTTTGTAAATCGATTCCCATCTCGGTTTTTTTTTGAACGGATAAACTTCCTGCATATAAGTTTTTGTGTCAGTACAACATTTTTCTTTCAACACTTATTTTCAAGGATACAAAACATAACGTTTTTGTAAAATCAACAGTGTCTACTTGTTAAAGCTTGTGCCCGTTGATGTTATATGGGGTTTGTACATGTCGTGGAGACCAGGAAATGATCATGGTTTTGCATTTATTCCGTTATAAAAAGTGAACTTCTGTATTTGTAATTATTTTTTATTCTTTTCCTAATGAAACATTTGTGGTTTATGTAAGTTATCCATATAGATACATATATATTTTTGAAATGTAGGTCCCCAAACAGGCCTTTCATTTGACACTAATCACGATACCTACATTTATGTTAATTTTTGACGTTTAAAATTTGGACATTTATACAACTAATTACTTATTATAAATAGGATATGGTTTCCATCTTATTTATAATTTCAAACAACCGCGATAGTCTTCGACTTTATATTTACTTAATATTTAGATAGTAAGGTACCCCGTGACTGATTCCGAATCTTTATTCGGCCTCAAATAATAAGCGAGATGTAGGCATTCAAAGATGCGTTAAACCCACAGCAGGTTAACTTATTTTTTTTTTAAATAAACACCTGGCGGAAGTTTCAGTTACATTTTTTAAGCAATGACAAAAAGTATGTTTTTGTTTTTATTATGTAAATTTGTTTTTATTTTGGCTTTATTCTATCACATTCTAATTTGGCTTTATTCTATCACATTTTTTTATTTGATGGCTCCACCCAAAGAGGGTGATTTCTGCCTAACTATCACATTTAGTATTACAATGCACTGATCATGTTACAATGACCGAATCTAGTAGTAATCTAGTAGTTATTCCATGGTACTACTGACACTATCGTATCGTATCGTATCGTATAACCCTAGAGTAGGAAACGGTGACATTTGCTGTCAATCTGCGAACATAACCTGAAATAACTTGTTTTCATCTTAATAGTATATCACAACAAAAGCTTCGTAGACATCCATCGCGCAGTTGCCTTTAAATCGAATCCGACATCCAACGAGTGGGAACAGAGGCGGTGATATCCGATTAAAAAACGGATCAGACACCCGACAAGTGGAAATGGGCTGTTAGTCGCCCGAATTTACGTGTGATGGAAACCATGCATTTAATCTAAATATAATGATTTTTCTTTTTTTTAATACAGTTTCTTTCAATAACTAATGTAGTTTTTTCTTTTACAGACATGATCATCTAAAGGTTTCGGATATCCCTCCAAAACGGGGTCATTTGTCATTCACTTAGCAAAATATTGGCTCCACGAAACCTATGCATATCCCAACTGTGGTATCAAATTTGGGGGAATACCGGGAATACACTAACTTCATCATCAAAGTCTATGTATAACCCGAAACATGTGGATGCAATATGCACAGATTTTGCAAAAGTATTCGACCTTGTCAACCCAACCATCCTTCTGGATAAATTAAAGAGATCTTCGGTGATCTCTTTAGATGAATATCGTCATACGTCAACAAACTTCACCAAGTTGTAGCTTTACTGACAGTACCTCATACAAGCATGTCGAAATTCAATCGGTGATCGAGTTGAACGCCAAGGTCGTGAGTGCTCTCGCAATACGACGTACACAAGGAGTCAACTACTAGACAACACTACTGTCAATGCTTAGGACTGAAAATGTACAAGATCAGACTGAATCACTTTAATATTGCTTTATTGGAGAACCGTGCTGCAGATATGGTACTATTCCACAAAATTATCCACAAAAACGTAGATAACCCGTATTTTACGAAGAACCTATAATTTTACATTCCACAACGCGTGGTTCATTCTTGTACGTTCGACCTGCCTTGCGTCTGTACTAGATATGCCTAAAATTCTATCACATACAGCTTAATGTCTATGTATGTACATTAATCAATTCCAGAAGAGACTAAATTTAAGGAGAGCATAGGTATACATAAACGTAATTGACAATGCGGCATACATTTATAATTTGATATTTATGTTTTAGACGACTATTTGGGTATTATTTTTTATTTTACGTTTGATATTTTAATTTACATTTATTATGGTTTTATTTTGTAACATTTATTTTATTGAAAATAATTAATTTATTTGGTTACATGATTTAGGAACCTTGATTTTACTTGTTTTTTTCTTTGGCTTTTAAAATAATAAAAAAAAACTATTATAAAATTGTTTATTTTTTTATAACAAAATTTAATTGTTTGTAACTGTACTATAAATTTTTGCAAAATTACAGAAGTCGTTACACGAGAACATTATGACAGCATAAAGAATGTTCAGTCAGGGATAGTATAACAGCGGATGGAACATTTATTAAATAAAGGAGTCAATACCACCACGTCCGGCTCCTGATGAAATGAAAATGTATTTTAAACACATGCTAGCAAAAATAAAATTATAATTGTAAGAAATGTTTTATTCGACAAACAAATGTTATTGAATCGGATGAATCAATAACACGGCAACGATTGCATACAATCTTCAGTATATGGTGACAGTGTACAATTTAGTTCATTTATAAATATATTTTTAGCCGTAGCATCTTCAAGCTAATAATTGCACCGTGATAAAGTTTTAAGTAAACACTTGTTGTTAAAAAATGATTTAATACTACCGCTTACGCTGGGTTAATGAATGATTTTAAAGCATTGCGCTTATCAAAACTTTAACAGCATAGATTCTCTATAATGGAAGTAAACCCCGGTGCGCACTTGCGGCCTGGCCGCGGCGGCCAACGAGATACTACGAAATGTATGGACTCGCCGTCAACCGCGCGGCCAAGTGCGCGCGGTCGACGGCAATTCCATACATTTGGTAGTATCTTGCTGGCCGCTGTAGTCTGGCCGTTGCGGCCAGGCCGCAAGTGCATGCCTGGGGGCTAAGTCCATATTTTAAATTTGAACTTCAGTATTGTTACTTCGTGGCATCTGAATATAAGTATTGTATCAGCCTAAATACATTCCTCATGAAATCGCTTAACAAATTCAACACTTAGAGCTTCAAATCTTAATCTATATGTCCAGTGATGAAAATCCAGCACCGTCTTAATTTTCGGTTGATCTTTTATAGATCAATTTCTATATTGTTTTTTTTTAAATAGTAAACTTCTCACAGGCAAGTCAGCCGGGCGCTAAAAGACATTGTGAGCTATGATGCAATAACAAATCATCAAGTCACATGCACAGGCTAAGATGCTACTTATGCAAGTACAACTACTCAACTGATGAATAAATTGCATGTAAATGGGTATTTGGTGGTGTCAACTATAACGGGCGAACCCAGACTCCAGGAAGTTTTAACGATATTGATCGTTCTGTCTCCCTTAAGATGAGCGTAGGAGACTTTGGGACGAAACCGTTCACTGTCTAGTTACACCACTCACCCGTAAGAAGCCAACGCCTTACCGCGAGACACTGGGTTTGCAACCAACGAGCGGCCTCGCGCCCTTACTACCACTTTCGGCCACATTTCTCCGGCCTCCCAACTAGTTAAGGGTTCGAGGTCGCTTGCGCGGTCCTCTCCCTTACATAGCGGTGATTCGGTATCTACCGAATCTATTGCGGACCATGTCGACCGCCCGGGATAGGGTGGCCGAATTGGTCGTTTTTTAAGAGCGGTTGCCGTAAGGTTAACAACCACCCCTGTTCTATAGGGACAAGTGCATTCCGCTTATCAGTCGGAATGCACTTGTCCCTATAGTTCGCAAACCGTCCAGGAGCGCCCGAAGAGCGAAACTGACCCGCAGGCAGAGTCCTAGCCGGCATAATCACCTATAGGTATTTTTCTTTTACATTTATTTTTTTTTTCTTCCGAAATTTTACATTTATCTTTACAATTATTAAGTCGCAGTATGTATTTCTTTATTTTTCAGATTTTTGAGAAAGGTTCCTATACTGCAATAATTCATATTTAGTATATCTACTATACAGCATTTAACGAAATAAAACGAAAAAACATGCAAAACTGTCTAAAAAATAAACAAACTCGCATCAGAGCTAGGCGGAACGATATTATGCACCAACACAGCGTTATGTGCACCAAATACGCGTATTCACGCCCATACGTCACCGCTCATTACAGATCTGTTATTTATTCGCCTAGATAATTTCGAAAATAGTCTGACATCGACCATCCAGGGAAAAATTTTGATAGCCTGGTAACACTACACGCGTTGACAACTGCTATTTATAAAGAAGAAGAAGAACGCGAAAAGTAGCAGGAGGTATTTCACAGTTGTGATAATTTAGAGCGACTGACCCGATTCGCATTTTAGAGCGACTGAGCCGATTTCATGTTTTTCGATGGCGGGTCACTCAGTCTAAAGATCAGTCGCTCTAATTTATACGTTCTGCACCTCACACGATATTATCGAGTTTTTCGGGGCAGTCGCTCTAAAATGCCATTTTAGAGCGACTGATCTTTAGACTGAGTGAACCGGACTCATTCTACGTATACATATTATTGAGCCTAAAAAATATTGAGCGAGTCGAGTGCAAGTGTTATTAGCGAATAGAGCGGGCGGTTTTTAGATACAGAATCAAGCCATCGCAGTTTTGATCATTCGACTTTAGGATGCCCTATAGATTTTCCATACAGAATACGTTTAAGCGCCAGTTCTTTGTTTGGAATCCAACGGTTCTCGTGCAGTTGTGAGATTACAACCTGCTCGTTATTTTTGCTCGGCTTAACTCACAGTTCAACTCCTATCCAGTTGCCTCTCCGAAGAAGTTTGAACCCGGTAACGACTCTGTTTCCCCTGCAATAGCATGGTTGATCAGTTCCTCTGGGATGCCCTTGTTATGTTAGGGTGCTCCTGGGCTGTTTGCGCACAGTGAGCGTCAGCCTATCGACTACGCACTTCGGCAAATAACTGAAGGTGTCTGAAACCGATCTTATACGTTTCCTAAGCAGCGGGGGTGGATACCTGGAATTATGTTAGCCACTGTTGATGTCAGGCACTTTTGAAACGACCACCCGATCCCGAATGGTAGACGGGCAAAAGACGCCATGATCCACGATACATTCGGACCGAATCACCGCTGAACATCAGGTAGAGGCCGCGCAAGCGTCTTTGGACCCGTGAACAGGCCCAATCTGGAAGTCAGGGCGCGAGGCTACCCACTGGTTCAACTTACCAGTGCCACGCGGTAAGGCGTTGGACACTGACGGGCAAGTTGGCGTAGCGAGACGGTGGACTTGTTTCGTCCCCAAGTCTCTACGTCCACCTCAGGTTGAACGAATCATCAATATCGTTATACCTTCCTGGGGTGACGGGTTCGCCGTTTTACGTGACAACTCTCCAGGTCTTCGTTTGTTCGTCTTCTCCACACAACATCCGAAGTTCAACGTTTGTGCATTTTTGTCTGCTTCGGTGAGAGTCCATATTTATGAATCATAAGCCTGGTGTCATGCGTGTCTTGTAGAGGGTTGCTTTCATCCTCCGGGTTATCACACGGGATTTCGTTTGAGGCTAGAGTATGAAATAACTTGTTGCAGTCAAAACATACAGTCAAACGATCTAAACCAACCAGATTCAACTTTGTACCGAACTTTGATCGTACCGAACGTAATCACGAGTTTTCCTACAATGAAACTAGCCGTGATAAACTCTTTCTGCTCATCACTTGGTCGTTGACGCTGGTAATTAACGAGCAGAGGTAATTACCAGCGTACCAAGCAAGAACAAAATGTGTAGCTGGGTCATTCTGGCTCCTAGTTGGAGCATATTCCAGAAAACATTCCATTAGAAAAGAGCAGATCCGGATTAGCGGGAATTTGAATCCAACAAATTTTGCACCAACTACCTATTCCATTCCGAGTTCCGAGGAGCTGGCTACTTCTTTGGCTCCACCACCCCACCGCACCGATGCGTCACTCCACTCCGGGAAGCCGTCATGATCGATCACTCGCTTCTCCTAGCCGTAGCCGATCCGACTGCGTAGTATCCGACTGCCGTAGTATCCGACTGCCTCCGCACTCCCATAGAGAGTCGGATATTCTGGGCGACACGAAAGGTTCTTTCGTAAATCGGCTCCTCTGCAGTGATTAGAGAATCAGACCACGGACGGGCGCGAAATTATGAATATTTTCTATTGTAATAACTGAGAAGAGAATATATAGTATCCCAATATATAAGAAAATATATTGGGATACTATTTCGATAAAAAGAATCAAGAGCGTTCAGTATAATGGAAGCGGATTTTTTCCGGTAAAGGAAGAGGATTGAAAACCAAGGTACAACCGAAATGACCTATCACTACAAGGATTGATTGATCGATTGATTGTTCGATTGTTCGTTTATACTATTTATTGTGACATTTCACAATGGGCGGGTTTATCTATACTAATATTATAAAGAGGTAAAGTTTGTGACGTTGTAGGAAGTAATCGCTGGATCTACTGAACCAATTTTGAAAATTCTTTTACCAATAGAAAGCCACGTTATTTGTGAGTGTCATAGGCTATGTATTAATTCAAAAAATGAAAATACTTTTTCGTGGTAGTCGGATTTCCAAAGTAAGTCGGAAAAAACGGTCGAACGAAAACGTTTCTAACTAACGCTGCCTTAATGACGAGAGATATATGATTAAGTTCTAGGGAAAAGTTGTAGAGCTTGATAATGCCTACAAAAAGTCAGCGACAGCATATGTCTAATTTTTATATTTAAGTAAGATATTTAATATTTAAGTAAGATTTTTGATATTTAAGTATTTTATAATAAAAAAGTAATTTAAATCGTTAGGTTATGTTTATTGGTCATATAATCAACAATTATGAATCATTATCAAAATAAGTAAATTTATCGTCTCAAGTGTTTAAAACAAAAGACTTTTCCCTTTTACTGCATATAATTTCACTTTTACTGCATAAATGGTTAATGAGATAAGACACTCACAAATAAGACACTCACAAGAAGACACTCAAAAATAACTGTAATATAGTCAAATTGGCATGCAAATACAAACATACATATGCAGTAAAAATATAACCCTTCTTTTGGCAGTCAGGAAATAAATCATAGCACTCAGTACTAACCAAAGCACACTCATAATTTCATGACAAGTAAAAAGTTTTACCGCCCAACGAAGTGGGCACGGGTCAGCTAGTTATTTTATGACAATCTTTAACAACCAACCCTACTATGAAGTCTGCATGTAACATGTGTGTAAGTGTGTCTTGTTATTGCATTCAATCGCCAGAATTAATATGAAGTTCAATTAATTTGATCCCAAAGGAAAATTGTGACCCAAATGAGGGCCGAATCCCTTTCCCTACATTATGAGATCAGATGACCTAACCACTATGCCACCGGGCTCGTGTAGGTAAAATCTTATAACATGGGCTAAAAAATCCCAATAACTTAATATAATATATTCAAAACGAATCGATTTCAAACGCTGCTTTTAAACAAACCCTTAACCCCTTCTATTTGAATTAACCATTTTTGGTTAGACGCTTACAAACGCTAAGATTTGAGCTAATCAATTTTGGTTTAGGCGCTCCGCGCTGCGTAAAATGCGATTTATTACTCGATTTGCGATCCTTTCCGCATATTTAAAGTAACAGATATCGAATACATGAAACGGTCCAACTCTAAACGACGACTCTCTGCCGATAAATATTTTAAAAACATCAGTATCGCGAATCCGCGCCGGCGCATCGGTCGGCGCCGTCGCCGAGTGGCCGCGGCGCTTTTGTGCATCGTCCGTATTCTGTGATTTTGTGATTTTGTGTTATTTTTGTGCTATTTCCTGCCAAACCGTAAGTAATTTGCATTCTAGGAAGGTTTCCGAAAGAGAATTTCTAATTTGGGACAGCTCATCTGCTTTTTTTCACGATTTATCGCGTAAAATAGTTTGACGTTAGCGTTGCAAAAAATGTTCGTTTGTTTTTCGCGACTTATGACGAAAACTCGCGAATTATAACGTAATATTCGTTTAATTCGCTTATGAAACAGCTATTATTTGATTTACATCGTATATAATCACAAAATTGGCTATATTTTGCTCAATTCAACTTGATTTCTAATTTGACATCGGACATCGGACATTCGGACTCCTCGTTACACATTTGATTTAATATTTATTCATTATTATCTTAATTGTTTTACGAGATAATCTTACAATGTTTTATATTTCAAATTTCAATGCGATCATTTTACAGTTATTCTTTTTATGATCAGTATAGTGGTTTACAAGTTATAGTCGTTTTACTCAAGTTCATTTACTTGCGCCGAATTTACAAGCGAAAATGTCGCCGGCGTAAGTGACAGCTGAATTTTTACTTCGCGATTGTAGGGGTTAATATCATTGGCCAGTCCACGCATTATGAATCTCCTAATGGTGCTTTATCTGAATCCCGGCTACTGACTCAGAATCCGCACATTATACCTACTTGTGACATTTAAGACTATGTTTATAATCAGGCGAGGAAAATAAAAGTACGCAAAGAATAACCATTTCTGAGAAGTGCCCTTTTGTTGGGGCGCGATAAATAATCAACCGACAATAATAAACACACTCCCGTCCCCCTCTCTTCCTTCTAACCGGATTTGCGATGCCGGTGGCTACGTCTTCGGCGCTGGCATCATATTTGATACATACAGGCGCGTTGACACTGTAACGAGTAAATGGTCATAGTAAAACCTGGGACCAATTTTATATGCACTATGCTGTAATTCAATGCCCCCGTCCAGTGCTAGAGGGATCTGGAAATAGCCCTACGGTAGTTGGATTAACAACAGGAGGTGGATGGAGGGGGGGGGGGGGGGGTTATGAATAGAAGCTATGATTGTTTTTCCTATTCTTATATTTAGTATTTTGAGGTACACTTCATGACTTTTGAGGGTATGGAAGATATAAGGATGTGAATCCCAATCCTCATTATTAAGTTGTTGCACTTAGGATAATCCTTCGTTCCTGTGGTTGCTATGCTTGGTTGCTCGCGCAAAAGCGCGGCGCAGTGTCGGTAAAATGAAAGACAGTATGTTATCTGCTTGAAGATTTAATTGCCACTGTTGAGCGAGCAAGACCCTCAAACGATCCAATGTTGACAACGATGAAAATCCGAAATCCGACTCGGCATTTCACAGTGGCAACATACTGCGGCGGCAAGTTTGAATTATTATCTAGCGGCAAACGAAATACTGCATTGTGTATGACGTCGTCGCCATAAGGGTTTATGGATTGTTTATTTCAGATAAATGAAAGGCCTAGGCATTCCCCACCTCTGAAGGTTCTGCCTTCAAAATGTGGTGGCTCGGGCGGCAGTAGGCGATTAATTAAATTCTTTGGGGCGTCTTTATATTCGGGGCGTTATTTAATTGTGCAATGTGCACTCTCCTTTTCGCGGTCGAATGCTACTCATATCGGTGCACGTGCACTCTCGGTCTCGTGGTATAATTGCAACTGCCTACTGGGCGGCGTGCCCAGGGGCTATGATAAGGAGAGGGAGACGAGTGCGGCGTGCGGATGCAATGACGTGTGTTTCTGAGTAGCAACTGCATAAAGCCATTTTGCGCTTTGCCTTATACAGTGGAAATCGTATAAGGCATCATAAGGAGCATAATTCGTTTCAGACTCATGCTCTTTTAGCGAAATACTCGTTAGGCGAAGCAATTTTTCTCATACACGAGAGGTGCGAATTACTCGTTATGAGGAATTACTGCGAATTACTCGTTATGTGAGGTGCTCGTTATGAGAGATTCCACTGTCGCTTGCATTGCTGCCATATCTTTTTTTTTGTTTTTCGTCTTTCAGTATCTGGCGGGGGCCGGGAGTTGGTTGCGTTTTATATCGCCATCGCATATTCCTTATTTTCTTCACGGTCGTTCTTTTTTTTAACGAGCATACCTGTTTGGCGGTGGTAATAACATAAGGAATAAATATAAAACAATCGCCGCATAAATATCTAACAGAATAACCAAATTAATGATAAAAAAATGAACCTAATAAATGGGAACAACTGACAATATGTAGTATCATAGTTACCTATTAACTAGGTACTGGAAACACAGCCATGAAGTTAAAACATATCTTTCTTACCATATTACTACAAACATACTTCTTTTGAGCGTTCATTAACTGTACTATGGTACAAAATAGAAAACGCTGTAAGCTTAAAAGACTAAATGAGCGACCATTCGTTTAATTTTCAGATTACATAAATAGATACATCTGACTTTGGTTTTTTTTAGGCAAAGAACTTTGACATTCTTAGAATATGATACTTTTTTAATATTCAATAAGTAATCGTAAAATGGAAGGAACAGTAGATGAAGTCAATTGGGTAACAATGTATATGTGACTCTTTGGCCATCATTGAGCTTGAATAATATGGAACTCTAGAAATTTTATTTGCTTCTACTCTTGATTGTAAAATTTCACAATGGACGGGTTAATTATTATTAACATACGATAATCTTTTACAACCAATCCTACTTTGAAGTGTTTATATGCAAGTATGCGCGTAACATGGGTGTGAGTATGTGTCTTGTTATTGCATTCTATCAACATAATTGAGAATGCAATCCGTTAATTTATTTCCAACGGTTAATGGTGACACAGCCGGGAATCAAACCCGGAACCTTACAGTGTAACATCAGGCCTCCTAACAACTTTGCCACCGGGCCGTCAGAAAGATCAGTATTCTTAAACGAAAGGAAACTTAAAAAGCTCTCCTACAGACTCTCGGCACTCACTAATAGGTTTAAACACCCCCAGATCGATTATGTGACGTCACAATAATCGCGGCCTGTGCCTTTTCGTCAAGTACCCTGACTTTCTTCTCTGAAAGTAATTCTGTTATTATTTTATTACGTAAAATCCTAGCGCCGCTCCTTTCTTAACTGCGAGGGTCCGCCATCAAATTAATTCTCGTCATAATGTTGGGGTTTTCCCCGTCGACAAATCTCATTTACGAATTTGTGTGACAATAAAGACAACTAACTGTTTAGACGTTGAAGTTAAAATGACGTCGATGTCCTCGATTCTCCTAAAATTATTCAGCATAATGTGAATACAACATAAGCTACAATTTATTTTGTATCAAAGTCGTTTATAGTCGTACGTAGTTACATACAGTATTTATGACACTTATATCGTAGGTACATATTTTAGAGAATAATAAAGCTCCATAATTCATATATATATATATATATATATGTATTATTGCACTGTATTACGCATATGTCAGAAGTGTCTTAGACTTCGGATCCACTATATGGTCACCGATGTATGCTGCATCTGTCAACAAGGTTGAGTGCGTCCAAAAGCGTTTCTTGCGATACCTAAATTGGCGCGAGCACTCGAACTTCGAGACATATGAGGAAAGAGCGGATTACTTTAAGGTTGCACTGCTCTATAATAGACGGACCATAACCGACATGTCTTTCCTATATGACATCCTTCATGGTTTAATAGACTGTCCAGCTTTAACTGAGCGAATTTCCTTGAGAGTGCCCCCCAGAAGTATCCGAGTTTCTCGTTTGTTTCATGTGCCCAGGTGCAATTCAAGCCACTTCAGCAACTCTACTATGATACGGTTACTCACCTCTTTTAATAACAGGTTTAATGACCTTGACATTTTTTCTCTGGACAGGAAGCCTTTTCTTCACGCAGTCGAAGAAAAGCTCAGGAACGATAATTAATTTAAATTTACTTATTACTTTATTATATACAATATATTTATGTGTGTATGTATGTCTATATGTATATATATATATATATATATATATATATATATATATATATATATATATATATATGTATATGTGTATATATATATATATATATATATATATATATATATATATATATATATATATATATATATATATATATATATATATATATATGTATGTGTGTATGTATGTATGTATATGTGTGTATATATATATATATATATATGTGTGTATGTGTGTGTGTATATATATATATATGTCAATAGTATACGTATGTATGTGTTATAACAATCCCTCCCTTCCATTTCCATTCCCCTATTGTAATTACACATTTATATTTAGAAATGCTTCTTTTTCCTTTTTTCTTAAAAAGAAGGTTATAAAATTTTTATCTTTTAAATGGGTACTTTATATTTTTTGCTAATTTAAAATGTATTAATGGCTATATTGATGTTAATTTATAAAATGTTTTTTTTTTATATAAAGAATATGCTGTATACATTTAGTTAATAAAATAAATTTAAATAAATAAATATATATATATATATATATATATATAGATATATATATATATATATATATATATATATATATATATATATATATATATATATATATATATATATATATATATATATATATATATATATATATATATATATATATATATATATATATATATATATATATATATATATATATATATATAGTTGTAAAATGGGCCCAACTTAAACCTACTCCTCTTTCCGCAAGTGAGAGGCATTCATCATTCTCGTTAACACCTAAAGCATTCCCGAATCCGATCAAGGGAATCCTTCGTCACGATGTAAGTGGCTTTTATAATTATTTACTTTATAATCATCTTATTGATCAATTCTAAAAAGTATATATATATATATATATATATATATATATATATATATATATATATATATATATATATATATATATATATATATATATATATATATATATATACTTTCGTTATTTTTTATTAAAAAAAAACAAAAAATCAATCAAACCCTGTGTTTCAATTTATACCGTTACTCTAGCCAAAGCCTATTTCAAGAAGGAACATTTTTTTAAAGAATAAAAAAAAAAATTATCTTTGTAAGCTGTATTCTTCTAATAAATCGGCAGAGAAATGATTCAAAAAGTATGCCTCCTTCTCTATAGGATTACCATTGATTATATAGTTTATTAGATTGCTCAATGCCGTACTACATTTCGGCAGCTACGATTCTACTATGAAACGCAAAGTTTAGATGGCACTCATAGTTTCAAATATTCCATAATTATGATAATTGAATCCAAATATTGATGCCATTCCAAAAACGCCTACATGGTATCCTATCTCAAAATAGGATAAAAATGTAATAACAAACGATGTTTTAAATCATAGCTCTTATTATTTTAGGATTTTTTAAATAAATATGCCAATTTTAAATTGATATATAAGTTTCCATACATAATAATTAGTTGCTTTAATGTTCAAATAGACTCTTTGTATTATTTATGTGATGTAACCCGCATATATAAAGAGGCGAAAGATGGCACTAATAATTTAATGTTATTATCGATATTAACGGTTAAATCTTGGGTTTTATTTTAAATAAGACCTTTATAAAAATCAGTCATTATGAATGTAATTATAGATAAGAAAATAAATTGCAATTAGTTTCGCCGAGCAATGCTAACAGCGCCACCTGCATGTTGCCGCCGCAGAAGAGTTGCGAAAATGTAATATGGCATTCGCGTCGGTCCAACTGACGATGCAGCTCCTATTCAGTAGCCTCTTTATGTGGAAGACTACCCCGGGAAGGACTCTCGCGTCTCAGGCCTCACGGCTGGTGGAACGGTTTCACATGGGGGATTGCCTCTTGGCGGTTCGGACGGTTCGCGCACAGTGCGGCGACTGTCAATCGGTTTTGTGCACTCTTACTGATTACTGAAGGAGTCGGGAGACTATGGAAATATACTGTTTCCTAAGCAGTGGGGGTGGATGTTGACCTGTTGTCATGACATTCTTGAAAAGACCTATCGACCATCCGATCCCGAATACTATGACGGGCAAAGGACAACCAGGTCCGCGATAAATTCTTATTGAATAACCGCTGAAATACAACAAGTAGAGGTCGCGTAATCAGTCTGGAGGAAGGAGGTATCCTGATGGTGAATCAGGATACCTCGGCAGGGGGTTCGGGTTCGCCTCAGGAAGTATGGCTTTAAGCAATATAATGCCCTATATAATCAATGGTATTACGCTAAAATCAAAATAATACGCTGCCTAATAATAAGCGAAACAATGGCAACATTTAATAGTAAAGCTCATTTAAAATTAAATCTGGAGTCGCAAGGGAGGAAGAGGGATTTGAGCAGGAGTTGCCAGTGTTATCGCGGTATTAAAAGTAATTTTAAGCGCTGGTTGCGTTAATCCCTCCTCCTTTCACCCTTAAAGTGGTAAAAGAGACTTCATAAAATAAAACACAAACTCGCAATAACGCCACGGAAGGTTTTGAGGGTTTAAATTTTAATGGATATGGCAAAAGTTAAATGCAATGGTTTTGAATATTCTGTATTGAAAAAAGAGGTCATGTTAATAACATACAGTACCGTGCGAATTAGTTGGAACAATGAGTATTTTTCTTCGAAAAGTGCTTTATTGGACATAAACATACAAATACAGTACCTACTGGTAGATTTTTTCGCTTTGATTCGTCTTAATTGGAGGCATTTTGTGTTGCATAAAAATAGGCCCTATTTTTGAGATATATGGATGAATAGTGATCGTTAGTCGACTGCAAAGGGACCCTTAAACTTACATTGCACAGTCGAAAGTCGTGCACATCCGTAAGCATTCAAACATAAGCATTTCCCAATCCAAGCTGGGATTTCATTGGCTGCTTTTTAAGTAGCTTTTACTAATTTTATTTTAAATAAAAACACCATCCTATAAACGGATTTCTTTACACACCTTATCAAATATATATATATATATATATATATATATATATATATATATATATATATATATATATATATATATATATATATATATATATATATATATATATATATATATATATATATATATATATATATATATATATATATATATATATAAGATGATTATAAAGTAAATAATTATAAAAGCCACTTACATCGTGACGAAGGATTCCCTTGATCGGATTCGGGAATGCTTTAGGTGTTAACGAGAATGATGAATGCCTCTCACTTGCGGAAAGAGGAGTAGGTTTAAGTTGGGCCCATTTTTCAACTAGTAAACGCTCACCCTTCATCCAATTATCTCAAAAATTAAGCTACAATCCTTCTTTATACGTAAACTCACTCAATTTCCTATTATTTCAAGAGAAATAACAAGACAAGACGAGCTACTTGACAGATGGAAGAATTTAAAATTTCTAATTTCGTTTTTTTATTTTCTAAAGGTGCGATATAAAGAAGCTGCGATCAATATTCAGCTGAAAACTTAAAACTAAAAGCGTGACATGCCCTCATATCAATGAAAGGAAGCAGTCAGCTCTTTCCTATTAGTTGGAAAGATTACCTTTAACCTAAATGGATTATTTACAATGAACGAAACATAAAATATGTAAAAATTCAATATTTTGAAATATTTGATAGTTTTGTGTATATATTCTTTTTAGAATTGATCAATAAGATGATTATAAAGTAAATAATTATAAAAGCCACTTACATCGTGACGAAGGATTCCCTTGATCGGATTCGGGAATGCTTTAGGTGTTAACGAGAATGATGAATGCCTCTCACTTGCGGAAAGAGGAGTAGGTTTAAGTTGGGCCCATTTTTCAACTAGTAAACGCTCACCCTTCATCCAATTATCTCAAAAATTAAGCTACAATCCTTCTTTATACGTAAACTCACTCAATTTCCTATTATTTCAAGAGAAATAACAAGACAAGACGAGCTACTTGACAGATGGAAGAATTTAAAATTTCGAATTTCGTTTTTTTATTTTCTAAAGGTGCGATATAAAGAAGCTGCGATCAATATTCAGCTGAAAACTTAAAACTAAAAGCGTGACATGCCCTCATATCAATGAAAGGAAGCAGTCAGCTCTTTCCTATTAGTTGGAAAGATTACCTTTAACCTAAATGGATTATTTACAATGAACGAAACATAAAATATGTAAAAATTCAATATTTTGAAATATTTGATAGTTTAGTGTATATATTCTTTTTAGAATTGATCAATAAGATGATTATAAAGTAAATAATTATAAAAGCCACTTACATCGTGACGAAGGATTCCCTTGATCGGATTCGGGAATGCTTTAGGTGTTAACGAGAATGATGAATGCCTCTCACTTGCGGAAAGAGGAGTAGGTTTAAGTTGGGCCCATTTTTCAACTAGTAAACGCTCACCCTTCATCCAATTATCTCAAAAATTAAGCTACAATCCTTCTTTATACGTAAACTCACTCAATTTCCTATTATTTCAAGAGAAATAACAAGACAAGACGAGCTACTTGACAGATGGAAGAATTTAAAATTTCGAATTTCGTTTTTTTATTTTCTAAAGGTGCGATATAAAGAAGCTGCGATCAATATTCAGCTGAAAACTTAAAACTAAAAGCGTGACATGCCCTCATATCAATGAAAGGAAGCAGTCAGCTCTTTCCTATTAGTTGGAAAGATTACCTTTAACCTAAATGGATTATTTACAATGAACGAAACATAAAATATGTAAAAATTCAATATTTTGAAATATTTGATAGTTTTGTGTATATATTCTTTTTAGAATTGATCAATAAGATGATTATAAAGTAAATAATTATAAAAGCCACTTACATCGTGACGAAGGATTCCCTTGATCGGATTCGGGAATGCTTTAGGTGTTAACGAGAATGATGAATGCCTCTCACTTGCGGAAAGAGGAGTAGGTTTAAGTTGGGCCCATTTTTCAACTAGTAAACGCTCACCCTTCATCCAATTATCTCAAAAATTAAGCTACAATCCTTCTTTATACGTAAACTCACTCAATTTCCTATTATTTCAAGAGAAATAACAAGACAAGACGAGCTACTTGACAGATGGAAGAATTTAAAATTTCGAATTTCGTTTTTTTATTTTCTAAAGGTGCGATATAAAGAAGCTGCGATCAATATTCAGCTGAAAACTTAAAACTAAAAGCGTGACATGCCCTCATATCAATGAAAGGAAGCAGTCAGCTCTTTCCTATTAGTTGGAAAGATTACCTTTAACCTAAATGGATTATTTACAATGAACGAAACATAAAATATGTAAAAATTCAATATTTTGAAATATTTGATAGTTTTGTGTATATATTCTTTTTAGAATTGATCAATAAGATGATTATAAAGTAAATAATTATAAAAGCCACTTACATCGTGACGAAGGATTCCCTTGATCGGATTCGGGAATGCTTTAGGTGTTAACGAAAATGATGAATGCCTCTCACTTGCGGAAAGAGGAGTAGGTTTAAGTTGGGCCCATTTTTCAACTAGTAAACGCTCACCCTTCATCCAATTATCTCAAAAATTAAGCTACAATCCTTCTTTATACGTAAACTCACTCAATTTCCTATTATTTCAAGAGAAATAACAAGACAAGACGAGCTACTTGACAGATGGAAGAATTTAAAATTTCGAATTTCGTTTTTTTATTTTCTAAAGGTGCGATATAAAGAAGCTGCGATCAATATTCAGCTGAAAACTTAAAACTAAAAGCGTGACATGCCCTCATATCAATGAAAGGAAGCAGTCAGCTCTTTCCTATTAGTTGGAAAGATTACCTTTAACCCAAATGGATTATTTACAATGAACGAAACATAAAATATGTAAAAATTCAATATTTTGAAATATTTGATAGTTTTGTGTATATATTCTTTTTAGAATTGATCAATAAGATGATTATAAAGTAAATAATTATAAAAGCCACTTACATCGTGACGAAGGATTCCCTTGATCGGATTCGGGAATGCTTTAGGTGTTAACGAGAATGATGAATGCCTCTCACTTGCGGAAAGAGGAGTAGGTTTAAGTTGGGCCCATTTTTCAACTAGTAAACGCTCACCCTTCATCCAATTATCTCAAAAATTAAGCTACAATCCTTCTTTATACGTAAACTCACTCAATTTCCTATTATTTCAAGAGAAATAACAAGACAAGACGAGCTACTTGACAGATGGAAGAATTTAAAATTTCGAATTTCGTTTTTTTATTTTCTAAAGGTGCGATATAAAGAAGCTGCGATCAATATTCAGCTGAAAACTTAAAACTAAAAGCGTGACATGCCCTCATATCAATGAAAGGAAGCAGTCAGCTCTTTCCTATTAGTTGGAAAGATTACCTTTAACCTAAATGGATTATTTACAATGAACGAAACATAAAATATGTAAAAATTCAATATTTTGAAATATTTGATAGTTTTGTGTATATATTCTTTTTAGAATTGATCAATAAGATGATTATAAAGTAAATAATTATAAAAGCCACTTACATCGTGACGAAGGATTCCCTTGATCGGATTCGGGAATGCTTTAGGTGTTAACGAGAATGATGAATGCCTCTCACTTGCGGAAAGAGGAGTAGGTTTAAGTTGGGCCCATTTTTCAACTAGTAAACGCTCACCCTTCATCCAATTATCTCAAAAATTAAGCTACAATCCTTCTTTATACGTAAACTCACTCAATTTCCTATTATTTCAAGAGAAATAACAAGACAAGACGAGCTACTTGACAGATGGAAGAATTTAAAATTTCGAATTTCGTTTTTTTATTTTCTAAAGGTGCGATATAAAGAAGCTGCGATCAATATTCAGCTGAAAACTTAAAACTAAAAGCGTGACATGCCCTCATATCAATGAAAGGAAGCAGTCAGCTCTTTCCTATTAGTTGGAAAGATTACCTTTAACCTAAATGGATTATTTACAATGAACGAAACATAAAATATGTAAAAATTCAATATTTTGAAATATTTGATAGTTTTGTGTATATATTCTTTTTAGAATTGATCAATAAGATGATTATAAAGTAAATAATTATAAAAGCCACTTACATCGTGACGAAGGATTCCCTTGATCGGATTCGGGAATGCTTTAGGTGTTAACGAGAATGATGAATGCCTCTCACTTGCGGAAAGAGGAGTAGGTTTAAGTTGGGCCCATTTTTCAACTAGTAAACGCTCACCCTTCATCCAATTATCTCAAAAATTAAGCTACAATCCTTCTTTATACGTAAACTCACTCAATTTCCTATTATTTCAAGAGAAATAACAAGACAAGACGAGCTACTTGACAGATGGAAGAATTTAAAATTTCGAATTTCGTTTTTTTATTTTCTAAAGGTGCGATATAAAGAAGCTGCGATCAATATTCAGCTGAAAACTTAAAACTAAAAGCGTGACATGCCCTCATATCAATGAAAGGAAGCAGTCAGCTCTTTCCTATTAGTTGGAAAGATTACCTTTAACCTAAATGGATTATTTACAATGAACGAAACATAAAATATGTAAAAATTCAATATTTTGAAATAAAACCTTTAGAAAATAAAAAAACGAAATTCGAAATTTTAAATTCTTCCATCTGTCAAGTAGCTCGTCTTGTCTTGTTATTTCTCTTGAAATAATAGGAAATTGAGTGAGTTTACGTATAAAGAAGGATTGTAGCTTAATTTTTGAGATAATTGGATGAAGGGTGAGCGTTTACTAGTTGAAAAATGGGCCCAACTTAAACCTACTCCTCTTTCCGCAAGTGAGAGGCATTCATCATTCTCGTTAACACCTAAAGCATTCCCGAATCCGATCAAGGGAATCCTTCGTCACGATGTAAGTGGCTTTTATAATTATTTACTTTATAATCATCTTATTGATCAATTCTAAAAAGAATATATACACAAAACTATCAAATATTTCAAAATATTGAATTTTTACATATTTTATGTTTCGTTCATTGTAAATAATCCATTTAGGTTAAAGGTAATCTTTCCAACTAATAGGAAAGAGCTGACTGCTTCCTTTCATTGATATGAGGGCATGTCACGCTTTTAGTTTTAAGTTTTCAGCTGAATATTGATCGCAGCTTCTTTATATCGCACCTTTAGAAAATAAAAAAACGAAATTCGAAATTTTAAATTCTTCCATCTGTCAAGTAGCTCGTCTTGTCTTGTTATTTCTCTTGAAATAATAGGAAATTGAGTGAGTTTACGTATAAAGAAGGATTGTAGCTTAATTTTTGAGATAATTGGATGAAGGGTGAGCGTTTACTAGTTGAAAAATGGGCCCAACTTAAACCTACTCCTCTTTCCGCAAGTGAGAGGCATTCATCATTCTCGTTAACACCTAAAGCATTCCCGAATCCGATCAAGGGAATCCTTCGTCACGATGTAAGTGGCTTTTATAATTATTTACTTTATAATCATCTTATTGATCAATTCTAAAAAGAATATATACACAAAACTATCAAATATTTCAAAATATTGAATTTTTACATATTTTATGTTTCGTTCATTGTAAATAATCCATTTAGGTTAAAGGTAATCTTTCCAACTAATAGGAAAGAGCTGACTGCTTCCTTTCATTGATATGAGGGCATGTCACGCTTTTAGTTTTAAGTTTTCAGCTGAATATTGATCGCAGCTTCTTTATATCGCACCTTTAGAAAATAAAAAAACGAAATTCGAAATTTTAAATTCTTCCATCTGTCAAGTAGCTCGTCTTGTCTTGTTATTTCTCTTGAAATAATAGGAAATTGAGTGAGTTTACGTATAAAGAAGGATTGTAGCTTAATTTTTGAGATAATTGGATGAAGGGTGAGCGTTTACTAGTTGAAAAATGGGCCCAACTTAAACCTACTCCTCTTTCCGCAAGTGAGAGGCATTCATCATTCTCGTTAACACCTAAAGCATTCCCGAATCCGATCAAGGGAATCCTTCGTCACGATGTAAGTGGCTTTTATAATTATTTACTTTATAATCATCTTATTGATCAATTCTAAAAAGAATATATACACAAAACTATCAAATATTTCAAAATATTGAATTTTTACATATTTTATGTTTCGTTCATTGTAAATAATCCATTTAGGTTAAAGGTAATCTTTCCAACTAATAGGAAAGAGCTGACTGCTTCCTTTCATTGATATGAGGGCATGTCACGCTTTTAGTTTTAAGTTTTCAGCTGAATATTGATCGCAGCTTCTTTATATCGCACCTTTAGAAAATAAAAAAACGAAATTCGAAATTTTAAATTCTTCCATCTGTCAAGTAGCTCGTCTTGTCTTGTTATTTCTCTTGAAATAATAGGAAATTGAGTGAGTTTACGTATAAAGAAGGATTGTAGCTTAATTTTTGAGATAATTGGATGAAGGGTGAGCGTTTACTAGTTGAAAAATGGGCCCAACTTAAACCTACTCCTCTTTCCGCAAGTGAGAGGCATTCATCATTCTCGTTAACACCTAAAGCATTCCCGAATCCGATCAAGGGAATCCTTCGTCACGATGTAAGTGGCTTTTATAATTATTTACTTTATAATCATCTTATTGATCAATTCTAAAAAGAATATATACACAAAACTATCAAATATTTCAAAATATTGAATTTTTACATATTTTATGTTTCGTTCATTGTAAATAATCCATTTAGGTTAAAGGTAATCTTTCCAACTAATAGGAAAGAGCTGACTGCTTCCTTTCATTGATATGAGGGCATGTCACGCTTTTAGTTTTAAGTTTTCAGCTGAATATTGATCGCAGCTTCTTTATATCGCACCTTTAGAAAATAAAAAAACGAAATTAGAAATTTTAAATTCTTCCATCTGTCAAGTAGCTCGTCTTGTCTTGTTATTTCTCTTGAAATAATAGGAAATTGAGTGAGTTTACGTATAAAGAAGGATTGTAGCTTAATTTTTGAGATAATTGGATGAAGGGTGAGCGTTTACTAGTTGAAAAATGGGCCCAACTTAAACCTACTCCTCTTTCCGCAAGTGAGAGGCATTCATCATTCTCGTTAACACCTAAAGCATTCCCGAATCCGATCAAGGGAATCCTTCGTCACGATGTAAGTGGCTTTTATAATTATTTACTTTATAATCATCTTATTGATCAATTCTAAAAAGAATATATACACAAAACTATCAAATATTTCAAAATATTGAATTTTTACATATTTTATGTTTCGTTCATTGTAAATAATCCATTTAGGTTAAAGGTAATCTTTCCAACTAATAGGAAAGAGCTGACTGCTTCCTTTCATTGATATGAGGGCATGTCACGCTTTTAGTTTTAAGTTTTCAGCTGAATATTGATCGCAGCTTCTTTATATCGCACCTTTAGAAAATAAAAAAACGAAATTCGAAATTTTAAATTCTTCCATCTGTCAAGTAGCTCGTCTTGTCTTGTTATTTCTCTTGAAATAATAGGAAATTGAGTGAGTTTACGTATAAAGAAGGATTGTAGCTTAATTTTTGAGATAATTGGATGAAGGGTGAGCGTTTACTAGTTGAAAAATGGGCCCAACTTAAACCTACTCCTCTTTCCGCAAGTGAGAGGCATTCATCATTCTCGTTAACACCTAAAGCATTCCCGAATCCGATCAAGGGAATCCTTCGTCACGATGTAAGTGGCTTTTATAATTATTTACTTTATAATCATCTTATTGATCAATTCTAAAAAGAATATATACACAAAACTATCAAATATTTCAAAATATTGAATTTTTACATATTTTATGTTTCGTTCATTGTAAATAATCCATTTAGGTTAAAGGTAATCTTTCCAACTAATAGGAAAGAGCTGACTGCTTCCTTTCATTGATATGAGGGCATGTCACGCTTTTAGTTTTAAGTTTTCAGCTGAATATTGATCGCAGCTTCTTTATATCGCACCTTTAGAAAATAAAAAAACGAAATTCGAAATTTTAAATTCTTCCATCTGTCAAGTAGCTCGTCTTGTCTTGTTATTTCTCTTGAAATAATAGGAAATTGAGTGAGTTTACGTATAAAGAAGGATTGTAGCTTAATTTTTGAGATAATTGGATGAAGGGTGAGCGTTTACTAGTTGAAAAATGGGCCCAACTTAAACCTACTCCTCTTTCCGCAAGTGAGAGGCATTCATCATTCTCGTTAACACCTAAAGCATTCCCGAATCCGATCAAGGGAATCCTTCGTCACGATGTAAGTGGCTTTTATAATTATTTACTTTATAATCATCTTATTGATCAATTCTAAAAAGAATATATACACAAAACTATCAAATATTTCAAAATATTGAATTTTTACATATTTTATGTTTCGTTCATTGTAAATAATCCATTTAGGTTAAAGGTAATCTTTCCAACTAATAGGAAAGAGCTGACTGCTTCCTTTCATTGATATGAGGGCATGTCACGCTTTTAGTTTTAAGTTTTCAGCTGAATATTGATCGCAGCTTCTTTATATCGCACCTTTAGAAAATAAAAAAACGAAATTCGAAATTTTAAATTCTTCCATCTGTCAAGTAGCTCGTCTTGTCTTGTTATTTCTCTTGAAATAATAGGAAATTGAGTGAGTTTACGTATAAAGAAGGATTGTAGCTTAATTTTTGAGATAATTGGATGAAGGGTGAGCGTTTACTAGTTGAAAAATGGGCCCAACTTAAACCTACTCCTCTTTCCGCAAGTGAGAGGCATTCATCATTCTCGTTAACACCTAAAGCATTCCCGAATCCGATCAAGGGAATCCTTCGTCACGATGTAAGTGGCTTTTATAATTATTTACTTTATAATCATCTTATTGATCAATTCTAAAAAGAATATATACACAAAACTATCAAATATTTCAAAATATTGAATTTTTACATATTTTATGTTTCGTTCATTGTAAATAATCCATTTAGGTTAAAGGTAATCTTTCCAACTAATAGGAAAGAGCTGACTGCTTCCTTTCATTGATATGAGGGCATGTCACGCTTTTAGTTTTAAGTTTTCAGCTGAATATTGATCGCAGCTTCTTTATATCGCACCTTTAGAAAATAAAAAAACGAAATTCGAAATTTTAAATTCTTCCATCTGTCAAGTAGCTCGTCTTGTCTTGTTATTTCTCTTGAAAAAATAGGAAATTGAGTGAGTTTACGTATAAAGAAGGATTGTAGCTTAATTTTTGAGATAATTGGATGAAGGGTGAGCGTTTACTAGTTGAAAAATGGGCCCAACTTAAACCTACTCCTCTTTCCGCAAGTGAGAGGCATTCATCATTCTCGTTAACACCTAAAGCATTCCCGAATCCGATCAAGGGAATCCTTCGTCACGATGTAAGTGGCTTTTATAATTATTTACTTTATAATCATCTTATTGATCAATTCTAAAAAGAATATATACACAAAACTATCAAATATTTCAAAATATTGAATTTTTACATATTTTATGTTTCGTTCATTGTAAATAATCCATTTAGGTTAAAGGTAATCTTTCCAACTAATAGGAAAGAGCTGACTGCTTCCTTTCATTGATATGAGGGCATGTCACGCTTTTAGTTTTAAGTTTTCAGCTGAATATTGATCGCAGCTTCTTTATATCGCACCTTTAGAAAATAAAAAAACGAAATTCGAAATTTTAAATTCTTCCATCTGTCAAGTAGCTCGTCTTGTCTTGTTATTTCTCTTGAAATAATAGGAAATTGAGTGAGTTTACGTATAAAGAAGGATTGTAGCTTAATTTTTGAGATAATTGGATGAAGGGTGAGCGTTTACTAGTTGAAAAATGGGCCCAACTTAAACCTACTCCTCTTTCCGCAAGTGAGAGGCATTCATCATTCTCGTTAACACCTAAAGCATTCCCGAATCCGATCAAGGGAATCCTTCGTCACGATGTAAGTGGCTTTTATAATTATTTACTTTATAATCATCTTATTGATCAATTCTAAAAAGAATATATACACAAAACTATCAAATATTTCAAAATATTGAATTTTTACATATTTTATGTTTCGTTCATTGTAAATAATCCATTTAGGTTAAAGGTAATCTTTCCAACTAATAGGAAAGAGCTGACTGCTTCCTTTCATTGATATGACTATACAACTGGGTATTAGTGGCCAAATATATATATATATATATATATATATATATATATATATATATATATATATATATATATATATATATATATATATATATATATATATATATATATATATATATATATATATATATATATATATATATATATATATATATATATATATATATATATATATATATATATATATATATATATATATATATATATATATATATATATATATATATATATATATATATATATATTTGGCCACTAATACCCAGTTGTATAGGGTCGGTCAAACGCACGGGTTAACACCCATCCGGCAGCCTCCATTTAGAAGTGCGAGCCCAGGTAGGATTCTGGCCTGCGGGCCAGTCTCCCCTGTGATTAAACCTTCGGGCGCTCTTGGACGGTTTGCGCGCCGTGCGGCGTCAGCCAATTGATTGTGAATTTCGACTAACAGCCGGGCAGCCGGAGTCTGTAAACAGTTACGTTTCCTATAGAGCGGGGGTAGTTGTTAACCTTACGGCAACTGCTCTTGAAACGACCATTCGGCCACCCGATCCCGGGTGTACAGCCTGGCAAAGAATGCGGGGTCCGCAATAGATTCGCTAGACACCGTATCACCGCTACGGGAGAGGATCGCGCAAGCGACCTCAAACCTGTGACCAGTCGAAAGATCGGAGTAATCTGTTTGCAACTGGAAGTAAGGGCGCGAGTGTCGGCCCGCTGTTTAATTAACCTGGTTATCTCGCGTGGATAATTTTCGTCATAATCGCGTGGATAACAGTTGATAATTTCGTCCCAATCCATCTACGCTCACTTCACAGGAGACTGAACGATCTGATACCGTTAAAAATTCCTGAGGTGACGGGTTCGTTTTGTTGTAGTTGACAGCTCTAGTTGTTTACTAGTGTTTCAATACGGTACCTGCCGCAGAGCAAACGTGACACTATGGCATGAGTATGTGTTTGTAGACAATATTAAACAAAGCCTACAAGATAATAAACCAACAGTGACAGAGGTAACTTCCAATATGGGAGGGAATAAAGGAGTGAACGGGGAGGAGGTACGGGGAAGCAGTTAACAATGTTCAACTGTATGCGCCGGGCTTTGTATCATGTAAACTGATTGTATTGTTAAGCAGAACAATACATTCAAACGAAAAACAGAGACATACTCACACATTTAAATATTAAACAATAATATAGGTAGGTACCTACATTTAGATAATTACTCAGCTGGGTGTGGAAAATACTTTGGAAAGTATATAGTTGGGGAGCCAGCGACAAAAAAGTGCAAGAGTTTCGTAAAAGCTGATAAGTAAGCTGACAGTATTTTGGCCATATAATGCCGGGGTAGAGTCAGCAGGCCAGATTGCGGGACACCTGGCGCTGGCGTACTAGGAAAGGTGTAATTTTAATTAGTACCCCCAAAGTGTTTTGGAAAAGTTGATAGGGAATGCAATAAAGTACCCGAAACAAATGGTCAGACTGCTTAACAGCATAACGCGTGGCGTCAGCATTACTCCATACATGTAACAAAAATCAAGTCCCTGCAAATACGTCTGTGCGCATTTGTCGGTAACTATTACGCATCGGTCTAATGTGCTACGCAATATAATGGGCTTCATTTTCGTGACATGTATGGAATAATGCTGACGCCACGCATTATATTGTTAAGAAGTCTGACCATTTGTTTCGAGTTATGTATTGCATCCACTGTCTACTCATTATTTTTCCGTTATTCCAAAACACTTTGGGGGTACTAATAAAAATGACACCTTTGCTAGTACCTACGCCAGTGCCAGGTGTCCCGGAGTCTGACCTGCTGACTCCAGTATTCTATATCCAAAATAGGGTCTGATCTGTAAGTATCAGCTTTAACAAAACTCTTGCACTTTTTTGTCGCTGCCTCTTGGAATAATAGGCAAGATTGCAATCGGTCTATAGTCCTTTTAGATGAAGAAGGAGTAAGTTTTTTGAAGAGGTACTTACTTAATTTATTTCATTATATTCGGGAAAGTCAATTACAGAGTGATGTATCTACATTACAATCTACACAGTTGCAAAATAATAATTACTAAAACCTGATTACTGTATAATAGGTTCGCGAAATACCATTCTTATATTTTTTATGAATTGTGTTATATTTGAATTGAAAATGTCCACTTCGAAGAAAATGTTATCATATTCAGAACACTCCAGAGCAGTTTTTGTCCACAGTTGGTGTTATATTTTTTGTAATGCAAATAGGGGTGGCTCAAAAACCCTTCTACTAGTTACGATAAAACCAATTCAGTGTAGTAATGTTAATGAATCAATTCTGTTTTATAAAATTGAATATAAAAACAGGATATCGTTTTATATTGAATATAAAAACAGGATAAAGTAGGCGTCGACTGTTTAATTATTAATTGCATCAAAATTGTCGACACGATATGCTATTCAATATTTGTGTAGCCCATAGCTTACTTCCACTCCTTATTTTCACAACAAAAAAAAACAGTAATTTTAATACCTACATTCATTTGAGGGCTACAAATGAACGTAGGCTTATAACAAGTTAGGCGAATGCCATACGTTTTATCCTCCAAACCGCTTTTCTCGATGAGTTGTTGAGAAATCTCAAGAACGCATCATCAGATTTAAAAATGCTTTGCCAAAAAGTGTTGGCCAGTATCTCCTGCATCTTAGCATGTATGGCATATTTATAGGATAAAGAGAGTGGGATAAGGAACATCGAGGAAACAACGCCACTTGTGGCTTAAAAACCCTGCGACGATAGAGGCACAGTATGTAGTACATACGATAGTAATGAAAACAGTTTTTTTATTCATTACTTTTTGCAAAATTTTGAATCTTTGCACATACTAACTGTAAATTTTATGTATTTGTAAGAAATTTACTTACAGCGCACTGTAACTAGCGAGCCGTTTAATATTGTTCTATGTTTTTATTTTCTATTATTACTATTTAGACACTTGGCCTTCCATTGCATTTGCAATCTGTGCAACAAAAAAAAATATTTTGTTTATTATGCTAGATTTTTTCAATTCCGAAGAACAAGAAAAATACTGGTCACATTGATCAAAGCGAGCTATTGAAGTATAAGATATCCATAAGTTCGTATCTACTCGAGATGTGTACTCGACGTGTGTACCGAGCATTACCTAAATTTTTAATTATATTTCGGTACCTGGGCCTGTTTTAAAGAAGGATAACTATAGCTCTAATTTGCGACGGGCGAACCCGTCACCTCAGAAATATTTTACGATATTTGATCATTTTGTCTCCCCTGAGGTGGGCGTAGAAGACTTGGGTCGAAAACAATCTACTGTCTAGTTACGCCACTCGCCAGTACGAAGCCAACGCCTTACCGCGAGATAACCAGGTTAATCATCCAGCGGGTCAACACTCTCACCCTTGCTTCCAGTGGTCGCTTGCGCGGTCCTTTGCCTTACCTAGCGGTGATTCGGTGTTTACCGAATTTATCGTGGACCACGGCATTCTCTGCCCGTTCTCGGTATAAAACTCGGGGCGTTTTCATATCAGTCACCGTAAGGTTAACTACCCCTGCTCTATAGGAAACAAAGCCGTTTCCAGACAACCCAGCTATTAGTCGGAATTTACAATCGATTGGCTGACGCCCGCACAGTGCGCAACCCGTCCAGGAGCGTCCGAGGGGCGATTCCTAGGGGAAACTGGCCTGCAGCCTAGGCTCGCACTTCTGCGTGGAGGCTGCCGGATGGGTATTGACCTGTGAGCTTGGCGCACCTTTATACATAGGTCTTAGTGGCCTAACTGCAACAGGGTCCATTAGCTCCTGAAGCTAAAGACAAATAAAAACTTAATCCAATAAATTTGTATATCAAAATAATTATTTGGTAGGATTCAGAAATCCTCTCTTTTGTAGAACTAAAATATCCGACATTGTTTTATTTTATTTTTATTTTATTTTATTCTGGAACCAAACAGAACTACATCAAATGTAATAAAAACGTATTAAAAAGTGACAAAAATCCATTAATGTGATTCCGAATATATAATGTATACAAAATGAACGCAATATAATTTTATATTGTTTCCGCTTGAGAATGGGGGGAATCAGGATGGGAAGTGATGTTAAGGGAAGAGACAAAGTAGTTAAAAAATAATATGTATATAAATATATTTATTTATAATTTTAGGTATGATATATAGGTATTATAATGAATATACTTGAGATTAAATTATATCCATGAACTAAATTAAATGAAATATAATATGTATAAACGTTTTATGATCACATCTAGATAGACTGTAGATTTTTTTTAATTGAATTCTTATAAGAGGTTTTTGATGAGTGTAATATGTCCACACTTAAAAAGTCTGTATTATATCTATGACACGCTCTGTATAGAAATGCATTTTGAGGTGCGTTGGTTTTCACAACAGGGAGATGAAATAGTCGATGCGATCGAACAGGGCGAGGAGGAACATAAAATTCAATGCGCTCCAAAATCGCGTTCGCATCGATGGAATTATTTACCAACCCATGCATGTGTGCGGAGTATGCTAACTAGGGATGTCAATAGATCTCCGCGCCTTAATACGTTTTCTTGTTCAGTTGTTTATACGGCAGAGTGATGTTTAATCAACCTCGAACCCTCCCATCATTAAGGAAATAATGGGCTAACCCTTATTCGCCCTTTCAAGGGAGGGAAGGCTAATAAAAGTTACCTGTATTCCATATGGGAGGCCGGACCAACGCTGAAATTGCACTTCAGGGACCGCGCAAATATTCGACCCTCGGGTACGCCGAATGCTAACGAGCACTTACCTGTGAAAGAGAAAAACGTAATATGAGAGGCTGCAGATATTTTTTTGAAATGTTTCCAGTTATGTACACTCGTTTTTAGAAGCGGTTAACTGAACATACGAATATATATGTATGAATACGTAAGTATTTACAGAGTAAAAGTATAAGGATTCGTTCAGACCCGTGAAAACAACGCGATTGCAAAAACCGTGTGGTTTGAACCACAAAATGTTGTTATATATTCAGATAGTAGAGGTTTGTAAGTAGTTGGCGTACGGATATCGGCGTCGTCAGTTTAAATATGAAAGTCCAAGAAGCAATATTATGTTTGTGGTTTCTCAAAAAAAAGAGAAGAGCGTATTGGGTGCATCCAATAATAACTGATCGACTCGTACATGGCCAATTCGTAACCTTATATCCCGAATTATTAATGTTTATGGAAATAAATCTTCGACTATTGAAGAATATCAATAACAACCCGAATTATTTTATAATATTTTATTTACACGTACATTTAAATTCATGCGCACAAAATAAATTAAATTATAATTCACAAAATGCCATTGTATGCTACTAAAATTAGATACACATTTGTCTGAGCCCAGATTACATAGCGCATACATTAAACGCAAATGTTTATATTAATAATATGCCAATCAAAGCGCAAGCTGTTTTAAGGCGAGCTCATTTCCGGAGTCCCACTGGTGTGCCACGGTTGTGTCAAGCAAAAAAAATAATTAAAAAATATATTATACAATTCAACCACTTAAACCGCAGACTAAATTCTACAAACGCGACACCGCTCTTAAGTCGTATAGCTGGCTGTGTAGTGTCGCATTCATACAATACCGCCCGCATCCCTGTAAAATTACCTGTCATAATACAGGTAGGCAAATTATTTCATATTGAACAAACTTAAATGAACCTCTGAACCGCACAATGAAATGAGCGATTGACAACTTAGTAGGGTTCGCAACGAGCGATTTTCTAACAACATAATCATACAGCTAAAACTTTTCAAATAATAACAGTTTTACAATTATAAACTATCCTAAAATTAAGATACACAGGTACATTTTATAAATTTAGAAAATAATTAGGAATATGAATAAGTCATATATTACATATTTTTTTTATATATATTAATTATATTTTCTAAAACTTTGATTTAATTTATTTTAATATCAGAGCCCTGTCCACCCTAGAACAGTCTATTCTCAGTTGGGTGACAGATTCAAATAAGCATAAGGTTAACGTTTTATTACCATTCGATTCCTGTTATTTTTGAAAGCAAATGCAATGTTTTTATTGTATTTAACCCTTGGAGTAAATGGGTATTTTCATGGATGCATCTGTCTCTTTTGCAGGATTTTCGGCGACATCGACTTAAAGTACTATAACTACGAAACTACTACACCAATCATAAAAAGAACAACTGCACAATGATTGCATTGAAATTTCGAATATAGAATATTGAAATATCATTTTGTAAAACAATTAGATAATTATGAATAAATATGAGAACGTCAAAGAAGTGAAAAAAACGCGCGACCAGATTTGGTCGACTCGTACTCAACGGATAATTGTTTCGCGACCAGATTTGGTTGACTCATACTCAACGGGTTAATTTTTAAATCAATAATAAATAAAATAGTCTATAGTAGAAAGAATATAGAATAAAAATATTCAATAGAGTCAAGACAATTGAGAAAATTCAATATTATCAAAATCCTGAACGCCATACATAGGACTTTTAACTAAAATACGCTGTACCTTTTTCTTAAAGTAAACCCCCTCTAAAGCATAATGGCAATTTATTGTAAAATAGGTTAGATTGACAAAGAAAGCTATTTCGAACCTTAATAAGTCGCACTTTGAGATGACCCAAGTCCTCTTTTTTTCGTGCATTATGCGAATGCATATTCGAGTTAGTTGAAGTAGTCGTAATATTTTTCTTGTATGCATGGTGTTTTGGTATATATACGCGGCATGCATAGTCACGATACCAGATTGAAGTATAAAATTGAAGATAACGAAGTACTGCTTGCAAGATATTAGCGAAGATATTGTGATCAAATTTCTAATTTCTCGTTTCTCTAAGCGAAATATCCTTATAATAGTTGCGGCCATTCCCCAGAACATAAAGCCATAACTTAGTAGGGAACGGAAATATGCAAAGTAAATAGATTTGGCAGATTCAAAGCGCATAACAATTTGATTAAAACTCAGGTTATCAATGTACGGAGGATGGTCCATCGAATTAAATTGAATTGAAATGACTATATTTCCATTACATTTACATGTTTAACAATTAATAACATTGGTATTTAAAGGGACTAACATCTCTAGCAAATAGTCTAAACTAATGAAAATTTTGAAAAATGAACAATTATGTTGTAATAAATAGAGGCCATTAAGATTTAAAGCAATTAAAAATAACATTACCACATCCTAGTCAAATTAAAAAAAAGTGTCGATAAGCGTCTCTCTCGGCCGACGGACGAATCCGGTTGGTTTCCTCTCTGGTTTCTTAGCTAAGGGTGGGATTTTGGCCAACAGCCAACAGATGGCATTAATTTTTAATTAAAATTTATGGCGGAATTCAAATATGATTAGTGTATATACGATATATTCTAACTAAAATTTCACAATGTGATTTCAGCCCAACAGGGCATCTGTGTACCATATTTCAAGTCTCTTAGTCCAATATTTCGAGATTTAAATATGACTAGAGCGCCCCCTGGTGGACTGATTTCAACCACAACCACTTTTCAACTCTTGCTATGACCAAATGCTGCCTGTATGCCAATTTCCAGCCCAATCGGATTAATCGTTTGGGAGCTATCGTGGAAGAATACACACAAACAGACAGGCATTCACACAGACAGACTTCCATTTGTTAATGGTCTTATTGTCTCAGGAGACTCAAAATGGATATTTTCGTTTTTATCTCGAAAAAAACTATAACTCCTTCAACATACTTTCCCTCGTCGTCAGTTGGTGGGCCGGGAAAGTAATATAAAATTAACACATCTTTTAGTATGAAGTATATTAAATAACAGGAATACAATAAACCTTCAGTCGGTCTTCTAATTTTCACACCATTCACACCCCAATAGCTCGTATTCACAGACATCACTAATTAAACCGCCATCTCTAGTGAGTCGGAATATTCCGCTTTGGCGTTACGCGTTGTGGATGGTAACGGTCGCCGTTGTTCGTGACAATATAACCACCGCTAATTTGACGACCAGCTGAAATGTTACCATATTACTGTAAATTTGGGTCATGTGGCCGATCAAGCTGGTTTGCATGCCAGCGCCATACTGCGCCGACCCCACTTCCATGCCACACATAGCAGAAAGTTATGATTGTACATTAGAAACTATGTAAACTATGTAAATGTAACCGTACAATATAAACTTAGTAGCATGAATTTGGCATCATCAACATGTTCCTAAACGATAACACTTTAGTATTAGTATTTGGTCGCTGCATTATACAGTCGATGTTAGAATGATTAAGGGTGTTCAGATGCGCTTTTTAGTCAACTAAACTACATATATAGCTGTATGTATTCATATTGGGTCCTTACCTATGTAATTGCTGTTTCATCTCACTGGCCATTTTGAACTTGGATAACTTGGGTTTGGGTTGAAATTTCAAATTCAAATAAACTGGCTGAAACCCGTCGAAATCGACGGTCGCTTTAGTAGACAGTAGACAGTTATGTTTAAAACATATACAGAATCATACTTCTTATTTATGTATGTACAAATAATATTTCTTCGGATTATTTCGATCCCGTTGCGGTGCCTGATCATTTGATCTGCGATCAGAAATGTCACCAAGGTCTTGGATAAAACGGACAGCAACAATCGAAGAACGAAACGTACGTGATGATGATGACGTGTGACAGAAAGTAAACAAAAAGTTTCGCGCCAATTCAGCTTATTTTAGCAAATATACGCTAGATGGCGGAGAAATGAATAAAATCTTTGAAATTTGTTTTTAAGTATACTGAGTGAAAAGATCGGTTGTGTCACACCTAGACTTTCCCGGCGAGTAGACAATCCCCCTCGTGCGCCCACCCCCTAAACCCCCAACCAACCCACCCGCCGACCCAACCTCACCACCCTCTCTACCCCCTCTACCCCCCCTCCCTCCGCCCTCTCCCCACAACCTTCCCCAACTCTCTTTCTCTCTCTCTCTCCCTCTCTCTCTCTCTCTCTCTCTCTCTCTCTCTCTCTCTCTCTCTCTCTCTCTCTCTCTCCGTCCCTCCATCCCGAAACTAGCCCTAAGGCCAGAGTCCTGACCAGGTTCGCACATCATGCGTGGAGGCCGCCGGATGGGTGTTGACCCGTGAGTGTGACCAAATACTAATACTAAAGTGCCAACTCAGCAAGGGCCCATTAGCTCCCGCGTGTATGTAGCAGAGTGTTATACCAAACTAGTGGTACGAAATACCCCATTCCCTTTTACTTGTGTGGAGACTACGTCACATGTCATAATACATTTGCCCCGCCAGGTAACAATTCAAATTTTCCCGCCTGCAGTGTTAGCATTGCGTAGAATCGTGAAGTTAGATATCGAGTTTATATCGTTGTAAACACTAAACGAGTGAGCGCCTTGTCCGCTCACCAGTACTAAATAAATTGTCAACTGAACAACATCACTGGGCCGAGATTAAGAGTGAAGCTTACATTATTACTAAACCTGGCTGTTCTCCGCAATCGGGCCGAAAGTGTGCGAAAGGGGATCCTAATCATCCCCCGGTGACCACGGTAACCTAAAATTGTTTCCTAATAAGCAATATTCGGCAACGGGCATAGTGACAGAAAAATAAGAGTTGCCGTTAAATACATTACTTCACTACTCTTTCCTTATAACGTGACGTGACCTTAAACAGTGCTGACATTCCACTTTCTTTGCTTTAAAATTACCATATAAATTATTGTTCCAATTCCCTCACGAAGCCACCAACTATCAAATCATTCACAGCATATAACATAGTTACAGACAGAGAGTACTGAAGCCCTGTTATTACATATTTGAACGCCAGCACGTTCAATTAGTATTGCGTAAACATCAAGGATGACTGAAATTCAGAAGGGCTATTGAATAAGTTCGATGGAATGTTTTAAGAGGCCGTACACGAAATATTGCGCATTTCGTGAATTTACGTAATTTTGCAGACGTGAATTTAAGGTTAAAATACTGTATTTCTATAAGTTTTATTGCACAACATAGAAGATCATTTATATTATTGTCTAATGAGTGAGCTACTTTTTTGAAAATTATTATAGAATTTTGATTAATTGACCTTAAACCGGCGACTGTTTGTGAATTTTTGCTGTAAGAGGTTTAGAATATAACATATTTACGAATCGTTTTGACATCTAAACGGTATGAAAAAAATACAATGTAATTTTGTGAATATACTCTTTATAATAAGTGAATCACTTTTAACTACTTTCATATAAAATTGTTGATAAAAAAATACTTTGTCAATTTTTTTAGAAAATGGGCGAAGAATTGCTTTTGATTTTGGCCTTTTAGAACTCTCGTTCATAAAATAAAAACAACAGAAATAAACTTTAGTTCAATATCAATCCATTTCCTTAAAAAAAAACAAAACATTAATTAAAATTGGCAATAAAGTCTTTTAAAACATTCTAATTCTCGCGTTATGATACTCGCCTATGATACGATCCACGCCTCAAGTCAGCTAGTCCCCGCCGAGCGCTTCCAAAGGGTGGACGTATCTCTTTGGCTCCGAAAAACCTACCTACCAATAGTTATATTATACCATTGATTATAGAGGTATTACGGCCCACATCGATTTCGTATACGGTCTCTTAATTAAAGTGTTAGAGGAAATATACGGAATGAAATCTAAGAATATCACGGAGAAAAATATATAGAAATAGAGTTTTACATCTGACACCAGAAGACCGACATAATAAATAAATCAGAAGATCGACTGATTTATTGATTATTTAATAAATCAGTATAAATATAATCCAAAAGTCATTTTTGTAATTGGTCTTTAAACTCTTAATAATAATTCTATCTCTAATTCATTACCTTCCAAATACGAGATTTAAACTCGAAAGGTCTATATTTTATTTTATCTGACAGATGTCGGAAGGATGGAGAAATCCGACAATAACTAATAGTAAGGGTGCGAGGTCGGCGGTAAGACGTTGGCCTTTTACAGGCGAGTTTGCGTAGCTAGACGGTGGACTGTGTTGTCTCTAAGTGTTCTACGTTCACTCCAGATTGAAATAAAGTTTACATATGATTATACGCTGATTATCGCAGGACGCTAACCATAGTGTATTTTGCATTATGTAAAACCCTTATTAACTAAGGTATAATTGAGTGGGGTGGGTGCTGCAAAACCCTCCTGACGCCACTTCTAACAGCGCAAAAATGTATTTTAAAAATCATGCATCGCAAACCATATCAATATTCTTCTAATGATCTCTTTAAAGAGGCTCAAGTTTTGGATGCTAGATTATTATTTATTAAAACTGCACTACGTTGGGTTTTCGTGGCCAAACAAAATAAATCTTTTATTATTACGCACACGAAACCCACTAGACAACTCCTAAGTGATAATTTGAATGTACCTAGGATGAAGACGACTTTTGGACAGCGACACTACTCATTCATAGCTACAAGACTTTACAATAAATTAAGCAGTGACATAAAAACCAGCCCCAATTATCATTTGTATAAAAGCAAAATAAATAAATGGCTGTTGCAAGAAGAGCGTTTATCTATCCATGCCATGATCGATGTAGTAGAATATGTTGAAGCTGACTTAATATATATTGTGTATATACGTATGTATGTATTCTAATGTATTCTAATGTATTCTAATGTATTTAGTATTTCTATTTCCTATATAATATTGTAATTTTTATTAAATTGTTATTATTACATATATTTATTATTATTATATATATCTTTTAATTATTATTGTTTTTATTGTGTTTGGTTGATTCATCGACCCTCGTTTTAAATGTAATTACATTTGGAACGGGTATATCCCAGTTGGGCAGCACTAGCCAGTGAATGAAAGAGGAAAGTTTTTGCCATTTGTTTTAATATTATACTTATTGTAAATGGTTATTTTGATAATTCCAATAAATAAATAAAATAAATAAAAAATACCTAGTTTTGCTATCACAGTGCGCATTCGCAGTGGGTTGTAAATAGTGAATATAGATGTTTTCCCGAAATACAGTGTAAATTGGGAACGTTGGAGTTGACATAAACGAAACGATACTTTACCTAATAGGCCCTCAGAAATTGTCAAATATAGCTGGCTGCTAGATTTCCAGGGAAGAGCAGGCAGAAGGGCGTACGGTAGTGGGACAGACCTGGAATATTTAGCTCGACAATATAATTACACGACACTCGAGGAGCTTGATAATTTAACCATATGAGATACTCGTAACAAGTCTATGTAAAAGTCACATAGGTTTCCCCTAGTTACAAACGACCAAATTGCGTTTCCTAATATAGATTTGCAGAATTACATTTCGTAAATGTCTCACGTAAATATACTGAGAAAAATATTGGATCGATTCCTACAATCGAACCGTATTTGTTATTATGGTTTTATACAGAATACGATGTTTCAATCGTAATTTTGTTGAATTACAATGAATTTTGTTGAAACTCGATTATATGTATCAACATTATAAATAGGATAAAACGTATTTACCGCGTGAAGTTTGTAGCACCGACGTTTTGGCGACGTTGCAGCCGCCGTTGTCCAGAATAGACTGACATGAATCTACCCTGGACATATTTTTATAATGTTAAACAACTGCGATAGTCTTTGATTTTATACGTATCAACATTTTTCTTACGGTTAATACGGAAACAACAGTATACTGTAGTTTCAACATGATTCATGTGTCCTACTATAACCGTACGTATACTACGGTATGCTGTCATGTTAGAAGCGAGATCATAAGGTCGTGACGTAATGAAATAACATGATGTTTTAACATTACGACACAGTAACTACCGCCACGCCAACACCGTTACGCGTCTACACTCTGGATGCGTATATCCACTTATGTATGTATTTATGTATTTCTCAGTGTACTAGTCGCTCCCACAAAATTCGTTCTATTGTGTCATATTTCAACATTTAAGGGCCGATATTGTTCCGCGAAAAAGTTACCCTCCACGCCCGTCGGACGGCGTGGGTACTTGGATCCACGAGATACATCCCGAACTCAAGGGCAGGAAGAATGGTATCAAGTTACTCACTCGGCTACGTCGCGTAGGGGTCACCGACATTCCTTCTAGTACGGGTATGTGTGTTTGCGTTAAAAATTGACTATCGTCACATACGATAATTGAATATATTACGCCTAAAATAAGTCATTTAATTTGATATAATTTAATTTTAAAGCAATTCACAAATGATCCATTTCAAACATCAAGTAAAATATTATGTAACCTAATGTTACCATAGCAAGATATTAACTCCAATTATTATACGATGTTTGTTTACTGTCCAATGTCGTCCACCTAAGCAGAGCTTGCGCTTGGGCGGACATTACACAAGTCTTGCTTGTTTTAGAAGCCACGTGCCTTAAGATCATATATAAATCAGATTGAATAACCGTTTAACCCTTTCGCCTACCTCGTGGAATTCCGGCCAAATCTGGTAGTAAGGGTGCGAGAAAGCCCGCTGGGTGGTACTTCGGACTCTGACGTGCTGTTTACGTAGTTGAACTGTGACGTACGGTTATAGTAGAACTGTGTTACGGAGAGAGGATAGCAACGGTCGTTATAACTTCCTGGAGTGACCGGTTCTCCAGCAGCAATTGACACCTCTTAAATGATGGTTCAGAAGTTATGGTCAAAAAACCGCCAGTTTAGAATTCTTATCCTACGTCTTCATCCTACGTCCTGGAGTATACCTGCGCACCAACGTGCTCTATTTTTACTAGACTGCTATTGTTTAATGTTCATGCATGTATGCTTTCACTTTCTTTATTTCACGATAAATTCTAAACGCTTGAGTCGTTCTAGAAGTGTGTGGTATTTCTAGAATTATTATGTCATCTAGAGTGTCATAGGGTACTTTTACTGTCCAAATATCAAGTAAATAATTGTCTAAATGTACAAATCTCCAAATATCAATAAATTAACATAATGTTATAGTGTACGTGCCGCAACTCATATAAGGATAAACCATTGTCTTCAATATAAATCGCCGTCTGTCATAAAAGGAGATGGCGTTAGGCGATGGCGTGTTGACAGTCATCATCTGACAGTTTAGTTTCTTCTTTCGTTCTTCCTTTACGCGGCCGGCAGTAATAAAACCGGTAGGCCAAGCACAAAGAGAAGTATTTGGAATATTATTTTTAAGAAAAAAAAATATTTTATATTTTTACTTGTTACTCCTTATTATGAAATTTCACAACGGGCGGGTTATTATCAGATGACAATCTCTTCTCCCCAACCCTACTATGAAGTGTTAATATGTAGGTATGTGTGCGTGTAACATCTGTATGTTTAGTTTCCCTTGGGAATCAACCTTCTGGCACTCTGACTAGCAGTCGGGGGAGTCTGGAAGCAGTACTGTTTCCTATAGAGCGGGGGTGGTTGCGGACCTTACGGCGACTGATCTCGAAACGACCATCGGCTACCCGATCCTGGGTGAACAGCCGGGTAAAGGATGCCGTGGTCTGCTTTAGATTCGGTATACACTGTGTCACCGCTTCGTAAGGGAGAGGACCGCACAAGCGACCTCGAACTCGTAACCAATCGAGAGACTGGAGTAATCTGGTCGCAATTGGAAGTAAGGGCGTGAGTGTAAGCCCTCTGGATAACAGTCCTGGCTCTCTCGCGGTTAAGGCGTTGGCCTCTTACGGGTTTGTGGCGGAGCTAGACGGTGGACTGTTTTTGTCCTAAGCCTTCTGCGCTCACTCCAGGGAGATAGAACGACTAATCGTTAAAACTTCCTGATGTGACGGGCTCGCCCGCTGTAGTCGACAACTCTAGTTGTGACAGAATAGACATGCAATTCCGTTAAATGTATCCCAACGGTAAAGAGCAACCCAGTCGGGAATCGAAGCCTCAATAATAAAAGATCAGGCGACCTTAATCTCTTTCGTCAGACGTGAACGCCCTTATTATTCTTGTTTTTGAGCGGAAAGCTTGACATGACGTCGATGTGGACACGTCGCCAATATTAGCAAAGTCGAACGGGGATATTTTACCGGCGGCGCGTCGCGTTGTCGCGCGGCAGCCGCACTTTTCGCCAAATTAAATTTGTACTGTGTAATTTGCGCGTGGATGGTCGCGCGCGGCGCGGCGCCGGGCCCTTCGTTATTTACGGGCTGTCAGGTCGTCTTTGCCAACCGCCCGTAATTATGTAAGCAGACAAAGGAGCGTCGCATATATATATCCCATCCCTTCACGCCGCGCCCTCAGAGGAATTCCCTCGCTAATAGATATTTGCTATGGGTTTAAATCATTCGGTACCTACAATGCTCGTAAATTACATACGTTTGCCTCTCGATGCTGCACGCTACGCCAGTATGATTAAAGTAAAAACGAATTCACACGAATCAAACTAATTTTTCGAGTGAAAATCTAATAAATACCTTATTTTGAACACTTTTAGAGCGCAACTGAGATTTCGGTGAGAAAACAGTTGTTGGTGAGGAAACAAACAAGCCATGGTCATAGTTATAGTCATATTTTATTAATTCCAAAAAGTACATACTGTAGAATACGTCATTTTACATTTGCTAGAAGTTATTTACAACAATATTACGTGTATATAATACTTTTTTCTCAATAACTCAGACTCAAATAACAAAAAAATATAAACGTTTTTATAAATAATATATCAATAGGTTTTTTAAAAAAGTCAATCTTTTTTTTAAAATAATCAGTTACTAAACAATAAGTTTTACAATAAAACAAACACTAAAATAACATAATACAGACCAAATTAGATTTGATAAATGGTAAATTATCTTTCAAAAATTAAGACAGCCTTGTCAAATTCATCAAAATTACAGAAAGCATGCATGGTTATGTTTATTTTTATGCATAATTTCTGCTGGCAACAAGTTGAAAAATTTAAACCACAAATATAAAAATGATTTCTGGTATAAAGAAAGCCGCACTTTGGGAATTACTGTATTATATTTTTTTGCTAGTGTTGTGTTCATGCAGACTCGAATGCTTTTCCTCGTTTTTAAATTTGCTTTCGTATAAATTAAGCACTGATATATAAATTCAGTGCTCAATTTATTTTTTATTTTTAAAGGTCGGACAATTAAAAATATTTTAAAAGAAAACGTAACTGTTGTTAAAAAAGTGAACTATTGTATTTATAATAATCTTTAAAAGGGTTCTTTAATAAATATTTTTGTTTTATGTATTTATCCATATAGATACATGTATATTTCCAGAATATATTCAATCAGACCTTTTAGTTTACACTAAACACGATATATCTATGTTAATTTATTGACATTTGGACATTTGGACAACTACTTACTTAATATTTGGATAGTTAAGGTACTCTATGATACTCGGAATGACATAAATATGCTATCAATACCACACACGTCTAAATCGGTTCAAGCGTGTAGAAGTTAATAATAATAATAATAAAACGCTTTATTTTTAAGAAAAGGCGAGCTTATTGCCTGCAGGCAATATTTTAGAGCTCTAGACTAAGTTGTGAATATATCTCGTTATTTCAATAGTGAAAAGTGCGTTTTATTGGTGCTAGGAAAGGGAGAGATAAACGGTGGTAAAAGTGCAAACTGAGGCTATCGAGGCTCGCAGCGGTGACGTGGCTGCCCGTAATAGGGCGAGCGGCGATCGAGTGGGGGACCTCTTTTTACAGTCCTGGGTCCCCAACGACCACTGATCGGTTCCGTGCCAGTGGCATCGCAATATTGTGGCAAGTGGCCGCAATAATTTGTTTTAGTTCATTGTTTAATTAGAAGAAAAAATAGTTTTCGTTAGTTTTTTTCATATTTAATAACAAAAAACAACTATGCACCATATTATTTTACAATATAAGCTATTTATTTGAATTTGTTTAATACGTAAATAAATATTAGGGAACCATACTCTTTTAAATATGCAGAAAAAATGTATCTAAAAAAGACAATAACAATAATCTATATTAAAACGTTGAAATGTTTAATCAGTCATATAGGTTTGTCACACCCACACTATGCTCCGTGTTACAACTTTTAACCTTATGCACGTCGGATTAAAAGAGCTAACTAGATCCAGCCACGTACTACGCTGTCAACATTTTGATGCATGTGTAGCCAGCCAGTATCGAAACACACGCACCGACCGGCGGCCATTCATCAGTTGAATTATTAAATTTCTCTGGTTGTTTTATATACGTGAACGTGTTTTACGACGCGGCCATTTTATGTGCGTCCATCCCGAGGCTATTTTCCAAGATGCGATTAGGTACACGTGGCAGGGCACGCAACTAAGCAACCCGGCGCATTCGTGGAGCAAATAGACAAAAATCGGTTGGGTCGCCAAATTTTTTTTTCCCGGCAAGTAGTTGTTCCTTTGGGAAGGAGGTTGACCTGATTAAAAGGGATAATCGGCAAGAAGCGCGAAACGGCAAAAATTCTATGTGATTTCGGTATAACAAGACATCTCTGTGCCAAATTTCACGTCTCTAAGTTCAATATTTTAAGATTTAAATATGACTAGTGTGCCCCTGGTGGACATATTTCAACCACAACACCTTTTCAACTCTTGCCATGACCAAATGATGCCTTCAAGCCAAATTTTAGCTCAAACGGATTAAGAGTTAGGCCGCTATCGTAGAGAAATACACATAGATACACAGACAGACGGACACACAGATATATTTCCATCTGGAAATGGTCTTAATCATCTCATGGAGCTCTAAATGAAAACTTCCGCGTTCACAATACTTACCTAACATAAATTAACAAAACGATTCGAAACTACGCGAAGCGAAACCGCAGGCCAACAGCTACTTGATGATAAACATAACAACAGATGACGCTGTCACTAAATTAACTTGCGCTGCAAATTTGCCGAATGCTTGTCACGAAAATCGACGTCGCTGCGACGCATTTGAGGAAACTGTAGCTGAACGGCTTATCGTAGCATAAATTGAAGGTGCAAATCCCTCGGAGAAAGATCGTTCTCTATCGCTTCGCTTATAGAATTCGGGATTCGGCAATAGGCATAACATCGAAAAATCGGGATTAGCGAATTACGGCAAAACGCCCCTATAAAACACAGGTTTCTCGCGTAATCTCAACGGCGCGGCAGCGGGTAGGGCATTTTATCGCGTCGGCATTCATTGCAATTAGAAATCTCTCTTATTACATTCCGGAAGAAATTGCCTCCGGGGACCATAATTATTCTTAATAACGGACATTTAAGTGCGGGGACCAAAGTTATAAAATTTAAAATACCGCATGCCGAAAACGGCGCGGCGTAGACATTTTAAGCACGACAAACTGAAATATTAAAAAAAATAACCTTTTTTTTCGCATCTGATTTTTTTATTGCGTCCACCTAATCCTTATTTCAAACCCAGGCCACCAGGAAGTCGTGAGTTGCACTGGTTCAGGAATTACTTCTCTGGAAGAAGCCAAATGACATTTCATTAAGATTTTTTTCGCGTTTGTAGTGCTATAACGATCTTTCAAGTGCTATAACCAAAATCGAATTTTTCCTTATCAAAATAGTAATATACTATTAAATGGGACACAGAAGGAGCCTTCCCGAAAATTTTGCACATTATCGACTGCCTGGTCTGCGACCATGAACAATCGGACGTCCCTGGAAACAGTGAGTGCAAACTTACCGGCCAATCCTTCTACCGCCAGGCCCAAGGACACTGTGACAAGATGCCGTGCCAAAATCATCTGCAGGATAAAGATGTCAACCCCCATCAAACACCAGGACCTACAAGAGACGAACAACAAGACCACGGGCGGCATATTTTTTGGGAGATATGTATCCTAACCTGGTCCGGACATGTTAACTAACTGTGCTATAACCCCAGAATAGATATAAAATATAAAATAGCAAATAAGTAAATATATTAAAAAATATAAAAAAACGACTGCCGTTACACAAAGTGAACTATTCTATTTGTAATTACTCCTATTATGGTTTACATTGAAATATTTGTGGTTTATGTATTTATCCATGTATATTTCAAAATGTACTCAACCATATCTTTCATTTAACTCTAAACACGATGTGTTTATGTTAATTTATTAACATTTAGATATTTAGACAACTACTTACTTGATATTCGGACAGTTAATGTACTCTATGACACTCGGGATGACATAGCGATTTTAACAATATCACACATTTCTAAATCGGTTTAATCGTTTTGTAGTTATGCTGGAATAAAAAACGGAAATCATACATAGATGAACCCTGAACACAATAACTCTTTTTTTTGTTGACCAGTCGTGTACAAATAAACTAACCAGTAATCGAAAAAGCTTAGAACATACATTTCTCAAAATTAAACGACTTTACGACAGAAGTTAGTCACGCTAACCTAACAGATAACTTTCCTACAATATTGGTTATTCATTGATTAAAACCAAAGACGTATAAATGTACAAAAAGCTAGGTATTTATACCATGTTCCATTGACAAGCTCAAATATTTTTAAAAAAATGCGTTTGGTTACTGTTTTAAGTACTATCACAACATAACAGACATAAAACCTAGAACAGTAAAAAATAAACCAATCAGAAATCAAGCATGCTTAGATCATATATTTTTTAAAACTGAAAACGACTTTAAGGCAGAAGTTCGTGATTCTAACCTGGCGGATTGCTTTCCTACAATATTATGTTTTCGTACATTAAAATCCAATACGTATAAATATATATAAAAAAATCGTTTCACAGACTTACTTTCAGAAACTTCAAGAAGATATCAAGGTGACGGACTGGCATAAGGCATATAACATTACAAATCAGTTAAGTTACACTCTTTTCATAGCATTGTTGCAGATTCTCATCGCCAAGTATACATGCACAAAACACGTTTGTTTTAGTAAATCTTCATTAAGGGGGGAGCCTGGTTTAGACGGCCAAAAAAAACCTGTTTTCATGTTTCTCTTACACCTACAGTTGAAATCTATTCATGAATCTTTTACCTCTGGAATCGCTGATAGTAAGTGCAAAAAACTTACTACTGTTCTTTAAAGAAAACTTTAACGCGTTTTTCTCAAAACCATATTTTCTGTTCTGCGCCGGTGATAAAAAAAATACTTTCAATCGAAAGATCGATCGACTTTCTAAAAAAATGACAGATTATTTAACTCTCCTATATAACCAAAAAATCAAGAAAAAGATGTTTTAATATATTTTTTTTACTAGTTAAACACAATTTTTTTGGGCTAAAATTGATTTTATTTTTTTAAATCCTTGAAAAAATATAACAATAATAAGTTTTGGTAATTTTTTTTAGTTCATCTAGAAAATACACACGTAAAAATTAATGTCTTAGTTACTTTTCATTATTTATTTATTTACTCTTGTTTTTAGATACGTGCAAAATGTGCAACATTTCCTATGACTTAAAATTTCATTTTATATTTTATCATTAATTATAGCTTTATTTTTGCCTACTCTTTATCTTACCACCTTAACATGTTGGTTGACTGGAAGATATTGTTTATCTAGCATTAGGTCCGCCATTGTACTTAAATGTGTTATTTTGCAATAAAGAGATTTTCAGTCATCCATTTCATTCATTTCAGATACATCTGCTTTCTTGGAATTTTATCTTCCCGAAAACTTTATTTTCATTATTATGTCGGCTATAATTTACATTCTTTCCGCCTCATTATGCAGTAGAGTCTCCAAATGCCATGAATGTCCCGGAATAATAGGCAATTGTTTTAGACATGTCGTAGGCACGGCACAGACAATAAACAAAGTTGAATTTACGACAATGTTGTCACGTGTCAAACGCTAATGTTTCTCTAGAGGGTAGAGAATTCACCATTTCGCAGGTTTACGTCTCAATGCCGCAGTTGTCATGTGATTAAACAACTTGTGTACTTGATGAGTAGGTATAACTTGTTTACTAAGCGTACCGTGAACACAACGATAATGTTCTAATCAATGCTATGAAAATGTTCTCAGCTAAGAAAAAGACTAAGAGAAGGAAACTTTTTGCTTGAATCTTTTTATGAAGTATGTTTAAAACGTATCGACTTTTTATTTTATTCGCTTAAGCGAATGAAGCATGGGAAGCTTACTTTGGTGCATGGATATGTATGGAGTCATGTACATTAGTGATTATTTCCGCCTGCTAAAAGTGTCAGACACTGGCGATTGGCCTATGTTTGAGGAGGTAAGCATCCATCGGATTTTATTTTATTTGTTTATTTTATATATACATTCAAATGCATGAGCACAACAGAAAATGAAATGACAATTTAGGAAATGTATGCTTTAAAGTTATATACACATCTGTCTGAGCCCGGGTTATATAGCGCATACATTAAACGCAAATGATTATCTTTCAATTGTGCTAAGCAAAGAGCAGCCGAGCCCGCCTTGCTAGGCACCCCTGTGTTAAGGCGAGCTCACTTCGGGAGTCACACTAGAGTGCCACGGTTGTGTCAAAGAAAGATGTAAGATCATTTATGAAATTAATTTTAATTTAATTTATAATCATTATTAATATTCTTATTATTATTATTATTTTTCATTTTATGTTATTTTCTATTCCCTTTTTTCAGTATTTAACATGACCTCAACAATTTTTCAGTCTAGGATGGAACGACCAGACATAACGGGAGAAGGAGCTGTTCATAACGAGTAACTTTTATAATTTTTCTATACGTTTGTAATATTTAAAATGATTGTACTTATATTTATATCATTTTTTTTGGTCTTGCGACAATAGCAAGTGGTTCGTTTTTAGTTTTTGAACTAAATTTATCTTGGATTCATTTTAATTTTGTCATTGAACGCTTCCAAACACCACAGGTTCATGAGACGCGGAAACCTATTTCTTCGTACATTGTTTTTGTTAACAAATATTATCTGTCATTTTAAGATATTACAAACGCATGCGGATTGAATCAAATGTATGAACCACTTTAAACACTGTATCAAATATTACCAAAAGAATTCTTGTTTGTGCAATGTGTTTTCTGTTACAGAATAGCAGACAATTGGCGGTATGGATTTTTGAAATCGTTAATCATGTAAACCGAATACATATTAATTTCGTAAACTGAATACTTAAGTATTATTTTTAAGTATTATTCTATTCGCGTCTTTGACAAACGAAGTGATTTATCAGTAAGTTTCTATAAGTATCTGAGATATTTCAAAATTATTATCCTCACACCAAAAAATTACTGCAATTCAATTTTGTAAAATTGCTTTCGCGGTCCACCAAATAAACAAGGATGGAAAGTATTGTAAACGCGCATATTTTTTTCGATATGAAAACGGGAATATTCATTTTGGGTCCCCCTGAGAAGATTAAGACCACTTCCAGATGGAGGTCTGTTTGTATATCTGTCTGCGTGTCGCGTGTCTATATGTATTCCTCCACGATAACGCCCAAACGCGTAATTGAACTGAAATTTGGCATGCAGGTACCGTTTGGTCATGGCAAGAGTTGACAAGGTTGTGGTTAAAATCGGTCCAACAAAGGGTGCACTACTCTTTGAACTTATGGATTTGGTAAGGGAAAATTTGGTACACTCATGCATGTTGCCCCGAAAAAACATTGGATTTTCGCTGGTCAGTATATTAGAGTAAATAATTGAATCGAACGTATTTAATGTCCTGCATTCTCACTATCCGCGCTCGACGCTAACTACCTTTTTTAATCGAATCAACCTCCTTCCCGTGGAAATATCACGCTCAAAATCCTTTCATAAGTCCTATGCTACTTTCCGGGAAAGCTTTATGGGCACACATTCGATTTTGAAATAAATGTGTGTGTGAAAATACACTTTATGATTTAGCCGAAATAATGAAGATTAAGTAAACCCAATAAAGCTTAATTAAACTTGAGAAATATTTCTCCATCGTTTTTCGCGTTATTCTTCTTTAATTATATTCTTTATTAAATAATTGAATCAAACGTGTCTAATGTTCTGCATTCTCACTATCCGCGCTCGACGCCAACTACCTTTTTAATCAAATCAACCTCTTTCCTGAGGAAATATTACGCTCAAAATCCTTCTATAACTCCTTTTTTACTTCCCAGGAAAGTTTCATGGTCACACAATCGATTTTGAAATAAATGTGTGTGTGAAAGTACACATTATTATTTAGCCCGAAATAATGTACATTAAGTAAACTTAATAAAATATTTCTCCATCGTTTTTCGTGTTATTCTCGTTCATTTATGTTCTTTATTGAAGATTTCACTACTGCCGTTATTTTAGCAACACGATGTTTATAGGACCATTGCTTTTCATATTAACACATTTAGCATTTTCTCATCCTATTAAATTCTCATATATAAATTATATTAAATTGGCTGGTAGGCGCTCTGTAGGCGCGTCATAAGCCTCGGGTTCATTCGGGTTCGGTCGGGTCCGCTCGGGCGACCAACCGGTGTGCTGTCGGCGATAAAATCTGGATCCTTTGATTAATTTAATTAAAATTTGTGCGATGCCGTTAAAACGCGTTGTCACCGCAGCCCTTCGCATATATTTGCATTGCGGATTGCTGCGTTCTTTACGAACACCACGTCGGGATCCGTAGTTGTGTTGATTTATGCCCACATATAAGTCAGCCGCAGGATGATACACACTAAGAAATACTCTGAAAGGTTATGTAGAGAGGCTTTCTCACTTCAACCTAATAGACTTAAAAATACGTAGGACTATAACTGATATAACGTGTCTTCATAAGCTTTTGCACAATCGACTAGACAGCCCAGCTAGTCTAAAAAGAGTTCAATTTCGTGTGCCACCGCGACTAACGAGAAGCTCTCAAACATTTTCGGTTGTCGCTTGCAATAACAACATCGGGTCGAATAGACCTCTTACCAGAATGTGTCGCGTTTTTGATAAATCGTGTAAAGGCTTAGACGTATTTTATGACTCCATTAATTTAATAAAAGACTCGATCATATCTCCTACTTCTTAAGAGTTCACTAACTTCCTTCCTAATGTACTGTATTATATGATTATTATATTATTATTTTATTATAACATACTATTGTATTATATCATATTATGTATAATAAATATTATTATCCAATAACCCATACTTCTATTTTGCTATATCCAAATAACCATATTTACAACTTATTTAATTATTACTTTTCTTACCCTTATATTATTATTAGCTTTATTAATTTTTTTTTCTCTACTATCAACGTGTTCATGTTATTTCTGTTAATTTGTAATGCAAGCATTGCAAACTATTCATAGGATAGTAAATTAGTTTCGTTTGAATATGTTTTTAAAATACTAGTTTCATATATTTACTATCTGTAAGTTTGCTATAAAATAAAATAAATAAATAGATAAATAAATTTCCGATTCTTCGTCGTAAACTTGAACCAGATTCTTGTGACGCCGTATGATTACATCAGTTGGTCCCAATGATACGCCACATTCCTCAAATATTCGTCTTTGACTTATCGATGTGTGCTCTGAAAGAGCAATCACCTTGCTGCGGATTTCCAACGAGATATCCATTGTTGTCATAGTTATGAATTATATCCGAATATCTTCAAACATCTTCAAAAAGTCCCCGGCAGGCACAATGCGAGAAAAAAACACTAAAATTCATGCAAAACAACAATATGACAAGCTCTTAGGATCTTCTTCTTCTTCTTGTTACTTTATGGCAATCACCGATAGTCGGTGCTTTTCTGCCAAGTCGTTTTCGGAGGGCATCTACGTTAGTTTGTTATATGTATAACAAACTAACGTAGATGAAAACATGGTTATTGGGGATGATACAAACAAGGAAAGGATGTGAAATATGCTATTACACTATACAGAAATATTATTAAGGGAAATAAATTTACATATTACTTTATATATTTTGGGAGAGTTGAGGGATAACAAGTGCAGAACACATAGAGGGAGTTGGATGTTATACTTTATAAGGTCTGGGATAAAACTCGGATAATTATTGAGGATGGGACAGTTAAAGAATAGATGGTCCAGCGTGCAATCCCTGTGTCCACAATCGCATTGCGGAGACGCGAGAACATTAATACGGTGGAGGTGCGATGGAGTGGAGCAATGTCCGATCCTCATGCGGCAGATTACCGAATTCTCTTTCCATCGAAATGGCTGGTGGTAGTACCATGGCTTCGAAGGAATTTCGCCCTGGATAAGTGAGAACCTCTTGCCCTTTGTGTTAGAGGAAATGCGCTATCGCTGACTCCAATTTTTAAAAAGTTTATTATCTATAAGCTCTTAGGAAGTTCATAAACATTGGAAGTTGTGTAGAGTGACATTTTACAGTATAGAACAGTGTTGCCACATCAAACAAACAGATTTTACTTGCCAGTATGAAATATTTCGTAGTATTCAGATTAATTTGCTCAAGGGTATACGTTACTTCTCCTTCAAAGAGGTATGACAGTTTTAGAGCTATGATAAGGCATGGAAGACAATACTTGAAATATTTGGCATGTTAAATGTATCCATGGCCCATGTAAATCTAATGGATCATAGACAAGTTTAGCAAGCTAAATTTTGAAAAATCAACCCTCTGATACCTTGACTGATTCGTGAGGGATTGCACACGGCCTGGTGGCATAGTGACTAGGTCGCCGGATCTTAAATTGCAAGATTTCGGGTTTGTTTCCCGACTGGATCAGCATTTTCCGTTGGGATAAAGTTACCGAAATTGCATTATAGTTCTGTCGATCTAATGCAATAACAAGACACATGAATGTTTCACGCACACATACATATAAACACGTTATAGTATGGTTGGTTAGAAGAGATGGTCGTATGCTAATAAACCCACCCATTGTGAAATTTCATAATAAAGAGTAACAATAAATTTATTAAAAATAATAAAAAACACGACCGCCGTTACAGAAAACGAACTATTGTATTTATAATTATGTTTATTACCGTTTTTTATGAAATATTTTTGGTTTCTGTATGTATCCATATACAATAGAATATATATATTTCTGGAATGTACTCGAATAAACCTTTTATTTGACACTAAACACGATATATTTATTTTAATTTATTGACATTTGGACATTTAGACAATTACTTACTTGATATTTAGACACTTAAAGTACCCTGAGACACTCGGGATGACATAACGATTCTAACATTACCACACACTTCTAAACCGGTTCAAGCGTTTTGCAGTTATTGTGACATTAAGAAACGGCAAACATACATTGATAAACCCTGAACACATTACATTCTTTTTAACACGCTTTTATTAGGTCGAACTGTATGTAACTATGTAATGGAATCTAAGGTAACTAATTTAATCATTTTCCAAGGATCGTAGCGTCATGAAAATTGGTAGCTGTATGTAGTTCTGATGACAATACAATAATATGGTACTGTCGAACTGATCTGATGATGCAACATCGTATCATAGCTGTGTTTGGACTTGTTAGAAAAGTCTTGGAATGAACTTTGACAACGATTAGGTTTTAAGGTCTGATGATAAATCCGGAAGATAGGCACTGACATTCCATGATGGAATATCGTATCATAGCCGTGTGTATGTGAATATCGTATCATAGCCCAAAAGCGTGTTTTTAGTGTTTTTTTTAAACTTTTAATTTATTTTGTTGGGCATTCCTGTGAAAACAAACAAACAATCGAACAATTGGTCTTTTTAAACCTTCCACAAGCTTCTTAGAAAAAATATTATAGATATTTTCTGGCTGGCTTGCATATTTTTGCGGATTTCATTACACCTCCCAAATTTGCTTGTTCGAGCCTATAGAATACATGAAATTACGAGTGACCTTTTCTATATTCGAGCAGAATCGAGTAAACGGCTTCTTGTCAACTCGTGCGATTCAGGGATATCAAATTTAAGATCATATTACAAACAATACATACCTGGGGAACCAGCTATATTAGCTTGTCATTTTCTCTGCCCGGTAGGTTGGATGCAACAATAGAGAACCCCATGTTAAGGGCCTCATGCTTAGAAATATATATCCGCATCCTTCAGCCAAATGCTAAATGAATTCTTTTATTTATAAATAAATATTAAATCAGTGGCCAACCTCCAAATAGAGTAGTACCATTCGAACCTGTCGAATTCGGAGTCAAACCACTATATTTTTACGTCAAAAAATCATCGTGGGTTGTGAAAACCAAACGACGAATTTTTCATGCATGGACAGCCTTAATAAAACTGTAATAAAAATATTTATAAATACAATAGTTCAATTTCTGTAATGGAAGACGTGTTTTTTATTCTTTTTAATATACCTATTTACTTGTATGTAAAAGCGACAGACCTGTCGATAGACGCGAGTCTTTAAACCATAGCATTGCAGTCATTAAACCAAGTTGTTACTGTTTTTTTTCAATCTCGTATCACAGTAGTTTTTAGTATTATTACCTTGATGTATAAAGTAAACATGGAAAAATACCAAAAATACGGAAAATGTGGATCGTTTTAACGATCAGTAGTAATAGGCAGGTAGGTTAACGCTCATATAACTACTACTTTATCGATTGTATCCTATTTTAAATTAAAGAAACACAGTTATTACGATGAAAAAGGCTTTATTATCTATCTGTCTATATCTATCTATATAATCTATATCTATATAGGTCATAAATTTATAAAAAACGTGCATAAAATAAATTTCAATCACAAGCTTATTTGTAAACACTTACCGTTTTGAAGGCATAGTGATAAGTTAATTACGTTAATACGAATCAAAATAGAAAAGCACTTCAAAATTATGATAATAAGATAATTATTATCTATGCACCGAAACACTGTCAAACGATCACTGCGGCGATTGGTAAACAATAAGCAAAAGTTATCTGCTCGTTAATATTTTTAAATTGAGGGTATTCCACATATTTTTTTTTATCTTCATAAAGATCGGTAGTTGTAAATGGGTTAATGAAAATGAACATTCTACATCTCTAGATACTCATCCAGGCATCAGACATCCAGGCATCTCGCTCTTCTTCGCACTAGGATGTGTAAAGACACGGGACGTTAGTCGTACACGTCGTTGCCGGTGGTCGTTTGACCGTGAAAGGGTCAGGCAGTAAAGAGAGCGAACCTTTCCACCGTGACGAGCTGTATTGCCGGCATTGCCGCGTTACAGACCGACTCCGTCCTCCTCCATCCCCTTCGTCGCTGTAACATCTGTATTACACAGACCGACGGGGCGCGCCGTACCCTATCTGTACCGCCCTGGGTTCCCTCCATTCGCACGATACCCGGAGAAATACGGTATCTTAAATTTACCGACCGCAGCAGGGAGATAGGTAGAGGGATGCTTCAGTTTAGATATGCCAGTTTACAGTAAGAGGACATCCTCTCTCTGCCCACAGCATTTGCTTCACTGCCAAATCACCAACTTGAAACTTACTTCCAATTGGCGAATTTACCGCTCATGGGTGTGTCACAATATACTATATTCATATTCATATTCATTTTATTAGTATACTGCTATACAAGTCAGATACAGATTAGCAAACATCCATACATATTAGCGAACAAACATTTTTTTAATCGTAAAGAAACAATAAAAATAAACAAAATAAAAACGAAAAAAAAACACAAGAATTATGTAAAAAGAGGAAATACAAGACGAAATGCGAAGAGATCATTAAACACTTTAGCCACCAAAGCATTTTAGACTTCACTCGAGTAATATTAATCCAGTGAGTAAAACGCCTTATCTGTGAGGTACCTCTTAAGGCGTCTCTTAAACACGTCAAGAGATTGCGCCTGCTTAATGTGCTCGCTGAGTTTGTTGTAAACCGCTGGGCCGGCGATATAGGCTAGCCTCTCCGACTTGGATAATGCACGACTTACCGAACGTAGTATGCTACGGGATCTTGTTGGATAGTGGTGATGCACACCATTCACTTCAAATCGGCTAGTTTCTGCAAACGAACAGCGCTACTTCCATTATAGATAGTAATATAATAGATACTGTAAGTAACATATAGTTATAAGGAAGTTTTTTGCATGATACTAGTTTGAGTATCTTACCTATTTTAAAGACAAAAAGAAAACCTAATTTATCAGTATTATAACTGAATGAAATAATGAAAAATATGGCATAGTGGCTAGCTCGCCTGGTCTTATAATTTAAGATCCCTGGTTCGATTTTCCGATGTGGTAAAATTAACGAAATTGCATTCCAAATCTGTCGACCGAATAGAATAACAAGACACATACTTACACACACACACACACACATATAAACACTATACATCGTAGGGTTGGTTGTAAGAGATTGTCATATGATAATAAACTCACCCCCCGTTAAATTCACAATGAAGAGAAGTAACAAACAAACAAACAAAAATAATTGTGAATTGTTAGAATCAGATCACATAAACAGTGAAAATATTTAAAAAAATCTATATCTAAATACTTTAAAAATATACAAATAACGGTATTAAAAATGTAAAAAACAACAGCTCACCTGAAGACAGTACAGGAAAGATAAGCCAATAAAAAAGGAAATCATTTGAAAAAATCCTTGGTTAAAAATCAGCTGCTAGATGATCAAGATATTAAACAAAAGTCTAGTAGATGATCTAGATATTGAACACTTATATGAGAAATTTTAATTGAAAATTTCTTTCTCATAAAGCTATCAAATGCATTGCTTGCTCATAAAGACGTAAAAGGGTTTTTTTGCAACCTCTCTTGATATATCTCTTGATATAACCATCCTATGATATATCTCTAAGATTTACCCATTGTAATTTCATAAATATCTAAGCTATTTATAGGATGAGTTTTAAATTAGTGACATCCTTGTAGTGGGTCAATCAATACGAAGAACTAAAAAACTTTAATTATGTTTAAAAAAAACTTTTTTTTAATACTATAAAAATGTATGAGCACTATGCGATATATAGTGGTTATAGGTAAACAATCGCTAATATTGTTTATTAGCGATATTTTACCTACTGCTAGATGGCATAGCGCGCTCAACGCTTCTCAAACATTTCTTCAATATATAAAATTTTCAAATTTGACAGAAAACAACAAATAAACACGTTTTTTTTGTTTTTTCTAATTCTATATCAAAAGTTGCTTACTTCGTCATGTTGATTCACCCCCTACAAGGATGTCACTAATTAGAAACTCACGCTGTATATGGACGAGGTATAAAACGTTTTCATCTTTCCTAGCTTCCCTATTTTTAACACGCTTTTATTAGGTCGACCTGTATGTAACTATGTAATGGAATCTAAGGTAACTAATTTAACCCTTCCTATTTGAGTTAACCATTTTTGGTTAGACGCTTACAAATGCTAAAATTGTATCTAACCAATATTGGTTAGGGCGCTCCGCGCTTCGTAAAATGCCAACTTTTTAAATATTTATTCATTATTATCTTAATTGTTTGACGAGATAAGGTTATAATATTTTATCTTTCAAATTTCAATGCAATCATTTTACAGTTATTCTTTTTACGATCCGTATAGTAGTTTAAAAGTTATGGTCGTTTTTCTCAAGGCCATCGACTTCACGCGCAAAACTGTCCCGGGCAGAAGTGACGACTAAATTTTTACCCCGCGATAGGAGGGGTTAACCATCTTCCAAGGATCGTAGCGTCATGAAAATTGGCAGCTGTATGTAGTTCTGTCTGATGACAATATAATAATATGGTACTGTCGAACTGATCTGATGATGGAGTCGGAAGATATGAACTGGAACTTCATGATGGAACATCGTATCATAGCTGTGTTTGGACTTGTTAGAAAAGTCTTGGAATGAACTTTGACCACGATTAGGTTTCAAGGTCTGATGATCTAGTTTTTACGTGCATTTATAAAAGCGTGTTTTTAGTGTTTTTTGAAAAATATTATTATGTATATACTTCTTTCGCCAAATTACAATCTACCACAAATAAATTATATCCATCGAAATGTTCACGCTGAAAACTCAATCAAGCCGATGCGAACGCGCCCTCTAAGAAGCGGGATTACTTTCGGATCGTCTGCTTTGTCTTCGTTAGAGAGGAGGGTGCGGGACGTTAGGGATGGAAATCCGGGATCATCCCTAACATTGGACAGGTAATCTAAAGGTAGCCCCGAAACCGTCTTAGGGAACCCCAGGATTATAAAGGAATGAAAACGCGATTAAAGCGGAGAATAATTGATTTTTATTGTTGTGGAAGGATTGTTATGGAATTATAGTCCGGGAGCCGGCCATACGGACGTCCTACGTCATAAGATACAAAGCAAAATCGATTATGCATGAAAAGCCGCATAAAAAATATCCCTAAAAAACTATGAATCATTGAATTTCTCTCGTCGAAAGTTGCTACTTTCGGTGCACTTTTGGAAGTCCAACCTATTGTATGAGGAGCGTACTCACATTTTAATTTTCGTTCGAATTTCAAAGAAATTGTCACGCGCTATGTAAAAGCAATCAATCAATCAATCAATTAATCACTCAATCAATCAATCAATTAATCAATTAGGTAAAAAAGCAAGCAATTTTATATGAATAAAATGATATACATGCTTTTAGTATTATAAGAGATGCGTTGATTTACCCCCTTTGCCTATTGTATATTCAATGACAATCGCACATAAAGAGTAAACTCCAACTAGAGTTGTCAGCTACAGCGGGCGAGCCCGTCACCTCAGGAAGTTTTAACGATTAGCCGTTCTGTCTCCCTGAAGTGAGCGCAGAAGACTTGGACAAAAACAGTCCACCGTCAAGCTCCGCCACATGCCCGTAAGAGGCCAACGCCTTAACCGCGAGATAGCCAGGAGCGTTACCCAGCGGGCTTCCACTCACGCCCTTACTTCCAATTGCGACCAGATTACTCCAGTCTCTCGATTGGTTCAGAGTTCGGTCCTCTCCCTTACGAAGCGGTGAAACAGTGTGTACCGAATCTATCGCGGACCACGGCATCCTTTGCCCGGCTGTTCACTCAGGATCGGGTAGCCGATGGTCGTTTCAATAGCAGTCGCCGTAAGGTCCGCAACAACCCCGATCTATAGGAAACAGTACTGCTTCCAGACTCCCCCGAGTGCACAGTCGATTGGCTTACGCCGCACGGTGCGCGGACCGTCCAGGATCGCCGGAAGGTTGATTCCTAAGGAAAACTAGCCCTAAGGCCAGAATCGTACCCAGGCTCACACCGCCAGATGGGTGTTGACCCGTTAGTTTGACCAACCCTGAACAGAATGGGTCTTCGTAGCCAACTCAGCAAGGGCCCGTTAGCTCCCTAGAGTAAACTTCAGTGGCGCGTCGGAGCTGACACGCACATTTTGTCCCAGGGGCAAGGACACATAGTTCCATAATCGGGCCGCCTGCACTGCAAATGAATTTGACATAAAAGTGGATGAATGCTAAAGTATAACCAGTAATATATTTACATGAGAGCACAATGAAAGGCCATGGGATGAAAGCGGAGAGAAGGGATTATACAAATATGAAGGCATGTTTGAATGAAGTACAAGAAAAAGTAGGGTTTGTATGTGAAAAACCTGGAATCGTCTAATGGTCCCAAAGACTGACGCTAGCAGCGGGACATTTAGTAGGATGCCCATAGTCCTGGCTCAATTCTAAATCCTGACGTAACCTCGGGCACATGAGGGAGCCGATTTCATATAAAAAAGTATAATATTGAAGCCGATACCTAAGTATGATTCTCAGAGGGCAATAGAACCATCGGCAAAGATTGAGTTTGCCCTTTTGGATATTTTTGTCTTTGCGCGGCCCTTTCGTCGCGTTCGCAACGCCCGCGGCCGGCGATATTTGTATCGAACACGATAATCTCATTACGATTTCATCTCCGCCTACGATGGAGCTTTCAGGAGAATCCGTACCGTAAACATCCATATAATAATGGGAAAAGAAGTTTGCGCCTCGTCTCCTTAGACGAACGCAGAGAAATCGGATAACGCGCGATCATTGCGTTTGAGAAAAAAAAACTATCCAGAAAAATAAATTGTAATCGATGCATGAAAGAAACGAAATGTATGGCAATGTCGTAGAATCTCAGTTTCATTGCACCAGAGGTGGTATTTCCATGGTGATTGTTGGATATAATAGAAATAAGATAAGTTAATGGTAAAAACACATTTTTTTTAAATAAGCTTTTAATAAAATGCTCTGTCACGAGCACCCCCTGGGTGCATCAGCCATGTCATAGTGGACCTAGGAACGGGCTATCATAATTGAATGCTATACAAATTTTCGTTTCTGTGCTGTCGACAGTTGAAGAGTCCCCTCGTTGGAAGCCAACCCTGGGTGCAGCAGCCCCTGTCCCGGTGACACTTAGAACGGGCTATCATAATTGAATGCGTATACAAAATTTCGTTTCTGTGCTGTCGACCGTTGAGGAGTCTTCTAGTTGGAAGCCAACCCTGGGCGCAGCAGCCATGTAATGGTGAAACTTAGAACGGGCTATCATAATTGACTACGTATACAAAATTTCGTTTCTGTGCTGTCGACCGTTAAGGAGTCACCTCGTTGGAAGCCAACCCTGGGCGCAGCAGCCATGTCATGATGAAATTTATAACGGGCTATCATAATTGTATGCATATTCAAAATTTCGTGTCTGTGCTGTTGATTCTTGTTGAGTCCCCTCGTTGGGATCTACTCCTCGGTGCAAAATCAGGTCATGCTCACCATAAAAATGCATTGTCATCGGAATTGAACAAACATGTACAAGTTCAACTTCATAGGATAAGAGGAAGTGGTTTGAATACTGCTTGCAAGATTTGACCTAAACAAACATACTGACAAACATTGCAAGATAAATAAAAGCTTTTAATAAAAACGAATTAACCGCGTGAAGTTTGTAGCACCCGAAGCGTTTCAGTGATGTTGCAACCGCCAGGTTGTCTCCGGAAAATCGGCGGTTGCAACATCTCCAAGGCGGTTGCAACATTCTCCTTGACGGGAGAAACAATACAAACAAACAACAAAATTTAAAGGCTGTGCCGGCGTATAAAATACCGGTACAGCGAGGCGGGCAAGAAGCATTTCGTGGAGACGGCAAGGCACACACATCCAGAGGTAAGCTCCCAGAACTCGCAGTTCGTCTAATTGCGACGGCCAGTGCGCCACAAAGACTGATTAATCAGTGTGTTGTGGTAACCAAACCGCAAGAAACCGTTTCGCATGCTTATGTCGACAGCCGGGAAGAAACAGGTAAGCGGTCCTTGGAGCTGGTATTCCATGTATCCTGCTGTGCTTTAAAACTCTTTGAATAAAGGGCGCGGACAGAATCCACCAACCTCCTATTCAAGTCGACAATATGTCCTATGGGATTCTTCTCTGGGGAAGCTGTGCGGTCATCAATAACATCTTTATACTACAGAAACGTGCTGTAAGAGCTATATATAAACTTGGTCCTCGGGTTTCTCTTAGAGAAAAATTCAAAGAGATAAATATTCTTTCTGTTGCATCACAATATATATACGAAAATCTGTTGTATGTCCACAAGAATATTGACAACTTTAAAAAAAATAGCGACACTCATAATGTTTATACTAGATATAAGCATAACCTTGTTGTACGTGCTACTCGTCTCCACAAAATAAGCAATTCTTTTATGGGACAATATATACGCTTCTATAACAAACTTCCTCATACTATTAGAGAACTATCTATAAATAAGTTTAAAGCCACTATCAAAGCAAAATTGTATAAAAAGCATACTATACTATATTATCTGATTATGTAAATGTCAAAAGGGCTTGGGAGTAAGGCTTGGACGCGTCACAAGAACATAAATTAAACAATATTTGATTTATGTCTATATGAATAAAGAACATTTTGATTTTGATTTTTGATTTTGATTTTAATAATGGAGTTGTACCACAGAACTAAGCCTGATTTGTGTTCGTGGTCAATCCTAAACCGGTTTCTCAGGTTTGCATAATCCAATATTCTTACGCATGTATGGCGTATATTATTTTTTTTAACAGTAGAGACCTATCATGACTGAGTGACTGAAGTCAAGGACTTGGGAGTTTCTTTGACCCTTAATTTAACTTCAAGGAACACATTTGGTGACTAGGGTTTGTGATAAGGCAATCCAAACACTTCAATAATATTCGGGTTATGCGCAGGTTGTACAACTCGATTGTTAGAAGTCGCATGGAAACGAATGCAGCTCTTTACAGGTACAGAAGCTTTTTTTGAGATTTTTGTACTTCAAGCAGTATGAATATTATTCATATTTGTATCCGACTACATTTATCACAGATATGGTTGGCTATAATTATCTCTGATGTGTTTTAGTAAAGTTTTACGTATGGTTTTAATCTAATTCGTGGTAAAACTGATAACCCTAGCTTACTAGCCAAGGTGGATCTTTTCGTACCTAAATATTTATCGTAGTGCTCGATCGCACCACCTTTCGTGGAGCAATTCTTGCGCACTAACCTTACGAGGTGGAACTTGTGGGCACGTGCTTTGTGGCAATTAAATTAAATTTTATCTATGGCACCAGATTTTGATATTTTACCGCCAACCCTCATTCGTTTAAATTTTAGGGTATTATAATAGCGTGTATTATAAGTGACATTTATATTTGTATAGTTACGGTGATAACTTTATTAATATTACTTTTGAATGCATTGGTTTTACTGTAATGTTGATTAGTAATAAGCGAATAAACAAATAAATTGTAAAATCTAAGATCATAAAATAATTCTGTGCCTTTCTTTGTATATGCTGGTTCTTATGGCAGACTACTAAATACTGTGCAACCGCTCAGATGCAAAAAATATACGTTTATCCGAGCAAACTACAAGGACCCGCCATATCCTTAAAATGAGCGATGTGCGCCCCCCCCCCCCTCCCCATCGCACCCCTTCCTCACCCTCAATCCCCCCTCCCCGCTTTTCGTTTTAATGGGGACCAAAAATAACAGGGACAAAACGTCGCGCGCTTGCAGCTTGTATTCATCGGCGGTTTACAGGTCCGAAAAACCAGACGCGCTTTATCTGCGCTTTGAATTTCCTGGCTTTGAAAAGCGTTGGCGAGAGGCAGGGCGGAAAGAAAGAGGGAACGAAAAAAATGCTGGCGGTGCTACTACATAAATGCGTCGAATCATTGAATAAACGAAACGAATACACTTATTCTAGTCCCTACACGATGGTTCCTGAGTTAGTTTCCAGTTGAGTTTTTTAGTGAAGTTATATGGAGGTTAATTTCAGTTTGTTGAATATGAAATCATTTGTCGAAATATTGGACATATACACTTCAAATTTAGTACACAGTTAGGCCTAAATCACATTTTGTATAGAGTATCTCATATTCAAACGTAACACCTAACGGTATAACCTAACACCCAGTAGGGCATCTATCTGGAAAAAGCTTCAGTGGCCTGGAGAGCCAAATACTCTCCGAAAGTTCTAGTGCAGAAGGCAACGGGAAACCACTGCATTATTTTCCCTAGTACTCAGCTTCATATGGATAGGACAAAAAGAAGTATGCAGAGCTGACTGCCAACCTTCACAATGTACGGGCCAAAGGAACGTTCCGGTGAGGTAATAAATCATTAGGACGGCCCCGCCCCTTTTACTACCTGCTTGTAGGGATGCGTGTCGGTTTTTTGTTAACCGAAGTGTCGTCGAGGTAAAATCGCGAGAATCGTTACCACACAAAAATGACAAAATGTTATGTATAAGGCACCGAGTCTGCGTGTTAATATCCTCCTTCAACTTCAATAGCTCCAGGTTGGAAAATATGGTCTCCATTGCTCAACTGATGGGCAAGTAATGATTTTGCGCAGCATTTTATCCGCGCAGCATTTTATAATATAGATATGTGGGACTCATTATTACAAAATGCCACGATAACATTTTACTAATGACTGTTTAGAAATTAATAATGACTAAGAAATTAATATGCCATGCTATGATAATCAGTTACCTATTAAGTACTCATTGAATAACTGACATCACATAATCAGGTCATATTTAATTACCCTAATTCTAAAATAATACTTAAACCGAAAATATTAATAAATATAGCAATCGGTACTATAATAAATGCAGATGTATACTACTGATTCATCGAGCAAGCGTAATTCATCGATAAGCAATATCGACGTTAGTCGCATTCTTGTTGACAGCTTGGTTTATTACCCCTTTGGAACGTTCCTTTGGCGCGTACTTTTTTTAGTTAGAGAGCCACCCAAAGAAGAATAATAAAAAATAACTACCAGACTAGTGATGGGCGTGATTCTCAATTTTAAATCACGCAACAATCACGTTACTGGTATTTTTTCACGCGTGATAATAACTGCTACTCGTGATTTTCGTGATTGTACTGAAATGTACTGTGAAACGTTAAGTAACAAAGTTTCGTCAATGTGATAACTGATAACAGAAACACGCATTATATTTGCTTAATATTTATTAGTAATTAGAAGAATTAGCGTTCAGAAAGATTATCTCTCTTGCTCTTTTGGTGCTAAGCCGAGTTCGTCTTTCTGAAATAATGTTATTTTATTGCTTTAACAAATCATGAGCAAACTCATTTACACGAACGATTACGACACGAGCGATAACAGTGTCCAAATTCATGCGACAACAGTGTCCAAATTCACGTTACGTACGAAATGAACGCGCCACTCATCAGTCATCGTCCAGCCGGCGCGGGCGTTCGCCCAGAACGAACGGCAAATCACTGATCCACTGATCGCCGATCACATCAAGAATGAACGAAACCAAATGAACGGTTCAATTAGGCGCTCACCGATCATCGTTCAGTGGCGCGCCGCGCGGTCGTTCGACGGCGTTCAGTGAGAACGGCCAATCACTGATCATATAATCACGCGTGATCGGTCGCGTCGTAGCGACGCCGAGTGATGGCAACGCGGTGCTGTTCGTAGCCGTGATTCAAATAGCATGTTCTTTCAAATTCTCATAACGCGTTCTTCGTGATTGCAAATATCACACGTTATTGTTATTGCTATTCGTGATCACACCCATCACTATACCAGACTGACCTGAAATCTTTGCATTACCGCTGCCGTCATTACCGTTGCCGTTATTCGTTGCAGTTAAGACCACGCAAATCACTGCGTCGAGCTTTAAAGCCACGCGGTATAAAAACTTGCCATTAACCGACCCACCTACACAAACGTAGGTGATACGTCCGCTATATTATCGCCCGAACGCAACAAACCATATCACGTACGTTCAAGTACAAAAACGAAAAAAAAAAAACAAAAAAAACCGAAGCCCATAAATTGTACGTGATGCGTCAAATTGTTCCTACGATTTTAAATACAAACAGGCTCATAAATGGGTGTATTGCGTAAAAAAGTTTTCTAATTATTGTAAACAAGTACTGTTATTAAGAAATCTCATGAGAAAACCCAACGATTGTTTGCCTACTTTTTTAATAATAACCCAAAGGTAGGGCGATTAAACTTGCAATGTGCCTTTTTCAAAAAATCAAATACAAGATGAAAATTTCTTAGTGGATCGTAAATCAGAATAAAAATGATTTTAAGTGGAAACGCTGCCTCCCTACAAACGATACTTAGTATGAAAACCAAAAAAGGTATTGCTACACAATACACCCGCGCTGAGTTTGCTGCGAGTCGAATAATCCAGACGAGTCAGTTTAGTCTAGTAAATCTTATGGATGTAATATGAAAACGGATACAGATATTCTCTATACTTTCGCATTGTTTCCTGAAATCCAAAAGCCGCGATAAATCACGTATGGATTCCGAAAGACTTTTAGAAGGTAGATGAAGGTATTGTCGAAATTGCGATTCCCACTCATAATTCTTCTTTTTAAACTTATTCCTTAACCGTTCATGCAGGCTAGACTATGGAACCAGCTCCCGTCAAATATCAGAAACGCACCAACGGTTTCCACTTTTCCACTTTCCACAAGCGATATGAAAAAGCATTTCATATCCCTTAATTCCTAGTTATCCTACTTCTCATCCCATCCTCTTATACCCTTCGCTCCTTGCGAATATCCTGCGAATATATTAATTATATTTAAAAAGTTCAAAATGTATGTATCCAAATTCATCACGAAAAAGTCTTAGGGTGACGCAACCGTTTATGAAAACTGATAAAAATGGTCCAATATCTACAATTTGCGATGCAGCCATTCACGACTGTAATAAAGTGTCATTTTTAATGCCGGAAGCACGCAATAAAGTGGTTGTAACCGCGTTTCCCAATGGACACTTTAACATTCGAGTTTTATCTCGGTTTTAGAAAATTCAACCCTCTCGCCGCACCATTAATAACGCTTCTACCCTTCATTTGGCGAAGTGGTGGGCGTGCGGGGTCGCTCCGGCCCGCGGGCGCTTCAACCGCCAAAAAGCGCGGCGCGCTCTCTGACTGCTCCAAGCTCGCAAAATTTTCGTTTAAAGTAAAATAAACGGTCTGATTTATACGTAACTGTTGTTTTACTGAAGGTGATTTATATCTCTTTGTCTGCTGTGCGAGTATAAGGACGCGTCGATTTGTACATTGCCTATATTTGACGGGAATGAGCGGTTTAAATTTACGAGATAACGAGAACGGTATGATGCGGTGGACAAATTGTATGAGACTTCAGCAGTGCTATCATTCTATACTACTCCTGTCCTCTTTGGATGTCAATGATTAAATTAATAAATTATTTATTGCGCGTTTATAAATATACCAGAGGTGTACTTCTTACAGACTGCTTTTATGTAAACTAAATGAAAAAAAAACAAGAATAATAAATTATAAAATAACTGCTGTGTCCAAAAAGTAAGACCAATTTTCAAATTAAATGGCGTGCATATATCGACTCTCAGAAGTATATTTTTATTAAAGTTGTTAGCAGTGCAACATACATCTTTGTCAAATTTCACATCAAAAGCGTATAAAATATTCTTTTCGATTTTTACAATGTCTGATTTTATTGAGCAAAGAAGCTGCATTAAATTTTGTGTGTGACATAAAATTTCTTGTGCAGAAACATTTAGTATGTTGCAGAGAGCCTTTGACGAGCAGACTTTGTCGGAATGAAATATTAACATGTGGTATAAACAGTTTAAAGAAGGACCGTTACCCTCTACCAATGAAAATCTCGTCAAACAAATCAAAGATTTGATGCTTAAAGACCGTCAACAAAAAAAAATCGGGACCTTGCTGAGGCTGTTGTCATTCAAAAATGACCCTAAAGGATATTATGTATATTTAACTATATACGAATCAGCTAATAATGAAATGTGCAATTATTTAACCAAAGCGATACCGTAATCAATCAACGTCAATTTGGCGTAACAAAATAGAACCAGAAGGAGAGAATAAACACGAGCAATTTGTCCTCCCTTGAAAAAAAAATGTTCTGAAAGCGCGATTCATCATGTGGGGATTTTTGACGATTTTTATGATTTTGGCATTAAAGATTTAGTAGACTTGACCGACTAGTCAGACTTCATAATGATAGAGGTACACAGAGTTTTCTTCTCACTCTTTAATTAGTAACATGTTGTCAATGACAGATAAATAAGTTAAAACGAATTTACCGCGTGAATTTTGTAGCACCCGACGTTAAATTTGTTATAAGCTTTAAGCGGTACCAAAATTTATTTTTATCTTATTTATAATGTCAAACAAACGCGATAGTCTTCAATTTCATACAAACTACAGATAGCGTCGATCGTTTTTCAACTCAGCAATAATGAAGGGAAAAAGAAATTAAATACGGACATTTGCAAAAAACCAATCCCCGATAATGCCTCTCCGAGATGCCTAGGTGTAAAGATAGACGTCAGCCTAACTTTCAAAACTTTTACTTAACTGGCAGAGGAAAGTATTGTAAACGCACTTCTGTGTATCTGTGTGTCTGCTGTGTGTATTCCTCGACGATAGCGCCCAAACGCTTCACTTCATCCGATTGAGGTGAAATTTGGCATGCAGGCATCATTTGGTTGAAGTATCACCAGCGCGCCCCAGCAGGGGGCACGCTAGTCATACTTCAATCTCGAATATTCAAATACAAATAATTTTATTCATTCAAAAATATTCATATACATTGTAGCAATTGCAGAATCTGCTAACTAGGCCATAACCCGTACTAAGGAAGACTCTACGTATGGCAATGATTTATTCGTAGACTTTAACCCCTCTCCTCGCGGAATAAAATTCAGCCGTCCCATTCGCGCGCGACCTTTTTGCGCGCAAAATCGACGGCCTTGATAAAAACGACCATAACTTGTAAACCACTATACAGATCATAAAAAGAAGAACTGTAAAATGATCGCATTGAAATTTGACATATAAAACATTATAACCTTATCTCGTAAATCAATTAAGATAATAATGGCGACAAATTACAAATTTGGCGAAGTGAAAAAACTCGCCTATTTATCATTTCGATGTTTTTATCACAAAATATGAAAGTCTATGCGGAAATTGTATTTACAGTTATGTTCTTTATTAAATGCTTTACCAAAACCATTATTTTGTTTTACTTCTTTGCATACAAAAATATTTAGTTTTTCAGTCATAATAACCAAGAAAAATTTGATGTCTCCTCGTAAAAATTTTTTTTTTTAATTTTGTATTTCTGACTACTTAGGGACTTTATTTATATGAAATTCTTTCATAATAACTTTTCCACTACACTACACTTCTTATAAAATCATACCAGTTCTTTCAGCTTTGTCTGATATTACAGAAAAATCCAAACTTTTGCGAGTCGGTGACGAAAACTTGGCATTAACTTTGACAGGTCATAATACAAAAGTGGATAAAGTTTTTCAAATATATTGTGTTATTATGTGCTTATTATATGTCTAATAACTAATTATTATACTCTAAAGAGTCACATTTCATAGAAAAACTATAGGAAATCACACTCAAAATATGGTAATTCTTCTATACTAATTACGTAAACAAATAGGTATGCGCACCCCGCGATTTCGCGAATATCGATAAAATTAGGCAGCGCGCCTGTCTATGCAATACGCCGCGGTGCGATCTCATTTGTTTAGGCAAATTCGGAGTGTGATTTTCTAGTTTCTTCTATGAAATGTGACTGGAGTATAATAATTAGTTATTGGACATCTAATAAGCGTCAAGTTTTCAATACATTCGAAAAACTTCTAACCACTTTTGTATGCCTTTGCAATTATTATGAAATCAGACTATCGCGGTTGCTTCACATTATAGCTTTATAAACGAATTTACCGCGTGAAGTGTGTAGCACCCGACGTTTCGGCGACGTTGCCCAGGGTAGACTGGACAGCGGCGGCTGCAACGTCGCCGAAACGTTGGTGTCCAAACTTTACGTGGTAAATTCGTTTTTTAACCACATTTGTATCATGCCTTTGCAATTATTATGAAATCAAGGATTATCGCGGTTGTTTGACATTATAAATAGCTTTATAAACGAATTTACCGCGTGAACTTTGTAGCACCCGACGTTTCGGCGACGTTGCAGCCGCCGTTGTCCAGGGTAGACTGGACAGCGGCGGCTGCAACGTCACCGAAACGTCGGCTGCTATAAATTTCTGTTCGACCATTCGGCTACCCGATACCAGGAGATAGCCGGACAAAGGATGCCATGGTCCGCGATAGATTCGGTACACCGATCCATCATTAAAATTTCGTAGAAGAAAACTCAACAAACCATTTTTTTTTATTTACTAAATTTCCAGTACAAAAATTTTACAGTAACAGTCATTTGATAAAAATAAAACAAACATGTCATAAAAACAAACAAAACAATTGAACCGACTAAAATAAAAACTTTTATTAGTTGGTAGGTATATTCGGTATACAATTATACGTTTCTTTATTTTTTATGCGACTTATGCTTTTTATTGGTACTAAATTTCTAGTACAAAATAGTATTTACTAAATTTCCAGTACAAAAATTATACAGTAACAGTCATTTGATAAAAATAAAACAAACATGTCATAAAAATAAAGCCGCCCTATCGCGTACATAGCCGCGTACATAGCCGCCCTATCGCCACCGAACAGTTCCCGCGCTATGACGGATTCCGCGTCTAACGACAACTCATTCTCGTCGCCTTCGTCCGCATTCGTGCCGACGTCCCGCTGTCGACGTCTTGCTGACTCCCTAGCGCGACAATCACGACGAACCCTCTCAGTTTCACCCACCATCTCTTTCAATACAGCGGGGACGTCTTCATCGGTCTTACATACTTCTACAATTTCACCACCTTGACACCAGACATTCTCACCGACCACAGCTCGCATGGCGGCGTGCCTACCGCGTCTATATGCCCCCGGCCGTCCACCTCTGCCCGCGCCCCGCCGTGCCCCGCCGGCTACCCTCCCCCGTCGTCCGCGGCCTGCCGCGCGGCCTCCTCGGCCGGCCGTCGCGCCGCCTCCTTCGCCGCCTGGCTCGCCGCCTGCCGCGCTGCCCGGCAAGCCGCGCGTCGCTCTTTGTCGCGCGCCGGCTCTCCCGCGTCCGCTGCCCGCTGCTAGTCGCCCCGCCGCCGCCAGAGGTTGCCTGAAAATTAAAACAATATTGAATTTCAATATTGAAAGTCTGAATTTCAATTCAATTTCAAAAACCTAATTCTGTTGTAGTGATCGAAAATTTCCCCTGACCGCAAATTTCTGTTTCTTTATTCCATCATAACTTCTAAACGCTTAGACCGATTTAGAAGTCTGCGGTATTACTAGAATCGTTATGTCATCCCGTAACAGTCCAGTGAAAAATGAATCCCCTTAGGGAATATAAAATCAATTGATACGTAGTAAAATTATTCATAAGTAGTAGAAAAGATATGTAGTAAAATTATTCATCGTAATATTCAAATTGTCAAACGGTACGCAAACCGTCCAGTAGCGCCCGGGGAAATCCACCAGGAGAAACCGATCCACTAGCCGTGAGGCCTGAGACGCAAGAGCCTTACCTGGGGTAGCCTTTCACACGAGGAGGCTACTGAATTGAGTTTCACAGAATCAAGGATCAGCAGACAAGAAGCCAACAAACTAAAAACACAAGGCAAGCTACTGGGTCGAATTATAATATTCCGATTGTAAAGTCCTCATTTGCCCAAAGGCATTTTTACTTCCTTGCGCCGAGATTTTATAATAATTTAAATGAGAGTTATAAGAATGCAAACAACTTAAATTCATTCAAAATACTTATAAAGAAGTACCTGCTTGAAAGGGGTCCAATGTATGCGGAGTCTCAATTGCTCTCGCTAATAATTTAAGTTGTTTTATTAAATTATATATTACTACCTAAACCAAATCTCGTGTATTATTTCCTATGTATACTATATGTACTAATATATATGTAATAATATATATATGTACTAATATATGTATAAAGATATTCAAAGTATGCAGATAATTGAGATTTCAAGTGAAATAGCCCTGTTTTCTCTTGTATGAGCTCCTTCATATACGAAATTCTGCTATCCTGACTAAAATGTATTCTCCAAAAGAAAAAGAAGAATAATAATGAGTATTCTATGTATCTAGACCCATTTGTTAGGTCCTTATGCACTTGGTTTTAGCTAGTTTGAATCAATTTAAGGTTTATAAGTTAGAATCGGCTGGTAACATACACTTTTAAAATCTCGTCTCGGTGAATAATATTGATTTTTGATGTACTATGACACAATTCCTATATAGTGGATTATCAAAGGTGTTCTATAGTTAGAGACTTCCAGATCAATGTATGCTAATAGTTTTAAGTCACTTTTCCAATATCGGATGATGATTGCCCTGTTTTCACTTGTACGAGAGCTCCTTCATATATGAAATTCTCCTATCCTGACTAAAATGTATTCTCCAAAAGAAGAAGAAGAATAATAATGAGTATTCTATGTGTCTAGACCCATTTGTTAGGTCCTTATGCACTTGGTTTTAGCTAGTTTGAATCAATTTGAGGTTTATAAGTTAGAATCGGCTGGTAACATACACTTTTAAAATCTCGTCTCGGTGAATAATATTGATTTTTGATGTACTATGACACAATTCCTATATAGTGGATTATCAAAGGTGTTCTATAGTTAGAGACTTCCAGATCAATGTATGCTAATAGTTTTAAGTCACTTTTCCAATATCGGATGATGATTGCCCTGTTTTCACTTGTACGAGAGCTCCTTCATATATGAAATTCTCCTATCCTGACTAAAATGTATTCTCCAAAAGAAGAAGAAGAATAATAATGAGTATTCTATGTGTCTAGACCCATTTGTTAGGTCCTTATGCACTTGGTTTTAGATAGTTTGAATCAATTTGAGGTTTATAAGTTAGAATCGGCTGGTAACATACACTTTTAAAATCTCGTCTCGGTGAATATTATTGATTTTTGATGTACTATGACACAATTCCTATATAGTGGATTATCAAAGGTGTTCTATAGTTAGAGACTTCCAGATCAATGTATATAGTGGATTATCTATATATAGTGGATTATCAAAGGTGTTCTACAGTTAGAGACTTCCAGAAAAATGAATAAATACAGACCTTAGAGTGCTAGGCGGCGAAAGGCAGACAGGGGAAGCAGAGCGCGTACGCAGCGGCGATGTCTGAAAAGTAACAAAATACTGCTTAGTAGGATCGTCGATAATCTGACCGTCCTTAGAAGAATTGGTGTATTTGTACCCGCCGAAGACCGAGATTGAGAGAACGGGTGACTCTATAAATATCTCGGTCTCTCCGGGAAAATTTCAAACTCCTTCCTGGAAAAATTATCTAAAACCGCAATTTCCGCATCTCACATTCTTCGGCTTCGAAGGGGGAGCGAATGGGCGGTACGGTAAACGTTCACATGCGGCAAGGCAGCTGTCCTAAACCTACCTAAACTAGCGATTAGCGATTCGAAACTGGTTACAGGTTCGAAGTCGCTCGAGTGATCCTCTCCCTTGTCTTGCGGTGATCGGTGTGTACCGAATCTATCGCGGACCATGGCATCCTTTGTCCGGCTATCTCCTGGTATCGGGTAGCCGAATGGTCGAATAGAGTCGTCTTCGGATACTTTTAAACGCAATTTTGCTACTTAAATCTATGGTTTTAATGATATTGAGTATTCATGTGAGTTATTAGGAAGGTAAAGTACTCGTACCGAAAAGTTTTGGAAAATAAATAAATATTTGTATTTTATACCTCTCTGTAGTTGGGCGAAAAATAGGCGTCGGGTGGGCGGCCCGGCGGGCGAGCGCTGGGTTCTAGGCGGCGGCGGGTGGCGGATGCTGGGCCGGAACGGGCAGTCCCCGCGCTGTGCCAGCGAGGGCTGCAACCGGCCCGCGTGGTGGAGGCAGCGGCGCAGCCAACAACCGGGATGATGACAGCGGCGACTCACTATTGAAAGACAAAAATACAATAAATTGACGATAAATTCTGAAAATAACATGGAATTCTTTATATACTTACTAATTACCCAGAGTTCCGCCGGGGCTTTGAAAATCGATCGACATTTTCACGATATCTGCGTCGTCATCGTCATATCCAACGTCATCATCCCAGAACGCCGGCGCTGCACCCTCATCTATTTCATCCGAATTGGACCCCGACTCCTCCAGGAGATCTAGGAACGCCTGGGGCGGCGTCCGATCCGGATCTCGATTAAAAGACATCTAAAAAACAAAAATACATTTTTCAAAAAAAAAACAAAATAGTTAGTAACCCAATCGTGTCTGTGCTGTTGACCGTTGAGAAAGTTAATGGGCCCTCGCTGAGGTAGCCACGAAGACCCATTCTGTTCAGGGTTGGTCACACTCACGAGTCGACACCTATCCGACGGCCTCCACGCATGAAATGCGAGCCCGGGTAGGACTCTGGCCTTATGGTCAGTTTCCCCTAGGAATCAAACTTCTGGCGCTCCTGGACGGTCTGCGCACCGTGCGGCATAAGCCAATCGACTGTGCACTCTGACTAACAACTTGGGTTGTCGACTACAACGGGCGAACCCGTCACCCCAGGCTGGTATAACGATCTTACACCGCATGGTGAGACACAGTCTAGATTTCCTCAGTAAATAAGCCCAAATTGAAAAAAAGTTGTATGTTATTTTAAGCTGCATTTTAGTTTTCCTATAAAACCCGATATTCAAATAACCAAATTTCTCAAAAATAAATATATCGAAAAAAAAAATTTTTTTTCCGTATTTTTTTGTTGTTTCATATCGATAGAAATCCAAGCCTTCTCTACAAACATTGAAAAATCTCGGTTTTTGCCGCCAAGATATAAACTATGAAAACGTGGTTGCATTTGTAAACGACGTGTAAATATCAAAATACATCTAATTCCTTGAGTATATACCTCCTATATTGAATAATAACGATTTTATAAGCGAAATAAACCAATATTATTACTACATTCGCCTGATATCATTCGTTTCGAAAATATTTTCGCTGCGACGCCATCGAGAATGCGATACGTCACTTCACAAATTTACTAAAAACTAAGTGAAAAAAAGGAAATGGCCTGCTCCAATCGGTAATTATCATTCCTACACAATTTTAGAATGCATATAACTCACTTTTACGGGTAAAATCCAACTAAAAACACTTAAAATCACAATAATTGTAAGCGCCGCGTAGCACTCGTTCGGCGCTTTGTGTCGCTGTCAACAGTGGAAAGTTCCACGACGTTTGGAGTGTTGCAATATCTCATACAGCTTTTATCGCATGATACTATCGTAGAATTTAATAGTAACGAATCTTTGGCTATTTTCTGGCATCATACGATAAAATAAAGAAGCCCGTTCTATTTTTAAATGGATTTTTTCGCAAACGGCCCCCATCGCATCCCCAAATGGACGCCCTTCATTTCAGTGTATTAAAACTTGCATCCCCAAATGGACGCCTTTCATTTGAAGGGTTAAATTCGGACAAATGCGGAGGATTTATTATAGAGACTTCAAATTCGGTACACAGTTACAGAGGAAGGGGCTGCGGGGGGAGGGGGGGGGGAGGGTTGTCTGCTAGCCAGGAAAGTCTTGGGGTGACGCAACCGAAGCCTCTAGCAAAATATAACGATAAACAATAAAATCTCTTATTTGACGGGAACAACCTGCAGCTGTAGAAGTTCTGTCTAAAATAACTACCTTGGGATTGGTATATAGCACAGCATAATATTGCGCTCCAGTGTGGGCTCATTGGCTTTCATGTTTTTAAAGTAAACACTCAGCTGAACGAAACAATGAGAGTTGTAAGTGGTCGGTTTAGATTGACTGAGTTACTCTGGCTTCCCGTACTGTCAAACGTTCCTGTTCCTTACTGTCAAGTACTCCCGTGCTGTCAAAGTGAGCGCAGAAGACTTGGACATGCCCGTAAGAGGCTAACGCCTTATCCGCGAGATAACAAGGTATGTTACCCAGCGGGCTTATAAGCCTTTACTTCCAATTGCGACCAGATTACTCCGGTCTCTCAATTGGTTACGAGTTCGAGGTCGCTTGCGCGGTCCTCTCCCTTACGAAGCGGTGAAACGGTGTATACCGAATCTATCGCGGACCACGGCATCCTTTGCCCGGCTGTTCACCCAGGATCGGGTAGCCGATGGTCGTTTCAAGAGCAGTCGCCGTAAGATCCGCAACCACCCCCGCTCTATAGGAAACAGTACTGCCTCCACACTCCCCCGACTGTTAGTCAGAGAGCACAATCGATTGGCTTACGCCGCACGGTGCGCAGACCGTCCAGGAGCGCCAGAACGCTGATTCCTAGGGGAAACTAGCCCTAAGGCCAGAGTCCTGCCCGGGCTCGCACTTCATGCGTGGAGGCCGCCGGATGGGTGTTGACCCGTGAGTGTGACCAACCCTGAACAGAATGGGTCTTCGTGGCCAACTCAGCAAGGGCCCATTAGCACCCGTCACCCCAGGAAGGCATAACGATATTGATCTGTCTTTCAACCGTGGGGTGAACTTAGCGACTTGGGAACGAAAAAGTCCACCGTCTTCCTACGCCAACTTGCCAGTGAGAGTTCAACGTCTTACTGAATGGCACTGGGCAGTTGAAACAGCGGGCAGCCTCGCGACCTCACTACCTGATTTGGCATGATTTCTCCGTCCTCCCATCTGGTTAACGGTTCGAAGTCGCTTGCATGGCCTCTACCTAATATTACCGGTAATTCAGTTCGAATTTAACGCGGACTGTGGCGTCCTTTTCCCGTCTACCGCTCGGGATCTGGTGGCCCACAAGTCGTTTCGAGAGTGGCTGACCTTAGGTCAATAACATGTAACGGACCTTAAGTCCACTACATACGATCAACAAATGCATCGATTTCCAGTGAAATCCACTGACACAATTCAGCTATTATTTTGACTAGTGCAGCTATGAATCAGCACGATGAAACAATACTTTTACTCAGAATATTTCAAATTGCATCATTGCACAGCCTATATAAACCGGCCAAAAAGCAACCAAATTATCAGTCCCCGATTGATCACCTTCCCCCAAGGTTGCGACGGCATATCCGGTACTCCTCTTACGAGGTCGCTCAACGGATCCGGCTCCTTGGTTTCCTTTCCTTACCTTTCCCAGTCCTCGTGACTGGGAAAGGCTCCTCAACCACTATTCCTACACAACCTCCGTCGCGAAACCCTCCGGTCTCGATAAAGTAATCCAGGCAGCGTTATAACTGGCAATATTCAATCGATTCAGTCAATAAATATCTTCTGCTTCATCAAAACCGCCTTTAAATACGGAGATAACTCGTAAGTTGACACCACCACTTCACATCGAATAATTTGGAGTCTTGTGAGGGGTGGTCCCTCACAAACTACTCCCCCCCCCCCCCCCTACTTCTTAGGAAACAAACGTATAAAAACATTTAGGAACACTGTATGTGTAATCCCGTTATTAGGCAGCTATTTTAGTAAAACAATGCAACGTGTAACACCTGCTGGCCTACTTTTGTTCGACATAAACCTCTTCCTCTTAATAAACCTTTAAAAACTTGTATAAACTTCAGAGTATGACACAGTCAACCCGTCAGAGCCGGTTACGACAGGTTAGCAACTTAATAACAATAAAAAATCTCGGCGCCGTGAGACGCGAAAACTTTGAGCCCGTAAAGCAGCGCCATTCTGCAGAATATTCAAAAATGTTAGGATAATAGGAGAACGGCGCGGGCCGCGGGATAACAGGGGGCTAAACAAGTTTATAGACAGGCCATTATAAGTTTGGGGTTGTATTCCTATTGTGTAGGGAAGTTGAAATTGCAACATTAAATATACGCATTGAGCAGCGCGGAGGCGGGAGGAGATATTAGGATGGGACGAGTCGCTCGAAAGATGTTTGCCTTCCTCCCGATTTGAATAAAGCTATTCACAGTCGAGGATGGGGAATTTACATATTCAGAGGGATGCCTTGCGGTAGATTATATTATTACCGTTTCGACAATTGTACATTATTCAGGATGCTCAGTGGATTTGATTCTAATTTTTTTTGACTAGATATATCCTGATAATGGATATCTCTCTTTATTTTAGTTGTAAGTTTATTCTATTTGTCACACTCTATTTAACTGAATATATTATGTTTCAATTAATGACGATTTTATAATTGAATTGAGATTTGTGTTTATTTTTGAGAACCTCATTTTGAGGCAACTTAGTTTTATGAGCATTTTACTAAAACTTTTAAATAATTTATTGTACTATTAGAGCCCTGTTCATCCTAGAACAGGCTTGTCCCAGTTGGGTGACACAATCATATAAGCATAAGGGTAAGGTTTTGCCATTCGTTTCCAGATATTTTTGTTATCAAAATCAATATTTTATAGTAATATTTTTTTTTTTTTTAAATTAGTATTTTTTTATGGTTTCTGATAACTAACAACTAGTTCTTTATTAGTGATGATACTGCATCATATATTATTATTAGCAAAACTATTAAGTTCAAGTTCAAGTTCTTTATTGTGTGAATTATTAAAAAAACATACAATGTTTAAGTAACAAACTGCCCAGAGAGCATACAACATTTCGTTTTAAAGTAGAAGCTATATAAGGCGCAATCAACAAGCAGTAAAACTAAAACCATCAACAATTAAAATAATCAATATCAGAAATGATCAAACAAAATCAATAATCATCAATAATCAGATAATCAATCAAACTAATTTTTATAATGTTTTGTCCAAGAAGAATCTTGTCCAAGAAGAACATTGTAATTAGATTTAAATATAAGATACCATATAACTAAAACAATCAATACAATTTCAAGCTAAAACAATCAACAAATGAAATAATCAGTATAGGCATTACATTAAAATAAAGGGGCTGTAAAAAAAGTCATTTTGTTAAATTTATAATTTCCTCAATAGAGTAAAAAGTATTTGTTGTAAAAAAATCCTTGAAAAGTTTTTGGAACGTTCTGAGGTTGTTATTGTCTTTTATGTTACATGGTAGGCGGTTAAAATAATAAGGCCCTGAGAATTGGGTACTTTGCCTAGCAGCGTTTAAAACCACGCACGGTAGAATAAAATTATTCTTGTATCTGGTGTTTATGTTATGTATATCTTTAAATTTTACTGACTTTCTATTTCGGTTTGAAAATCTAATAATAGCCTATATAAGTAAAGTGATGTGAAAGATGATTTCCAGTCTTTTAAAAATAGGTCTACATGTTTCTATATGTTTAGCGTTGGCGATAATCCGTAATGCTCCTTTCTGTAGGATAAATAAGGGTTCCCTGTGACAAGCGTAACAGTAAGGATGTTAGGTGTAGTCTATGCCTACAATCAAATGCCGATAAACTAAAAATATATTCAGAAATATTATAAATAGGATAGAAACGAATTTACCGCTTGAAATTTGTAGCACCCGACGTTTCGGTGACGTTGCAGCCGCCGTTGTCAAGGGTAGACTGAAAGAGCTGTCAATCCGTTGTTTTGCGGATAGGCCGCATACCGCTGCCAATTCGTTTCTATCCTATTTATAAGTCAAACAACCGCGATAGTCTTCGATTTTATATATTCAGAAATAGTTCCTCTTTCAGCCTAATTCAGTTTATTGTTGCTTTAAAGTTCGCCTTTGACAGCTAACGGTTCCTGTGCAGTTGCGCCAATAAGACTAGCTCGTTTTTAACCGACTTCAAAAAAAGAAAGAGGATATCAATTCGGTTCTGTCTTTTCTTTATGTTTGTTACCTCAGAACTCCGTAATTTATGGACCGACTTATACAATTCTTTTTTTATTTTGAAAGATTCACTTCCAGATTGGTCCCATCAAAATCATGGTTCTGATGATTGGAACCAATTGAGGGAGCTCCTGAAATATTATTATCATATGAAGTCGAAAATGTACATGTAAGTTCAGTTACGATGGCAATGCATTTTTTATGGTAAGCATGACCTGATTCTACAACTTGGGTTATCGACTACAGCGGGCGAGCCCGTCACCTCAGGAAGCTTTAACAATTAGTCGTTCTATCTCCCTGGAAGTGAGCCCAGAAGATTTGGGGACAAAACAATCCACCGTCTAGCTACGCCACGAGGCCGTAAGAGACCAACGCCTTAACCGCGAGATAGCCAGGAATGTTAGCCGGCGGGCCGACACTCGCGCCCTTACTTCCAATTGTGACCAGATTACTCCGGTCTCTCGATTGGTTACGAGTTCTCTCGATTGATTCTACACCCAGGGTTGGCTCCCGACGAGGAGACTCATCAACAGCCAACAGCACAGACACGAAATTTTGTATACGCATTCAGTTACGATAGCCCGTTCCAAGTTTCACCATGACATTGCTGCCGCACTTATAAAACAAATAGAGTCGGTTGTTTTTGGTAAAAACATTGTATTATCTTGGGTCGGCTTAACACGCGGTACATATTATCCGGTAGTCTACTTGAAGTTGGTCGAACCTGAAGGACTCCGATTTCCTCTGTGACGGTATTGCGCATCGTGCGGCGTCAGCCAATCGACTGTCTACTCCGGATAATACCCAGGAGGGGGGGGGGTATAGAAATGATCTTATACGTTTTCTTAGCAGCGCGGCGGGGGTGTTAGTCAGATCTAAAATCATAGGCACCGAAAAAAAATCTTGTGATCAATAACTAAGACATGGTCGTGAACTTGAGTGATATGTTTAGTGAACTCTAGGATGCGCGGCGCCACTATGCTTAATGCGCTTTAGCCTGAAACCCTCTTAAGATTATCACAAAGTGATGGCCACCCTTTAAGCATACGTTCAAGTAGCGGCCTTGCCTTTATTTCTGCAAAGTAGAACCGCTCAGCACGATCGGTCGGCTTTCATCAAACACTGATTAAGCATCGTGGAAGATAAGTGCAGCTCTTAGACCAACGACGAACGAACGTCGTCAGGTGAGATATCAAGTGAAAAGTGATAGTGTCATATGCCTGCTAGTGCGAAGACAGGTATTCGCAAACTTTCTGAAATGTAAAGGCATAAATATTATTTGTCAGACAGAACTAGATAAACAGAAACTAGATAGAGAGATATTGCCAGTCAAAAGTTTTTAAACTAGACAAATAAATTTTCACACTATTTCATCCGAATGATATATTATAATAAGAAATTATTGTTCTATGTACACAGTATAAAGGTGATTAGGTTAGGTGGCATAAGCCAATCGATTGCGCACTCCGACTAACAGTCGGGGGAGTCTAGAAGCAGTACTGTTTCCTATAGAGCGGGGTTGGTTGCGGACCTTACGGTGACTGCTCTTGAAACGACCATCGACTACCCGATCCTGGGTGAACAGCCGGGCAAAGGATGGCGTGGTCCGCGATAGATTCGGTATACACCGTTTCAACGCTTCGTAAGGGAGAGGATCGCGCAAGCGACCTCGAACTCGCAACCAATCGAGAGACTGGAGTAACACTCCTTGCTATCTCGCGGTTACGGCGTTGGCCTCTTACAGGTTTGTGGCGGGTCTTGACGGTGGAGTGTTTTGTCCAAGTCTTCTGCGCTCACTCCGACGACTAATCGTTAAAACTTCATGACGCTCGCCCGCTGTAGTCGACAACCCTAGTAGTTCTCTTTATAATCTTCAGTCATTCCAATCCTTTGTGCATTATCTGCATCACCGTCTCATTTGTGACTATCCATCCAATATCATTTCGATAGCTTCCAACATTTTACTCAAAGTCTGGGTTAGGGTCCACGTTTCTATATATCACATCCTACGGAGTAGAAACGTGGACACTAACCCAGACTAGAAGAGGACCGTACAGGAGGACTGAAAATATGTAACACAGCACCAGACGCCATCTAGTGAAGAGTTTGAGACTACGGTTGCAGAATAGTTAGCTCATTTTGATAAACGCAGCTCTAGCTTGTTCGATCTAACTTCCACACTATGTTCTTCTTGATCGATATCAATACAGCCAAGGTATTTATAGTGGATTCAATATGAATATATGATTCAGTAAATTATTCCATTTACAAGAAAATTGTACTAAAAAACAAGTATTCGAACTTTATGCGAATATCAATCCATAAGGAAAGAAAATTGGCAACCAATCCTTTTAAAATTTGACAATATTCTTGGAGGGTTTATAAAAACCACCCCTAACCTGGTGAAATGGGAAAAGTAAGTATTCGATAGGTTTTACAACAATCCTCCCCGAAGGGTATCAAAAAATGAGTAGAGGGTTTGAAATTTGTAATTTTAAAAAAGTAATTTAAGTAAATTTACGAGTGATTTTCAAAAATCCTTTCAAAGGGTATCAAAAAGGAGTAGAGGGTTTGAAAGTAGTAATTTTAGTAAAGTGATTTTTAAGGTAAATTTATGTGGGCTTTGCATAAATCCTTTCGAAGGTTATCAAAAAAAGGAGAAGAGGGTTTGAAAGTTGTAATATTAGTAATTTTGTAAGTAAATTTATGCGGGTTTTACAAAAATCCTCCCGGAGGGAACCCAGAAAGGAGTAGAGGGTGTGAAAAGTTTAGTAAAGTAATTTTGTAGGGAAATTTTAGTTGTCATCGCGTGACACACTGTTTACTAACTTAGGGAGCTAATGGGCCCTTGCTGAGTTGGCCACGAAGACCCATTCTGTTTCAGGGTCGGTCACACTCACGGGTCAACACCCATCCGATGGCCTCCACGCATGGGGTGCGAGCCTGGGTAGGACACTGGGTCAACCAGTCTCCCCTGGGAATCAATCCTCTGGCGCTCCTGGACGGTCTGCGCACCGAGCGGCGCAAGCCAATCGATTGTGCTCTCCGACTAACAATCGGGGGAGTCTGGGAACTGTATTGTTTCCTATAGAGCGGGGGTAGTTGTCTACCTTACGGCGACTGCTCTTGAAATGACCATTGGCTATCCGATCCCGGTTCAGAGTCGGGCAAAGGACGCCTTGGTCCGCGAAAGATTCGGTGCACTCCGTTTCACCGCTTCGTAAGGGAGAGGACCGCGCAAGCGACCTCGAACTCGGAACCAATCGAGAGACCGGAGAAATCTGGTCACAATTGGAAGTGAGGGCGCGAGTATCTCGAGCCCGCCGGGTTTATTCCTGGCTCACTCGCGGTAAAGCGTTGGTCTCTCACGGGTTGTGACGTAGCTGGACGTAGAATTGTACTGTCCAAAGTCTTCTACGTTCACTGCAGGGCGACAGAACGACTAATCGTTAAAACGTCCTGTGGTGACGGGCTCGCCCGTTGTAGTCGACACCGCAAGATGTTTACTAACTTAATTCCTAAGGGGCAACGCCGGGTGACTCCGTTAGTACTATAATAAAAAAATACAACATCAGTCGGCGATCCTTTAATCATCTCATCCCGTATCCATTTTAGGTCAATGCAGCGGGCTGATCAAGTAAAGAAGTATATCGTAGAAGTCCCATATTGTATCTACCTGTCTAGTATACGCCAGAACGATTTATGAGTGAGTGATTTATGTACAAATAATATATCGTTCGAAAAACAGTGACTATTTGGTCGTATAAAATAAACATTTAAAGTTTATTGACATTTTAGGGTAAATAGGGGCTTACTTAATTTATTATTTCATATCTTATTAACCGCACGTATTACTACATTGATAACAACTATTGTGATTAAGATTTTAGAGATTTTACAATCTGATCAATACGGAAATAAAAATGAATTTGACATTGAGGGAATTCAAAAATAAATTAAAGAAATTGTTATCGAATCATGACAGACTTACCATACATCAAATGTTAGAAGTAATAGTTTAATAAAACTTAGGTGCACAAATTTAAACATATTTTCAGACATGTATATTGAATATATTTTAACATTGAACTAAGTACCAATAATTATTTGATTTGTTGATATATTTTGACAAGGAATTGTACTTTTTTTGACTAGATATTTTCATATAAAATCTTTATTACTTAACATACATTAAATATTAATGACTGTTTCTTTCTTTTCTCACATATAATTTTATTTATATTATTTAATCGAATTTTATATTATTGCCGATTATATAATGGAATTGCATTTTATTTATTATATTATCTTTTAATATTTTTTTTAATTATTATTTTTTTTTTATTTTTTTTTTTTTTTTGAAGACCAAATTTTAGGGCAATTTAGTGTTATTAGCTTTTTACTAAATCTTGTACATCTGTAAGCAATCAAGCAAACTTGATTGTAATATTAGAGTCCTGTCCACCCTAGAACGGGCTAGTTCCAGTTGGGTGACAGAATCAAATAAGCAAAAGGTTAAGGTTTTGCTATTCGGTTCCTGTTATTTTTGTAAGCAAATCAATGTTTTATAGTAACTAATTCTTAAATAAATAAGTAAAAAGATTCATTCTTTAAGTTTCTTTGAGTTTTTTAAAAAAGAGGATAAATCGATATTTATTGGTGATGCACAGTTCGACGTGTTTTTTTTAAATATTTCTTTTGTCGAAAACTTTTAAAAACAAACTCTGATCGCAAATTTATTTTGCGTTTAGCTTTTATTTCTTGTTGATACTGTTGGATTACAACGAGTACATTTCATCCGCTTTTAATAGGAAGCACCAGGTGGATGCCGTGTATACCGACTTCTATAAAGCGTTTGATAAAGTTAATCAAGGAATCTTACATATTCAACTTGCAAATAATGGTATTTATGGTAACCTACGTACATGGATAAAGTCGTACATATCACATAGGAAAATATGTTCGTGTGAAATGATATAGATCGAACCCTGCCTTAGTAAAATCTGGTGTGCCTCAGGGATCAATTTCGGACCACTTCTATTCCTATGTGCATTGATGACCTCTCTAAGAGTCTACGCTGTCGGCACCTACTGTATGCAGATGATCTGAAAATATTTAGAACAATATTGACAATGGAGGATTGTAATGGGCTACAGAAAGACCTTTGCGAATTAAACAAATGGTGTAAAGATAATAGAATGGAAATGGCGGAATAGACACAATGGCGGAATGGCTAACAAACAATGGCGGAATAAACACCAGTTTTATTAAAAGCGTTAATTTTCAACGTACCATCCAGAGGACTGAGGCAGCACCTAATATTTCACCTTCCCATTTCGCAGACAAATCAATCTTTCCGAAATCCTACCTCACTAACATGTCGGTTATACAACACTGTAATTGATAATATTGATTTTTAAACCTGGGACCCTTAGCAGTTAAGTCCATGGGACCCTTAGCATAATATACCGTACGTTTTTATTATTTTATGTCAGACAATATTTATTTATTTATTCAATTTAATTTATACTTTAATTAGTATTCATGTAAAATATTATTGATAATCCATGTATTATTAGGGTATTGTTTGTGTACCAATTATACTAAATAAATAAGTATATAATGTTGTTTTTTTTTGCAATCTACTATAAATTTTATTATTTTTAGTTCTCTCCTTCAATAGCCCGAAATTGTCTTTCTATTGCTTCTATTTTTTTCGAAATTGTCTTTCTGTTTTTTTTTTTCAGCAATTTCAGTTTTGATTAAATTTGAAGCGCTCTACCTCTTTTTTTTTTTTTTTTAATGCAATGCGAAATTGACATTAAGATTATTTTTAAAGTGTTTTTTGTACTTTAGGGCAATTTTTTTTTAATGGTGATTATCTGAGCCAAATTTTTTTTCATTATTAATCTGCTACAAATTTAGATACGAATAAAAAAAAATTGACTGTTTTATCAGCTTTAAATGAAGTTAATGGAGTTTAAAGCCATGGAAATGAAAAATTTCGCCATATTACAAAAAAAATCATTAAAAAAAAATTGTGAGGCCTAGGTTAAATTTTTGGGGCCAAGCATGTAGGTGAGGGCCTCACTTGTCCGTCATAATCGTATGTACAACCGTCTGCCGAACACCCTGTATATTTTATTAAATATCTATCATCTGCACGGAATCCCTTTATTGTGAAGGCGAAAGTTGTGAAACCAGTGGCTTGCCAAAGCAACCACCGTACATTATCCGAGTTGCGCGTTGCCAGACGGCCAAGGCACGAGTAAAAAGGTAAAATGTCTAGGAAAGTTTAGCACAAAACTGAAAGGCGTTAATTTACTTGAAAGTTTTCGACGAGATTCCGCTGAACGACGTTTTAAAAGCTTGTGCCATTACCACAATTTAATTCTTTCATTTTTATTACATTATTTTCAGTACTTACTACCTTACGATAAAAAGGTTTTCTTTAAAGGTATATGAGGTCTTGTTTTCTAATTAACTTATCGTGTTCATAAAAACCGTTGGTTTTGGTTACTTTGTTCTTTTGAAGTAGTGCTAATTTTAATGTAACTATGCGAACTTCTAATGTCGTTATAGGAAAAAAACACGATTAATTAACAGGATTAACAAGTTTTTATTTACCGCGAACCCAAATCTATCAGGACTGAATAGTAAATTACTTAATGATCCGATTAAGCCAAAATATTAGGTATTGTTATATTTAGAGTATTGACGTTTATTAAACATTTATTTTCATTTTTGTTTATTCCTGTAATGTGGAGGGGTTATCAAATAAATACCGTATTTTTATGCACATTATAACGACCCTATAAAAGCTACAGCTATTATACAAGGTGAATTTTTAATTAGTGACATCCTTGGAGGGAGTGAATCAGTATGAGCAAATATATATATATTTTTAAATTTGATTTTCGAAATACTTTTTTTTTAATTTTAAAATATTTAGGTAGGTAGGTAAAATATCGCTAATATATTTATTCGCGATATTTTACCTATTGCTCGATGGCTCAGCGCGCTCAACGCTTGTCAGACTTTTATTTAACAGTCAAAATTTTTTAAATTTTCCTAAAAAACAAAAACAAAATTTATATTTTTTTTCAATTGTGTTTTTTTTTCATTTTTTTTGTTAACAAAAGTTTTTTTTTCTTGTATTGATTCACCCGCTTTAAGGATGTCACTACTTAAAAACTCACCCTGTATTTACAGCTATCCATGTATTTAAAAAAAGTATATTTCATACACTATTTCTTTAAAAAAAAGCTTTTACGGACTATTACCATTTTTTAAAGAAGAATACTATATTACGAATTCGAATATGCATATTGACAACGGTGTTATAAAAAGAGGTTTCGTATCATGTAAAGGAGCATTTTTCTTACAAATAGGCGGAAAAATTGAATTTTTAAACTTTGTTTAAACGCATATAAGCCGGGCAACCGAGGAGTTGCCATAAAATGTCCTCCAGCATACAACGAAATTTACAATTAATTAGCTCCTTAATACTTTTTGGGCAATGAGTGAGATGGTTTTATGATTGATACTTCGGTTTATATGGCGTTGGTTTTTCAGATGCTTCGAAAGGTCTAAAATACATAAGTGGATATTCGCGCATGTGGTCTTGTGGTATTCCTCGATGGTCTTTTACGATATTCGCTCTTCACTGTTTTTTTAAATAGATTTAATTGACGGTCAGTTGTCGGAAGGTGTATTTTTTGGTAATAAATTTAAATAAATAAACGAATCGGTTTTTTAAAAGTTTAGATTGGATTTATTACTACTAATGCCATTAGGCATTTAATTTAAAATTAGAAAGAGGGGTTAGTGTTAAAATTGTTACGTCATCCCGAGCGTCATAGGAATCGTCAAAATATCAAGTAAATAATTGTCTAAATATTAAATTCTCCAAATGTCAATAAATTAACATAAATATATAACGTTTAGTTACAAATAACTGTTCTGATTGAGTTCATTCTGAAAATATATATGTGTCTATATAGATAAATACATAAACCAGAAATATTACATTTAGAAACCGTAATAAAAATAATTATAAATACAATAGTTCACTTTCTGTAACAGTAGTCTGTCATTTATTTTTTTTAATAGATTTTATTTTAATTTTTTTTTTATTTTTTATTTTATTTCTGGAAACATACAGCGCATACAATTGAAACGTGTGCATAAACATAATGTAGAAAAAGAGAAAAACATTACGCCGATAATCGTTTCCTATGAAATTAACAGATTTCCGCATATTACACATTTGGATTTCGGCATATTACACTTAAAAATTTATTGTAAAATAAACTAAGTACATGTTAAATAGAAAATTAAAATAGAAAACCGATGGGAGAGGTAGGGAATTGGAAGTGTTTAGGAAGAAGGAGTTAGACGATGGTATGTGTATATGTATATAGATATAAATAAAGATATAAATAGGTCTTATAGTGGGTATATAGATACAGATATTTATTGATGTTTATAGATATTTTTAGATATATAATAAATATTTATAAATATTTGTAGTAGCTACTGATATGTTGCATGAAAATTATATAACTAAGAAAGATAGATGTTAACATAGATGTTAACATCTATCTTTGTTTGTGTTGTTTGTAACATCTATCTTTGCAGTGATTGTTTATGTTATATTTTTTCCCTATATTATTCTGTAACAATGCTATTTATTTATACACCTGGTGATACAGGTGTCCACCGGAAATCCGTGGGTAAACGCCATGTTTCCATGTGCTCGTTTTCAGGCGCCAACGGATGTAACTTCCGGTCCAGGCCCCGGCGAAATCCGTCGCGTTATCTAGAAGGAGGTACGGATGCAGCAGCTGCCACCCGCCGCGATGCAACGCCGATGGAAAATAGCCAGTGCATGCTCGGCTTTTCAAAAGCCAACGATGCAACGTATCCGCAGAAAGGAGGTCGGCTGGGACGCGTTAATCTACATTGGTAAATAGCTGGTTTACCAATGTAGACGTGCGACAATATATATTTCTGTGTATAAAATTCATGAATCGTTAGAAATAAATATAATACAAAAGCAGCTGCCATGGAATTCACCGACCGGATCATAATACTATTATTACACTTGTGGGGGGGGGGGGTGAGCGGAGGAATCCGGACTTACGACTTGCTGTGGTAGGTTTAAGACAGCTGTTTTGCCACATGCGAGCGTTTACCTTACCACCCATTACCTACCCCTTCGAATTTGAGATGAGGAAATCGCGCTTTCAGATATTTTTTCTAGGAAGGAGATAAATAGTTTCCTGGACAGACCAAGATCTTTAAAAATGGGAAACAGAGATTTATGTAGCAGGCCACGACCGCCAACTTCCATCGCGTGAAGGTGAAACCGTTCCGTGTGACAGAATTTGTGAGATAATGATATTTATTTAATTCGTACCTACCCGTGGTCTTTTGGGATTTTGATTCCCATATAATATGATTCGCATGTAAAGATACAATGTTCGTAAAAAAAACGTGTAATAAGATTCATTAATGGTAAGGAAACGTATACTAATAACATGGGTATGGCCAAACATCAAAGGCCTAGGAGTTATCTTGGATGAAAAATATTTATTTCATAAGCATTTTAATGGGATTGTCGAAAAAGCAAGTAAACTTCTTGGTTTTGTCTTTAGAACAATTAAACCATTTTGTCATCCGAAATCCCTACCATTCGTCCATACATCATTGATTAGATCGGTTCTGGGGTATGGATAAGTAATTTAGAATCCGCTTTATAGTGTTCAAAGCAATAGAATTAAACGAGTTCAAAAGAAATTTACTCGAAAGCTGTCGCACAAATGTGGCCTCAAAAATATTCTGACAGGCTATGTAGAACGGCTTTCGAACTTCAACATCATAGATTTAAAAATTCACGTGACCCTTAATGATATACCGTGTCTCCATGAGCTTTTACACAATCGACTCTAGTCGAGCCCGGCTGTTCACCCGGAATCGGATAGCCGATTCGTTAGCCGGTCGTTTCAAGAGCAGTCGCCGTAAGGTCAGCAACCAGACCCGCTCCATAAGAAACAGTACTGCTTCCAGACTCCCCCGACTGTTAGTCAGATCGCCGTGGTCCGCGATAGATTCGGTAAACACCGTTTCACCGCTTCGTAAGGGAGAGGACCGCGCAAGCGATCTCGAACTCGTAACCAATCGAGAGACCGGAGTAATCTGGTCAAAATTGGAAGTAAGGGCGTGAGTGTCGGCCCGTCAGTTAACATTCCTGGCTATCTCGCGGTTAAGACATTGGCCTCTTACGGGCTTGTGGCGTAGCTAGACGGTGGACTGTTTCGTCCCCTAGTCTCCTACGTTCACTTCCAGGGAGATAGAACGACTAATCGTTAAAACTTTTTGAGGTGACAGGCTCGCCCGCTGTAGTCGACAATCCAAGTTATTAGTCAGATCAGATCACAATCGCTTGGCTTACGCCGCACAGTGCGCAGACCGTCCTGGAGCTCCAGAAGATTGACTCCTAGGGGAAACTAGCCCTAAGGCCAGAGTCCTACCCGGGCTCGCGCTACATGCGTGTAGGCCGCCGGATGGATGTTGACCCATGAGTGTGACCAACCCTGAAGACGACGTACATACAGACTTCCATTCAGAAATAGTATTAAACAGATTTTTTAAAAATCGCATTCACAATACATTACGTTCGTTGGTGGGCCGGGAATGTAAAACGCGGGTTGTTCGTTGGTGGGCCGGGAATGTAATACATGAAAAGCGGCGAAAACAAAAAAAACCCGTGTATAAACATAGTCAATTTAAACAATATTTCTGTTGTTCCATTTATAAACATACTACTTAGTTGCGTTTGCTTCTTGAATGTTAATCATTTGACGCGTTTCCCGTTCCCAGTGCTATTTCAGCCACTCGGCAGGAAATTTCATCCCTCCGACGGAATTACTGTCGCCGCACAGCAGCAACACCTTCTACCGCAGCCGCGACCGGGATTTCCTGTTTTCTCGTGCCGGATAAAAGCGAGCAACGGCTACGAATAAGCGACTTCATCGATGTAATTAAGTTTCCCCAATTCCCGGAAAATTGAATCATTATGAATGATAATGACTTTGTGCGAAGAGTTTACGCTGTTGGGATTTTTCAGAATAAAATAATAGAGAAATTAAAAAAAAAAGTGCAACAGCCATGTCATGGTGATACGTAGAACGGACTAGAGTTGTCAACTACAGCGGGCGAGCCTGTCACCTCAGGAAGTTTTAACGATTAGTCGTTCTGTCTCCTTGAAGTGAGCGCAGACGACTTGGACAAAAACAATCCACCATCAAGCTCCGCCACACGCCCGTAAGAGGCCAACGCCTTAACCGCGAGATAGCCAGGAGTATTACCCAGAGGGGTTTACACTCACGCCCTTACTTCCAATTTTGACCAGATTACTCCAGTATCTCGTTTGGATCCGAGTTCGACGTCGCTTGCGCGGTCCGCTCCCTTACGAAGCGGTGAAACGGTGTGTACTGAATCTATCGCGGATCACGGCATCCTTTGCCCTCCTGTTTACCCAGAATCGGAATCGGGTAGCCGATGGTCGTTTCAAGAGCAGTCGCCGTAAGGTCCGCAACCACCCCCGCTCTATAGGAAACAGTACTGCTTCCAGACTCTCCCGACTGTTAGTCAGAGTACACAGTCGATTGGCTCACGCCGCACGGTGCGAGACCGTCCAGGAGCGCCAGAAGTTAGATTCCTAGGGGAAACTAGCGCTAAGGCTAGTGAGTCCTACCCAGGCTCGCACTTCATGCGAGGAGGCCGGCGGATGGGTGTTGACCCGTGAGTATGACCAACCCTGAACAGAATGGGTCTTCGTGGCCAACTCAGCAAGGGCCCGTTAGCTACCATTTAGAACGGACTATCATAATTGAATGCGTATACAAAATTCTGTATCTGTCCTGTTGACCGTTGAGCAGTTCCCTCGTTGGAAGCCAAGCCTAGGTGCCGCAGTACTGTCTTAGTGAAACTTAGAACGGGCTGTCGTAATGGAATGCATATACAAAATTTCGTCTCTGTGCTGTCGATCGTTGAGGAGTTTCCTCGTCGGGAGCCAACCCTGGCTACAGCAGCCATATCATGGTGAAACTTAGAACGGGCTGTCATAACTGAATGAGTATACAACATTTCGTGTCTGTGCTGTTGACCGTTGAGGAGTCCCCTTGTCGGGAGCCAACCCAGAGTGTAGAATCAGATCATGCTTCTACACTCACACAGATGCAGCGGTGTGCTTTCTTTTTTGATACTGGCTCAAGGACGAATAATTTGTAATGCTGTTTTTAGTAGTTTTTTTTAGGAGTACCACTGAATTTTTCCATTCCACTTACAAATATCCACTAACTAACGAACCCTTCAAAGGGAGCACTGCTTGAAGACGGCCCCAAAAGAAACTCTCTCATTAACATAATAATCCGGGCGTACTCTTAATTGAAAACGTGCATACGCCCACGGATTGTGACGTCATTCGTCGCCTCAACACCACAGCCTCCCTTGATTCCCGCCTCCGAGCGACGCCGCGACGCCCGCGCCGCCCACTCGCCCGTTGGCGGTTTTAATCACCAGATGCAAATTAACGGCAACAAAATGGAAGATAGGCCGAATAGCGTACAGTATGCCATCTCATTTTGCCAAGTATTCCATTTTTAATCACCTCTTTTTGACAATCTTCTTCTTCTTCCTAGAACCTGTCCCATTTACTTAGGGTCGGCCTTCATTGACCTTCTCCACTGAGCACGATTTTGTGCTGTGTCGGCGTAGAGTTGAGCTTCGTTCAACCGTCGCTTACGAGGGACGCCGTAGTACGTGTGCTCATTTTCATATTGTGTAATTTCATGAACAAAAAATAAAAAGTCGCTATGGGGTTTTACGGCCGGTTCCTACCTGACGCCAAGACACTAATCCAATCTTAGGACTATGACCGTTGCCGTTGAACCCCTAGCATCCGACTCTATTGCATTGCCGTGCCTGACAGTACAGCTCCAACATGACCTAGACGCCCCAATAGGTGGGTTAGCTTCCTGTTGGGGGGGAGGGAATGGGTGCCCCTTCCGCCTGCTCCGCCGTTCCATGGAATTATTCCAGATAATAAATATTTAATAAAATAATTTTGACAATAGGCATGTCGATTTAAATATTTCATAAAATTATTATTGGAGAAAGTGAGCGTTTAATCATGCTGTTGCTGCATCGAAGTATTCGTATTTCTACTACTTGTTTGTTAAAAAAAATATTCGTGGAGGATTTCGTTCATAGCACCCAGGTTTAACGAGATTTACCTGGAGGTCATGTTGATGGGACTAGTCTAATAAAATAAACAGGTCTTCGTTGACTCGTTACTTCTACTATTGCAGGATAGTCATCCGCATACAAATAGTGCTCAGAATTTTGTATAATACGAGTGCTAGAATAATTCCTTGCAGCACACCGGCTATATTGGGTAGTGCACTAGAGAGAGAATAATGCCTTCAGCATCGACCATTTTGACATGCTGGTTGATTTAGGGCCGATTTTTCAATCGTCAGATAAACTGTCTAATAAGTATCCAAGGAATTATTTTATCTGTTGATTTATTCATCGAATAACATTGGCGAGTTTTTCAATCATCAAATAACTGTCAAATAGTTATTGGAAGATTTTTCGCTATGTTGGCAGCACTAACTTCAGACAATACACGAAAAGCGAGACAGAATGATTGAACCACTCTATATGCTAGAGCGAGAAGCTTTTAAAAAATATTTATTTGACATTTGCTTTCAACATAACCTCGAATTGCGCGCTTTGTCTGTTTGTCGTGTGCGTCTTTCGTGAATTTGCGAGTTTGTCGTTTAAAAATGGAAAGTTTAATAATAAAACGAGATAGGTCTGTTACTTTCACGACAAGTAATTGCATCATAGGTGGTTTGATGCATCATCATAAGCATGAACTAACCTTTATGTATTGTGTTTAATTTGGTCTTCAATCACTGTCAGCAGATACTGGATAGTTTCTTTTCGTAGTATGAATCTTCGCTTAAATACCACATCATCCCATTGTACAAAATTAACCGGTCTGTTTCTCACTACTCTTTGTTTTCTCAGAACCGGATTTAAGTAATTATAATTTCTGCTTCTTCTTCAATAGCAACGTCATCTAACACAGCGAATAAATTAATTTCTCAACGCAAAAGATCACCAGAAATTATCACAACCTAACCTCTCACTGTCAAAATCAGTTTGGCGGATCAATTTATTGGACGAATAACTCATTATCTGACCATCGGAGCAGCGGATAACTTTATTCAGCGAATAATATTTTTATTCCTTTGATAACTGTTAACTGACTATTGAAAAATTAAATTTTGTACTATCTAATGATTAAGTCTTATCCTACTGTTTATCTGACGATTGAAAAATCGGCCCTTAGAATATAAGTAGCCATTCAATTGCTAACTAACAGCGACAAACCAAGGTAAGGGAGTTTCGCCAGCAGGAGATTTAGGATGAAGACCTTGTTGTAATTCAGTAGGACGAGAAATGTAAGACCTTGTTGTAATTCAGTGTCGGTAAAATCATGTATAGTCAACAGGGAGAAAGAGAGCTTTCGTAGTGGTTGACTTGAAAATGAGACACTTTGTCCAGAATTTTGGAAAAGAGTGTAGTAGCTATTTATGCTATGTTTTTAGGGATCGGAGTGACAGGGAATGTTTCCAGGTTGAGGGGAAGGTGTCATAAGTTAAATTAAGGTTGATGATTGATGCTATATAATCGGTAATATAAGGCAGGGTGAAATTAATCATTTTTATTAAAATGTCGTCGATTCCAAGAGAGTTAAATTTAAAGTTAATAATAAAGATGATAACTTCGTGGGTAAACTCACTGGGTAAAAAAACTCATCATCTTTTAAGTAGGCAATTTATTTAAGGTGTAATTAATAAACTATCAGCTGAGTTGTCATTGACACATGATGAAAATATTTATTTAGTAGTTCATGGTCATTAAAAGAGATGGTCACAAAAGAGCCGCTTAAATTTATTTTTTGTTTTGGGTGACATGCAAACGTCAGAGCGATAGATTGAAGTTTCTTACGATGGAGTTTATATGATTTTGTAGATTTTTATATTCATTTGTACTTGATTGTATTTTGCTATTCTGCTAAATTGATCTCTAAGTGTGATTAAGTGTTCAGTCGACCCTAAATTTTGATATTGCATTTTTTATGGTATGATTAGCCGATTTTTTATAACCCTTTCGGTAATTTTAGCTAAAGTTTCATAAAGCGGCTATGGGCTGAAATCACAATGCCATATTCCACACACTGCCTAAATAATTTGGAATGTTATCCTATTGTAGATCTTATTGCCAATTGGATCAGAGCACATACTGCTACTGGCAGAGGTGAGTACGAGGACTGTCTTGTGTAACAGAACCGATGAGTGGATAAAGGAAAGGTGGAGAAGAACAAGCTTGAATCAAGGGGGCCATTAGGAAACCCACATCAAGATTTACAAGTACCTCCCCGTGGCTCCAGGGATAATGAGGATGATAGTGGTCGTGCTCACTGGGCACTGATGACTTACTAAGTATATACGACTTATATAGGACGAGTATTCCATAGTATACGACTCGACAAGCACATACTAGGGATAGTCGATGACTCAGTTTGCAGGAGTTGCGGAATGGATGATGTATCAGATGAGCATGTTATGTATACATTCACAGCTATGGCTATAATAAGAGAGAAAAAAATGGGTACATGTCTCCCAGGTGAGCTGGTTGCAGGATCTTTAATATGGACTGGCGGCCAATATAGTGGTTACGTCCCCAGATTACATTGTAAGATCTGGTGTTGTAACATTTTAGATGTCTTACTTTGTGAAATTTCACAATAAAGAGTAGAAACAAACTGAAGGGCCTATCTACGATTTTACTGATGTATGATGGATGCAAATGAATAAAATCTCTGACGGATGCCGCCGGCGGTACGCGGAGAGATGCATTGAGCAAGATCCTCTAGCGAACAGTTAATGCTGATTAATATAGTGAAGATGAAAAACGGTCTTAAATCCGCGTGGTAATAGCATAGTACCCATTTATAAACGCATGCATTATATTAACAGTTTGATTTCACACATTTTACTCGTCATTAGCTAAATACTAAAAATACTGCATAGTCGGAGAATCGAATGGTGTCACTGCGTTTAGAGAAATTTCTTAGGCTGGCAATATATATCAATTGTCAGTTTATGTTAAACGTCAACCGTCATAACCCTTAAAAAATCCTTGCCAATTTTTTTTTTTCGTTTAAAATGGGCAAGCTTTAACAAGTATAGAAGTAGAAGGTAGAAGCAATCTGCGGGATTACCAGAGGATTCTAGTGGAACTACCTTTATAAAGGCCCATAAGATACTCGATCCCGGAGACAGCAGGTGAAGAACGCAAAGGGCTGTCAGTGCTCCCAATGGGTAGAAGCTCGCGCAAGTGATCTGGAGCGAACTTAGACTGTGACCAGTCTAGTAAGAGAAGTTTTACCGAAACTGGTAAGCACACACTTGCTGTTTGAGGTAGGTCACCGATGATCATTGGCGTAACGAGATCAGTAGATTGTTACGTCTCCAAGTCTTTGCGACTCAGGGTGAAAATACGACAACGATGGTTATATCATCTGGGGATAGCGGGTACACCCGCAGCATTAACAATTTCAACTGTTTCATTGTTTGTTTCTAGTCTCTATTGTGAAATTTCGCAATGGGCTCGTTTAACTGCCTTACCTGTGCGAACGTATGTGATACGTCCGTCATATTACCACCCGTACGCAACAAAACGTTCCCGTATGTTCAAGTAAAAAAAAAACTAAAAAAACCAAAACCCACAAAACGTGCGTGATACGTCAAATTGTTGCTACGACTCTAAATACAAAAAAGGGTCATAAGAGGGTCTATTGTGTAAAAAAGTTTTCTGGTAAATTGTACAAAACTATTGGTATTAGGAAATCTATTTCTAAAAACCAACTATTTTTTACCTACTTTTTGAATAATAACCCAAAGCTAGGTCGGTTAATATCATACGATAATCTCTTACAACCCCCTTCTGGATTATGGAGATGTCGCATTTCTCGACCTCACAGAGGAGTTATCCACCAAAGTTGAGCGTCTCCAAAATGTTTGCATTCGGTATATCCATGGCCTCAGAAAATTTGACCACATCACGGAGTACAGAGAGAAGCTTCACTGGCTGTTGACCCGTGAGAAAAGAGACATGCGAGTTCTCTGTATGCTTTTCAAGATCTTTGATGGCGTCGCTCCCAATTATCTTACCGGCAGATTTACTGCACTATCGTCTCATGAACGCCCTCTGAGATCAAAAAACAAACTGCTACTCTCTATCCCTAGTCACAGCAGTGACTTCTTCTCATTCTCTTTCACCGTGCATGGAGCCCGTGTTGGGAATGCTTTGCCGAAAAATGTGAGAACCGCGCCAAGCATAACAACAACAACAACAACAGACTCAGAGAGCATTTGAAATCCACCAGATACATTCCCTTTTCCCTCCTATTCCCCTCCTTTTAAAACTTTAGCGTTCTTATAGCTGTTAGATTATTTTGATGTGGCAAATCTGTGCCCACAAAGAGTAAAGTATATATTTCTTTCTATCCTCCTTTATTTTATTTGTCATACTCTTTATATAGGTTAAGTTATGTAGTCTACTAGCAAATAATGTTCTTACAATAGTATAGGCTAGCTCTAAAATATTGAGATTAGGAGATTAAGAATAAAGAGTTTTATTATTATTATTATTATTACAACCAATCCTTCTATGAAATGTATGTATATATATATATATATATATATATATATATATATATATATATATATATATATATATATATATATATATATATATATATATATATATATATATATATATATATATATATATATATATATATATATATATATATATATATATATATATAACCCACCGGAAAATGGTGACCCAGACAGGAATCGAACCCCTAACCTCTAAACTCTAAATGAAAGATCAGGCGATGTGAGCACTATGCCACCGGGCCGTGGGCGATGTATTGTCGAATGCATACACGTAAAAGAAATTGGCGCGTGTCGACTGTATTTGACTTTACCGCATAAGCGCATTTCAATAAAGGAATAGCGCGTTGCAGATATTATATATGTATGCGGTTTGAAATATTCAATATTCGTCGGATGGCAACGCGAGTCGCCCGCGGCGACGCATCGTCCTCGGGATTTAGCTAGCAATCCCATCCCCAGAGAACCGCAATGGCGACATTCAAAGATTCAGGCTCACAGCACGTGACTTTATCAAGTGTAAAAGCGAGTACATAATATGAAGAGCAAATTTACAAATGCAAAAATTTGCGTAAGTAACATTGTTTCAAGAAACCATGTAACTAAAAAAACTGTATTATACTAGCTGACCCGGTGAATTTTGTACCGCCTAGCAGTCAAAGAATGTCGTGTTACAGATTAGCTGAACTTAATTTATGATTTTATGAAAGTAATACAATGAATACAAAATAAATATTAAGTTCACTACTTTATTAAGATAATAACACAAAAAGAAATATAAAAGTACAAAAATTAAGTATACCAATCACGTGTCAGCAAGACATGATTGAATTAAACTATTAATATTGTGCAGCATGGGATGCACTCGGTTTAATTCTCTTCATTGAAACACCTTGTGATATACGACATTTTTTGTTTTTTTGTCAGGCGCAAGAACAAATAAAGCGGATGATTTGCCGACACGTGAACATGCCACGTACAACTGACCATGAGAAAACACGGATTTACATTTTGTATGGGAAAATGTTTTCTCTTTTATTAATTTTTTTTGACAATTTTCCAATTTCCGTTTTTAATAGTTATTCTGCTATCCGGGACGGAGACAAATAATACAAATCAAAAACCATGAAAATGGTCTAGCTGTTCTCGAATTATAAGTGTTCGAACAAAGCCGACTTTATTTTATATATATATATATATATATATATATATATATATATATATATATATATATATATATATATATATATATATATATATATATATATATATATATATATATATATATATATATATATATATATATATATATATATATATATATATATATATATATATATATATATATATATATATATATATATATATATATATATATATATATATATATATATATATATATATAAGATACAGGATTGCATTAACAATCAATGTCAGATATTTGAAATTTTCGTAAATTCCATTTTTTTAAATTACTAACATAAATATATATTTTGTCTGTAAAGCAAACATATTTGAGTGAAAAAAAACAATTTACCTGTATTCCACATCAGAAAAAAAACTATAATATAAAATTAAATAAGAATATGTGACTTGGTAAAAAAAATAGTAAATACTCAAGGGATTCCTTTGGAAAAATGGTAAAGCGTGCAAAAGTCATTGGCCTTGATCAGTAATTCCCATCACATTGTCCTCCCCAGGGTCAACCGAATGGTCATCGAAGTATTCTACCTCTGACAGGAAAAAACGATCAATTTCCAAAGTCACCGCCTGGGCTTTGATCGTTCATTCTCGTCACACGTTTTCTTCTCTCTTTATTTAAGGGAAGGTTATGTTTCTTTCGAAAATCGATGCATGCTTCGATACTAATGCCACACCTTGTGGTGGCATTAGTATCTCATTTTCACAAAAACTTTGTCATTGATTGTTCTTCCCCATATTTATTTATGAAAGCTGTGGGATGGATCATTTGGCAGAAACAGTTCTCCCACAACCTGGTTTCTCCATAATTTGATTTGTTACTAACTTAGTAAACGCTCAGTTCATTTTCCGCGATCGTGCTCGGCGCCCCGGCCAGCAATACGCAATATAGTCATACAACTTCTCTATCGGAAATTATCCTAAAATACGTTTACTGTAGCCAATAGTTGAAATATAATAACAGTGACTAAATTAAATAAACTGAAATCACAACTTACCTCTTACTCGCTTCTATATCATGCAGTCTAAACTTCGATTATCCTTTTACTTACCTGAACCAAAAAAATAATATAATAAATAATAAAAACAGACATGTGGCAATATTCCCCTAGATATATAGTGGCAGCTATATGTATTGCTCCCACTATATCATGCTATATGTAGTCACATACAAGTTTATTACCTAAAATTTTGGCACAGAAACAAGCGACTGCGCTGCAAATTTGCTAAGTTATTGACACAAAAGTTCAGCATCCGTGAATACGAATTTTATTAAAATGAAAAATTGCTTCTTTTGTTTATAAGGGGCGTAAAAATATGCGGAAAAATAAACAGTATCGAATGCCTTTGTAAGATCTAAACATACGACTACGCACATCGTAAAAAGTAAACTGGCGGGATTGGGCTTGGATAGGATATAATTTTATTACAATATGTACCTGCCTAATAAATATTATGGCATAAGCAAATATATATTTTCCTGAAAATAAATACCTAAAAATATTTTTGCATGGTATGGTTTGGTACAGTTTTAAATCATAGCGTTTTCGAGATGTAACTAATCTTGACAATTTAGGATGATCGGTGATCCGTGGACTCATATTAGTTAGCGAAACTAACCACTGGGCGTAATTTCAAAATCCCATTGTCTTATCCAAAGAGCAATTTTACTACCCCGCATGATCCGGGAAGCCATTGAATAAGAAGAACTTCGAATGTTAATTTGCTAGAAGGCAATTATTGGTGTTAAGTAATAATCATAATTTCTCTTCAACTCATGTGTTCGTGAACGACTAAATTTTACAGTGGCTGTGTAAGTGTGAATGTACAAGTGTAAATGTTTGAAACTTTTTTCGCGGAAAAGCATCCCTAGATATCGATCCCTAGAAGTGAAAGATTATGTCGGGCATGTCATGCATTTCGAATCATAACGAAAACGCTAAATGAAGTCGAGACTAGAAATGTGTATTTTAGATATTTTGAAAGTTACGCTATTAGTACCTGTGGAAAGTGTTATGCGTGCCACAGAGAACCTTTATTCAAACTGCAGAAAAGAGTAATACGTATTATAGCGAATTTGAAATGGGAAGCGTCCTGCAGACATACTTTTAAACGACTAAACATTCTAACATGTATAGCATTGCACCTTTTCAATGTTTTAAACTCTACAGTATCTTTACGAGGAAAAAGACCAACAAAACAAAACCGATATTCATGACCAAAACACTAGAAATATATCAAAGTACATATTACCTAGTGGAAAGTTAAAAGAAGCGAGACAAGTCAAGGAATACTCTGGTCCTTATTTTTTAATATGTTACCTTCATATCTTAGATATTAAAAATTCCTTTTAGAAAATACTTTTTAAACCTTTGAAGAATACATACAATTTACTACGGCCGATAGTATTGAAGTAGTATAAATTGATTTTAATTCAAATTATTATAAATTGTAATTTCATTTCTAAATGTTGTTTTTATTGCATTTGTATTAATTGAATGCGGAATAAATGTTATTATTATTGTGATTTGATATTTTCAAATGATATTTTAATTTAATTTGAATTTAATTATTATATTTATTATATTATATTTCTCGTGCTTTTAATTATTATTAATATTATTTTCTTCATTAATATAGTTTTTAAATTCAATTTTTGATAATAAAATTTGTTCTTGAATTTCATTTGGTCATTTAAGGGAATTTAATATAAGTATAAATAATATTTATACTGATCAAATTTGTTATTGCATTAATTTTGGTTTGAATTTTCTTTAAGTTTACTAATTTGTAATTGCACAAATTGATTATAATTTAATTCTGATACTCTAGTTAGTATGTAAGTGAACTGATACGGGTGTTTTTGCTCAGTTAGGTATGCGATGGACCAATGGCCATGGGTTTAATTTGTTTCTCCTGCTATATGTATAATAAAGTTTATGGAATATCGTAGCCCTACCGCTGTCGTTTTTATTGTTCGTAATAAATAAATAAATAGACAAAATGTAAGACTGCTGAAATCCTAAACCTTCCTTTGGTTTATAAAGATTTTCATATCCGTAAAGAGCATAGTATACATTTACCTGGATAATCACGATGATACAATTTTATTATGACCGCGGTATACTTCTTCTTCTTAAAGTTCCATCTCCTATCGAAGGTCGGCGGTCATTATAGCCACTTTGGCCCGTGATGTTGCGGCGCGGAACATCTCGGTGGTGCTTGAGTTGAACATATAAAATGGTTTTAATTTACTCAGCCATAATGATTTTCCTGGGAAGTGGTTATGCGGTGGTTTTCCTTTTGCCTTCCGCATCGCTGTTTGTTACCGAGGTAACAATTGTGACCCTCAACTGTACTGGTCTCCTTGGCCTCCACAGCATGCGCAGTTGCCTACTGCAGGGATGTATGTGCTTATTTACTGGCGGCACATATTTGACATGACACACGGTACTCATTAAACTTGTGTACCATTTTTAGGTAAGTCCTTTCCACCAGACTTCCCACTACGTTCTCGTAACCTTGCCGCTGTGTAGTCGGGGGCTGTTTATTCAGTATATTCTCAGCTAACCATCATATCTAATGGCCGTTTACTATCTTCTACCTGTGACCCCAATGATAGCCTACAGCTTAGACCGATACTAAATGCAAACAATTGATAATTTATGTATTGCCGATGTCGCTGGTCCGCGATAGATTCGGTATACACCATTTCACCGCTTCGTAAGGGAGAGGATTGCGCAAGCGACCTCGAACTCGGAACCAATCGAGAGACCGGAGAAATCTGGTCACAATTGGTAGTTAGGACGCGAGTGTCGGTCCCGCCAGGTAACATAACTGGCTATCTCGCGGTAAGGCGTTGGTCTCTAACGGGTTGTGGCGTAGCTAGACGCTGGATTGTTTTGTCCAAAATCTTCTACGCTCACTCCAGGAAGATAGAACGACTAATCGTTAAAACTCCCTGTGGTGACGGGCTCGCCCGTTGTAGTCGACAACTTAAGTTGCCGATGTCGCTGATATATATTGCAATATCTAAGAAGGCGATTTAATATTTCTTGCTGCAGTACCGCAAACGGAAATCGAGTACCTTCGGTACGCATCCTGTGTTAACCGCGAGTGAATCCAGACTGTAGAATTACACGTCATTCACTAAATGTATTATTTCATTAAGATTTAATTATGACAAAAATTCAAAATATGCTATCACTTAGAAATTAAATTTCGAAAATTGATTTTAATTTAATTCTGATACTCTAGTTAGTAAGTAAATTTCTACAATCTTTAATGTTTTAATCAATCTATATGCGGTATACTACATAACCTAAATCTCAACTTTCGCGATTATAAAATCGTGAAATGTTAAAAACGTTACCCCTATGTTGATAAGATATTCTGTCCGCAGCTTAAAAGTTGGCATGCGAATTTAATATCGTGTGACTTGTGGGAATAAGGCTATGCGGCTCTTTTCATGCAGGCACGTTCACGATAATATCATGCAAAGAATATCCATTCTTGCTCACATGCCTATAATAGATTCTTCCCATTTTTGGCATTATGATTTTTTAACACATAATTTCGGTCAAATAATTGTCAACTGACTAAAATTGGTTGGGTTAGTTTAGGTTAGTTACCGCTAGGGTAAAGCGGTAACTAATTATTATAATTTAAAAAAAACGGTTGTCTGTAAAGCCGGTTTACTGAAGATAGTTGAACGTGACAACGTCATAAGAAAATACTGATGGAATGGTTGCATTTGAAGCAGTTTCATTTAAGATTCTGATATTGTTTATTACAAACACCCAAAAATATATGCTTTTATACTCACCGTTTTGACTACAACATGTAAATGTATTATTGTATAGCAGTATAATTGTATAATTGTTTATTGTTTAAAGTTTATTGTTTTTTTTTAATTTGAAAGTTTGAAATCTCAAACTGTTAAATAACGGTTTAAGTTATAAGATCTAGCGGTAGATAATACGTCGTAAATAAACAATATCAGCGACATTTTACCAACCGCGCATCGTAATGATAGCTTTTCATACTTTTTTTTTTTTTAATAAAAGTTGCTTACTTCGTTGCACTTTGTTGTACCCACAAGAAAATTGTCCGTTCAGTAATAACATTCCGTATATCAAGAATACATATAAAATTATGTCAAGAATTTAAATCAATCTAGTGATTTTCATTCGTACTATTTTAGACTGAGGTTAGTAAATAATTCTTTCGCAACCGGTAGATGGCGGCATTTATATTGAATAATAAATATAATACATCGAACGCCTCAAAGCGAGGCATGAGTCTTGTTTTTTCGTGCGTGCAGCCAGCTCCATCGAATTATAAGACGTTGTCACGTCAAAAATAAAGCGTAGATTAATTAAATACTACATACATATATGCAAAAATATTCCAGGCACGCGTCGTGCGAAACGCTCCGCTTTTCAGTCGCCTATTGCTTAGAATATTATATTAACGGTTAAAATGCATTTACAGTAAAATAAAGAAAGGAACTTTGGGGGAAGCCGAAAGGGATAGGATGGATAGTCCTGCAATAATTTCCAATTTGCTTATTTTAGGAGAATAACTAGAAAACCACTGCCAAATCGAGATATGTAATGAAAACATCCTAGGCAGTCACACATATCCACCACCGGATACAGATTAAAAAACCCTCGATACCAAAGAATTTAGCAAATGATCGCTGTTTTAGGATATACCGGACATAGACAAGACTTTTCTACCTATTATCACTTAAGAATTCTAGATTGTAGCTAGACATAGCTTGTAATAATTATAGGTCAATAAGATGATGCCTTATGAAGCTCTATTGAATAATAAAAAATCGGAGACTATTTGTCGATTCTACCCTGACAACAACGGCTGAAACGTCGCCGAAACCTCGGGCGTTACAAACTTCACTCAATCATTTCGTTTTTTTTAATCTTATGTATCAGACAATTTTATCAGTAAGTGCCATCAACTTACTATGTAATAACCTATATAATTTTGCAGTAGGTTATAATAGTGACATTACCTTATTCACCGTCATTAGTATCTAGTAATAATTAGAAATAATTTCAAACTCAACGTAAAATGAACAAGTACTACCATCTAGCGATAGTTTTACCAATAAAACAATGATTTCCCAATAACTGAATCGAGATGGCAAATATACGTATTGAAAGCAGCCGCTTTGACAAAGGCTACCCAATCCAGGCTATCACAAAAATGGTGGGTGATGCCTTAGCTTAGCATAAACGATTTTTCCTTCATGGATGTTTCGTGGTTTTTCCAACAAGGGCCTAGTTTTCTTGAGTAACCTTCATAAGATTGTTTAATTAGAATTATTAGAGCCAAGCATGTAAAAATTTGCCTACATTAATATGATTTTTTTTGTATATTAAAAAAATTGTTTCAAATATCTTCAATGTTATTGATGGTTCTATGATTATGTTTATATTTTAGTAATCCATTTTCCTGTGTCTAAATAAAATTTCTCTTTATTTAATTAGCTTATCTCATATGTCTGAAATCATACGACATTATATTATTACGACTATTTCAATTTCTCCCTGATAATCCATTGTATTTTGTATTTGTAGGACCATATAATTTTATATGTTTAATGACAACTCAATTGATAATACTGGCGTCGAATTTTTTTAAAGTTACAGTTTTAATCCTTTTTTACTATATCATGTAAAATATTTTCCTGATTGCTTTTGTAGTTTTAAGTATCTAATAATTTTATTATAAATTATGTAGCGAGGCCCTTAAGAAACCTTTATTGTGTGTGTACCTTTAATGTCTAAATAACGATGTAAAAGGTTTTGAAGACAATAAACTTGATTTGATGTGATTTGCCATTAATATTACTATGTCCTAAGCTTCTTTCTCAGATTCAAAGATACAAGTTGAAGCCATATATGATAGCAAACCGTATGAATAAATGAACTATGATAAATGAATAATGAGCCATGAACTATCCCAGCTGGAATGTAAACTCTAAATGCCCGCTTAATGAGTCTGACAGGCATGAAAAATTGTGCACAGCTGAGTTTTAATACTTTTTTAACTATATCATGTCCCTTAATTAGGTTACCTGATTGTCTGTGATTCAGAGATTCAAGTTGAAGCCATATGTTAGCAAGACATACGAAGAAACACGAACTATTCCGAGTGGAATACAAACGCTAAATGCCCCTTTTCTGAGTCAGTCAGCGTGAGAAATCGTGCACAGCCAAGTTTTAATACTTTTTTAACTACATCGTCCCATAATTACCTGATTGCCTTTGTAGTTTAAAATATCTAATCTGGATAGAAAACGAATTTACCGCGTGAAATTTGTAACACCCGACGTTTCGGTGACGTTGCATCCGCCGTTGCCTAGAGTAGACTCCGCCGTTGTCTAGGGTAGACTCATCAGTCTACCCTAGACGACGGCGGCAGCAACGTCACCGAAACGTCGGGTGCTAAAAATTTCACGCGGTAAATTCGTTTTCTATCCTATTTATAATGTCAAACAACCGCGATAGTCTTCGATTTTATATATCTAATCTGATTATTATAAATTATGTGGTGAGACTCTTAAGAAACCTTTATGGTGTACTATTGTCTAAACAACTATTTAGAAAGTTTTGAAGACAATTGATTGATTTGACTTTAATATTAGTATGTGCCAAGCTTCTTGCTCAGATTCAGAGACTAAAGTTGAAGCCATATTTTAGCAAAATGTACAAATAAACATGAACTATTCCGACTGGAATGCAAACGCTAAATTCCCTCTTTTTGAGTCAGTCATGCGTGAAAAATGGTGCACTGCTATCCTATCGCTCGTTCGGGATTTGATATTAAAAATTCGCGAGTCGCGATGGCCGCCGCGGGCGGAATATATTATTGGAATGGCATTGAAGGCGATGACAATGGCATAGAGGTATGCGGATATACGGGAAACGGCTCTTGATCGCCTCAAAGGGGCCTTTCGTATCCTGAGAATTCCTAATAATTTCTGCTTAATACCTCTGCGAGATGTATTGACGCAGCTTTATAGACGTACTAGCTGTTGCCCGCGGCTTTGCTTCGCGTTTAGTTTCGAATCGATTCGTTAAGTAGGGTGGCGTTTATTTGCCTTTTTAGGCGCTACCTTTAGATATATAGTGCAAGGTGAACCTCCTTCAGATGCACGCTACCTATAATATATCGTAGACTAGATAGATCGTATTGTTCCTCGTAACCCGTGCCTCCTTCCGCTGAACGCTGACCTTACTGGGTCAGTAGCCGCCGCCTCCTGCTAGGTATTTCGGGGTGCTTGCACGCGTTACTAATTTCATGATATCTCTATAACTATACCACCAAAAACACAGTAAATGGCTAATTTTTATCTTTATTTACAACCTGTGATAACGTATAATATTTTTTGATAAGGATTCTTATTTTATTGCTAATGTCTTCAACAAAAACTGCCTACTTATTTTTTTGAGTCATAAAAGCAGGTATTGTAGCTTAAATATAAAAGTTAGATATATTCTGTCACAGACTTTTTTATAGATCTCTCTAAGGTTAATATTTTTGTCAATAATTATTTTCTCATATATCAAACCGTTTCGTCAGCGCACGCCGATAAAGCAACTCACCAGATCATTTTCCCCCGACTTGATTTACAAATATCATGATTTCGTATTGAAAACAAATATTTGTCACAATTAAATATAGCCTTTAGCACTTATCGATAATGGAGCTTTCCATTAGGGAAAGAATTTTTAAAATCGGATGAGTAATTTCGGAGATTACCCCTAACATACACACTTACAAACATACAAACTTACAAATATTACTTCTTTATAATATTAGCATAGATAGATGCTCGATAGATCTCCTAACGATACCCATGAAAGGTTAAAAATCGACGGTAGATGGTTTCGCCATGAGTTTCATCTCTTTGTGTTCACTCAGGAAGTTTTGCTTAATTAGATTTTTAGTCCTTACTGATTTTCGCAAAGCTATATTGGCAAAATTTCGATCCCATAATACAAAAAAAAAACGATTACTTGGTAATATTTCGTTAATTTTATGCCATACGACAATTTGGCAACCAGGATTTTACATACTACGAAACGTAACGTGTAGTTAGCACTTATAGTAGCACTGCAGGTTATAGCTGCAGGCAGAGTTCACAGCGGCCCTTTGAGGTTAATTACATCTTCGAGGAAACTACCGAATGGGAGCTGAACTATGAGTCGGGCCGACCAAGGTAACACAAAGAAGGCACCCCCCCCCCCCCCCCGGTTATTCGCCTAGTCCCATTTTATAGTTTTTTGTAACATCATGAGGTAGAACGTTGTTTACCGTTATCATAATATTATCCATCCTTATTTTACACGACTGCCCAACAAATAAGGAGTGTACTGTGATCAGCTTCAATCTACGTATGTTTTCCGTTTTTTTATTCCACCATAACTTCTAAACGCTTGAACCGATTTAGAAGCGTGTGGCATTGGCACCACAACTATACGTGAAAACGGCGCTCTGTGACTATCAAACTAATTTAGAGACCGCAATAAGAACCCAGCAAACAATCTGCACGCGGCAATCCCGAACTATACATTTTGACGTCCCTCGAATGCAGACCACTTTTGGGCAGAGGCATTTTGTGTACATAGCCCCCAGGATCTTTAATATGCTAGATGAAGATATAAAAATGTATGTGCCAAAGTCTTCTTCTTCTTTTAAAGCCAAAATTGATTCCTGGCTAAAATATGACGCCCGGCAAAATATCCACAAATTAATATACCGAGACAATTATCCCTGACATTTCTTATTATTATTATTATTTTCTTTGACTTTTTTTATTTTTATTTATTACTATTACTTATTCATAAATTTTGGTGACTATTGTTTGATATCATTTGACATTTTATTTTATTTTTATTTTATTAACACGATTATTTATTTTTGTGTTTTATTTCCTATTGTGATCATTAGTTAGTGATTATTAGTTATAATTTGTAATGGTGACGGGAATATATATATTTCTTTTCCTTTTTATTTTTTTTTATTCATTGCCGAATATATGTGATATAAAAACTAGAGAGCTAGCTGCCCTGGAACAAGTCCTGGCACTTAGTTGGGCAGCAGCAGTACTTAAATGCTAATGCTCATATCGGCCGTGTTTAATTTTAATTTTAATTATATATATTTTTTTATTGATATGATTATTAGTGATACTTGTGCACTTGTAAATGAATTGTTAAATTAAATAAATAAATAAAAAAATAAATAAATTGTTAAATTCGTTATGTCATCCCGGGTGTCATATGGTAGCTGTCCAAATATTAAGTAAGTAGTTGTCTAAATGTCCTAATGTCCAATTATCAATAAATTATCATAAATAAATAGTGTGTCGCGGAGCAACAATACACACAGAACCCACCTACTCAAAATGTCATAAAAGGAAAGGACCGGAAGAAGACTCCACCCGAAAGCGGCAGGAAGGTGGTGTCACCGAGGTGCAATGGCGACACCGGAATTAAGGAGATGGCGATGTGCAATGCCATCACTAGGATTACCTACCCCGAACGCCCAATAGTCAACACACGTCTTAAGTGCCTCCAACGAGGCGTTTATTTTAATCATCACAATCAAGCCGTCAACGAGAAGCTAAAGGCAAACATCGAGATAAATGAGAGAGAAACTACGGCAAGCAGGCCGAGACCATACATAACAGCGGCACTACGGCAAACAGCGATAAAAATAATCCACAACCCTAGTCACCCGGGAATTCGAACAACAAGAAAAATGACAGCTGACAAATTCTTTTGGCCGCGCATGAACAAAGACAGCGCAGATTACGCTAAAACATGCATCCCGTGTCAACGAGCGAAGGTGCACATACATACGCGTACGCCCATAGGAAAAATCATGGAAGCCGACAGATTAGAGCATGTGCATATCGATATCGTGGGCCCGCTCGAAATATCCAACGGATATAGGTACCTATTAACGATGTTGGATAGAGGTACAAAATGGCCGGAAGCGATACCTATACGAGACATACAAGCCGAGACAATCGCAAAAAATTTTTTCGAGGGATGGATAGCGAGATTCGGCGTTCCTGCAAGAATCACGACCGATCAAGGAAGACAGTTCGAATCGGAGCTCTTTACGAAACTAGCACAACTACTGGGTGCAAAAAAGATTCACACCACACCATTTCACCCACAGGCAAACGGACTAGTGGAAAGGTGGCATCGGTCTTTAAAAGCGGCATTAATGGCAAGAATGAATACCAAAGAATGGGCAAACGACATTTCAACCGTCATGATGGGCCTAAGAGCAGCCTTAAAGGAGGATATCAACGCCAGTCCAGCAGAAATGTTATACGGAACAAACATAAGATTGCCAGGCGAATTTTTTGAAAATGGAAAAAAAACGACAGTACCAGAAGTCCTCCAGCAATTAAGGGAAACATTCGAGCAGCAAAGACCGAAGAGGGAGCGGGAAAACACAGCGAGGATATTCGTGCACCCGGATTTGAAGGAAGCAACCCACGTCTTCATAAGAGACGACACTGTACGGCGGCCACTACAAGCACCATACAAAGGACCCTTTAGAGTGGTGAAGAAACGAGAAAAAACGTTCGACATAGAACAAAACAGGAAAATAGTCACTGTCTCTCTGGATAGGCTGAAGCCGTGCTACATGTCTAGGGAAGACGAAACCTCTCAGCCAACAACGCAGCAAAATGACAATTACACAACTGTATCGAGGTACGGCAGAGTTATACGGCACACACGGCAGTTAAATACGTTGACGTTTCGTCTTCAAAACGGGGAAAGTCATGTCGCGGAGCAACAATACACACAGAACCCACCTACTCAAAATGTCATAAAAGGAAAGGACCGGAAGAAGACTCCACCCGAAAGCGGCAGGAAGGTGGTGTCACCGAGGTGCAATGGCGACACCGGAATTAAGGAGATGGCGATGTGCAATGCCATCACTAGGATTACCTACCCCGAACGCCCAATAGTCAACACACGTCTTAAGTGCCTCCAACGAGGCGTTTATTTTAATCATCACAATCAAGCCGTCAACGAGAAGCTAAAGGCAAACATCGAGATAAATGAGAGAGAAAGTACAAACCGTCGCGAATCTAACCGCCGTGTTTCGCACGCAAAACGTCACCACAAACAACGAAAACCACATCGCAGCGACTTCTCAGCAGAGAGCTTTTCATCTTGTGCCACGGCAGTCCGGAGACTGGTGGTGAAGGGGAAGGTTTCAACTGAGGGCGCCGCGACGCAGTACGAACTCAAAACACGAAAAACTAGCGCGCTCACACGACCGCTTCCAGCGACTTTCCGGACGGGAGCCTTACTTCCGGTGGCTACTTAATGCAAAGTAGGTCGGGGGAGGGATCGCCGGTGGCGTCCAAAAGCGGTAAACGTGCGAAAATCTAATGTGCGAAACACGACACAATTGCAGCTCAAGCGCCGCCCACGGGACGTCAGCTCGCGGGGGCCAACGGCGGACGACTGAAGTACGGTGCCCCCCGCCGGTGTGTATATCGGGCGGTCGACCCGAGTGAAGAAGACAGCGGAGACAAGAGGGAGATGGGGCGATCGCCGCCCGGCGACTAGTATATATAGGCGATAGGATTTAAGCGTAATCAATTCACTTTGTACACGACTTTTTTGGAATAAACTACTGCAATTTGAATACCGATCGCGAGTTTCTTTCTACGACGAAAACCCTCGCGACAAGTGTTTAGTGACAAATGACAAGGTCTGATAAAGTAGGTACATACCTACCGAAAATATACATATATCTACAGGGTGAGTTATAACTAACCGGAATCCTTGAAGGTAGTGAATCAGTAAGAGCAAATAAGCAACTGTTGATAAAAATGTGTGGAAAAATATAAAACAACATTTTTTTTTTAAAAGTTTAAAAAATATATTTTATTTGAAAAACAGTTTAAAATGCGCTGAGCACGTTTCGTCATTTAGCGGTAGATAAAATATCGCTAATATTATTATTAGCGATATTTTACCTACCGATAGATGGCGCAGCGTGCGCAAACGCTTGTCAAACTTTTATTTAACAGTCATGTTCTTTAAATTTTCAAATAAAAAAAATCAAAGAATAAAATGTTTTTATTTTTTTTTTGTTTCTCCCATTTTTTAAAATTAAAAGTTGTTTAGTTGCTCGTACTGTTTCACCCCCTTGAAGGATGCCGGTTAATTAAAACTCATGCTGTATATGAATACATACAAAAACAACAAATGTATCAATAAAATACCGTAATAAAAATGATTATAAATACAGTACTTCACTTTGCGTAACGGTAGTCGCGTTTTTATTCCTTTTAATATATTAACTTGTAGATGTAGATCTGTCCGAGTTATTCCAATCAAAGGGTTATTCATAGCCAGATAATAAAGCAATAATATCCCAGTATATTCGTAACTATACGGAATGAAGTCGGGGAAAGTGACGGATATCCATCCGCATAGATGGATATCTAAGACGGGTTATGTCAACGTCGTTCTCCCGCGAACAAAATGAGGGAAAATCTTGTTGACACGCTTTGCATATGAATCCGAGCGTGATATTACCAAACTTCCCCTCACTGGAGATTTCGGGCAAAAAACGAGTACATCGGGGTAAAGGGGATGAATTTCTATACACGATCGGAATAATTTGTGAGATTGGCTATTGCGGTGTTCATTTTTCGGACGTGTCACTTACGCATTGTGAGGGCTTATTGAAATAAATAATATCGCCATTGTTGCTTCTCAATTTATTTTTGCAAACATAATATATTACTATTATTACCCGGTGTTGCCTGTGTTATATCCGTGCTGAATAATCTACATTTGTACACCAATTTTCATGGCGATCGGTTGAACGTTATAGAAGTTGATGTGCTGCTGATGGGAGTTAATGGGCCCTTACTGAGTTGGCCACGAAGACCCATTCTGTTCAGGGTTAGTCACACTCACGGGTCAACGGTCACTTACGAGCCTGGGTAGGACTCTGGCCTTATGGTTAGTTTCTCCTGGGAATCAACCCTCTGGCGCTCCTGGACGGTCTGCGCACCATGCGGCGTAAGCCAATCGACTGTGCACTCTGACTAACAGTCAGGGTAGTCTGGAAGCAGTACTGTTTCCTATAGAGCGGGGGTGGTTGCGGACCTTACGGCAACTGCTCTTGAAATGACCATCGGCTACCCGATCCTGGATGAACAGCCGGGCAAACAGTACTGCTTCCAGACTCCCCCGACTGTTAGTCAGATCGCCGTGGTCCGCGATAGATTCGGTAAACACCGTTTCACCGCTTCGTAAGGGAGAGGACCGCGCAAGCGACCTCGAACTCGTAACCAATCGAGAGACCGGAGTAATCTGGTCACAATTGGAAGTAAGGGCGTGAGTGTAGGCCCGCCGGGTAACACTCCTGGCTATCTCGCGGTTAAGGCGTTGGCCTCTTACGGGCTTGTGGCGTAGCTAGACGGTGGACTGTTTTGTCCTCAAGTCTTCTGCGCTCACTCCAGGGAAATAGAACGACTCGCCCACTGAAGTCTACAACCCTAGTTGCTGCTGATTGGAGAGCTAATGGGCCCTGTTGCAGTTTGGCCACTGATATTCCATGTGTTAGCGTCGGTCAAACTCACGGGTCAACATCCATCCGGCGGCCTCCACGTAGAAGTGCGAGCCAGGGTAGGAAACGGCCTGCGGGCCAGTTTCCCATTGGAGTCAACCATCGGGCGCTTCTTGGTGTCGGCCAATCGATTGTGCATTCTGACCGACAGCCGAGGGAGTCTGAAAACAGTACTGTCTCCTATAAAATGGGGGTAGTTGATCACCTTACGGCAGCTGATCTTGAAACGACCAATCGGCTACCCGATCCCGGGAGAAGAGCCGGGCAAAGGATGCCGTGGGCCGTGATAGATTCAGTAGACACCGTATCACCGCTACGTAAGGGGGAGGACCGCGCAAGCGACCTCGAGCCTGTAACCAGTCGGGAGACCGGAGTAATCTGGTAAGGGCGCAAGTGTCGGTCCGCTGGTTGATTAACCTGGTTATCTCGCGGTAAGGTGTTGGCTTCTTACGGGCGCATCGTGTGGCGTAATTAAACGGTGAACTCTTTTTGTCCTAAGTCTCCCAGACGGAGATATCCTACCAAAACTGATAGCTAGGGGGCGAGGTTGCCCGCTTTGTACCTTTCCCGGTGCCTCGCCGTAAGGCGTTGGCCTCTAACGGGTTGCTGGTGAACTAGAGAGTAGAGAGAGTAGTGTCTTGTCTCCAAGTCTTCTACGCTCATCCCACGGCTGAAAGAACGATTATATATATATTGTTATACCAGTCTGGGGTGACTGGTTCGCCCGTTGTAGTCGACACCGCCCTACTGTCCTAAGTCTTCTACGCTCTCCTCACGGGAGACACAACGATCTTATGTCGTTAAAACTTCCTGAGGTGACGGGTTCGCCCGTTGTAGTTGGAAACTCTACTTGCTGCAGCGCCACCAAGTGGCGAGTTACAACAAAGTGGGTAGCGTGAAAATATTATCCGGGCTAGCTATAATATTTTCGCGTGAAAATAATACCTATGTATACCAATTTTCTTGGCGATCGGTTGAACGACATAGAAGTTGATGCGATGCAGCGTCATCTAGTGGCAAGTTACAACAAATCAGATATCATAAAAACCAGACACGCACACACACAAACCTTTCATTAATTTGTTTCTGTACGACGCTTTAATGTCTAAAACTTTCCGACATTTTGGCCCCAATACTTCACTCCTTCCTAACATTTCATAGAAACAAAATAATAGCAGATGCCCAATCAGATGAAACTTATGGGTGCTATCATGGAGGGATACTCATAAACAGAGAGATATACCCACACAAAGTTAACCTTTACTACATAAGGTAAACCGATGATGAATTCTATGTAAACATTCTGCAGACGTTACAGTTTGTCATGGCCTACTTTAAAACTTGATCTACAGTAAATCAGGAGATCGGCAGATGGCGTCGGAGGAGAGTGGAGAAATTTATCCAGCAGTAAGAGTCTACATGTATAGTCTATTGTTAGGTTAGGATAGCGCCAATTGGAGAAACGAGACCCAGCAAGAGACGCAAGAAACGCCAGCGACGGCGACGACCCGCGCTCCTAACAATATAAGATTACCGCACATTTCCATTTAGGAGCGGGAGAAAGAGGCGCAGACCGGAAGGAAGGCGGAGAGCTCGCTAATACGATAAGGACTCCCTCCGCTCCGACAGCGTCAACGCTGTGCAACGTTACTTTATTCGTTTGAAAATTTGCCGCTTTTGTCGTCCCTATTTCAGGCTAAAGGTAGACCAAAAGCCCACTACAGTTTACCTACTATTGGAGACTGAGCTAAATGTAAACAGTGGCTGAGGTGCGGGTATCGGCATTCGTAGAACACGCGTTCTTTCGTTAGCGTACATACCTATACCTATTATTGTCGAGTAGCACCGGGCGAGAGATGTCACAGCACTAATGGTGGGAGCTAATGTGCCCTTGCTGAGTTTGCCACAAAGACCTATTCTGTTCAGTGTTGGTCACACTCACGGGTCAACACCCGGGAAGTGCGAGCCCGGGTAGGACTCTGGCCTTAGGGCCAGTTTCCCATTGGAGTCAACCTTTTGGCGCTCCTGGACGGTCTACGCACCGTGAGTCGTAAGCCAATCGATTGTGCACTCTGACTAACAGTCGGGGGAGCCTGGAAGCAAAACATCTATAGAGCGGCGGTGGTTGCGGACCTTACGGCGACTGTTCTTGAAACGACCATCGGCTAACTGATCATGGGTGAACAGCCGGGCAAAGGATGCCGTGGTCCGCGATAGATTCGGTATACACCGTTTCACCGCTTCGTAAGGGAGAGGACAGCGTAAGCGACCTCGAACTCATAACCAGACGAGAGACCGGAGTAATCTGGTTGCAATTGGAAGTAAGGGCGTGAGTGTAAGCCCGCTGGGTAACATACCTGGTTATCTCGCGGATAAGGCGTTGGCCTCTTACGGGCATGTCGGTTGACTTGACGGAGCTTGACGTTTGACTGTTTTGTCCAAGTCTTCTGCGCTCACTTCACAGGAGATAGAACGACCAATCGTTAAATCTTCCTGAGGTGACGGGTTTGCCCGTTGTAGTTGACAACTTTATTAATGTATGTGGTGGGGAGACCGAAAGCCGGCCTCCGCACCTGAGAGCTACCTCTTACATTTATATCAGTCATGTCACCCAAAGTCAGAATAACCCATCTGTACATCATAAAACAAACATAAGAACGTATTACCTGTGTTTGAAGTAATTACAAACCAATTTCTGTCAGTATCGGTCGACGGTAACCTACCATCTTGCAATATCATATTGGCTTGGGTGAAGAAATTTGAAGTAACTGGTAGCATGTTAAATTGAAATTGAAATTAAAAAGAAATTTGAAGTAACTGGTAACTCGGCTACATTGCTACATCTGGCCAGTGGTTATGTACGGCAGCGAAGCGTGGACCATAAAAGAAGACACCAGACGGCGTCTAGAAGCTTTTGAGATGTGGTGCTACCGTCGAATGCTCCGTATAAGCTGGACCCATAAAGTTAGGCGACCCGAAAATTGTTGTACACCGTCAAAAAGCGCAAGATTGAATATCTGGGGCACGTGCTGCGGCATGACAGATATCAGCTGCTTCAACTGATACTGATGGGCAAAATTGAGGGTAAATGACGCCGTGGAAGGAGGAAAAAGTCGCGGTTGTGCAATGTCAGAGAGTGGATCGGGATTACCAGTACGAAACAGCTGTTTCGGATGGCGCAAGACCGACAAAAGCATTCAGAGCTAACGGCCAACCTCCAGTAATGGAGAGGCACTTCGAGGAGAAGAAGGTAGCATGGTAGACTGGAAGCATGGAGCTCCACGAACATTGCGGACGCCAGAAAACCTGCATTCAGTGAGAAAGCTCTTGAACGCATCCTCGCCGCTCGTCGCGCCAGCAATCTCGCATTTTAGCTAACGGAGGCAATCTGCCTGATTTAGATTTTTAAAAATAACGTTGTAATCAATAGCAAATAAATGGCATACTTAGTCTTATTTATAGACACATTTACTTATTTTTTTCCTGCTTCCGTATATAATATATGACTAGTAAAAACATGTCAGTTGGCTCTGCATCATCCTGTACATAAATGTGTTAATTTAAGTGTCCATTTATATTTATAAATTATTTATTATTTTTGTTTAATACCTAATTATTTATCATTAAATAGTACTTATATTAGTCTTATGAGTTGCTATGGTCCAACATTAAAATTAGTGGCTAAATTAGTTTACTGTAAGAAATTAGGTATACGAGTATTAATAGGTTCGCCATTTGTGCCTACAAATTCAATTCAATTCTTTATTGAGAAATCACACAATATTACAGTAATAATATTTTTTATATGTATGCAGATTTACTAGAAATAAAACCGGTTACGGATTTCAATAAAATTACATAAAAAACCTTTTTTTTTACTACAATAAAACTAATGTATCTTCAATTTTAGAACTACATAAGAATCTAGTATGAAAGGTGTGTGTGTATGTGTTTGTGAAAGTGTGTTGAGCGTGTAAGTGTGGAGTGTGAGCGTGTATGATATTAGTAATGGCGTATATAAAATATAATAATAATAATAACAATCAATAAAAATAGCTAAAAACGAATAGTCAGCTTATTGTATCGGATAGGGTTTGATTTACGGAGTATTTGTAAGTGATTATGAAATTATTCATTTTCATTTAATGTAATAATATCATATTCATTTAATTTAATTGCCTGCTTATATTTATTTATTATTTATCACATTTATGAATTACTTAAATTATGTATTTTTATTAGTACTTTTTATATCGTATTAAAATAGTTTCCACGCTCCAAAATAAATAAAACTGCCCAAATTGGTTAACTGTAAGAAATTATGTATATAATAAATTCACAATTCGTACATGCAAATTGTTTTTGTAAGAGCGTGTAACAAAGATATTTCATTCATTCGATTATTAGATTAGACCGTGCTACTTCAGACAGGGATACTCCGGTCCTGGTCCACCATCGGTATATCAGCACACAGTATATAAAGTATAGGAGCACCGGCTCCTTGAAAGATAGGAAAGTGAAACTCATGGAGAGGTATTTACCAATCCTAATTCAATACAATATGGGTGAGGTAGGAAGAAATAGAGCGTGGGAGTGCAGAGTAAAAACATTCTCTCATTTAGTTTTATTTGCTATTTTGTAGTGTCACCGTTCCAGTTTTTCTCCTTCTTCCAATTCTTACATTTCTGTGATTCTTGTTTGGTTTTGTTTGTCTTTTACCAGATCATCCCATTTCTCATTTTTTATGCCAAAGTTGTCCATGTTTCTTTGCTTTTACTCTTTATTGTGAAATGTCACAATGGACAATCTCTTACAACCAACCCTACTATGAAGTGTATGTATGTGTGCGTGTAACATGTCATGCTCCTGTTGTTATGTCCTGCTTTCTGTGGTTGATATCTTCTCTCATGCTTTAAAAGGAGAAAACAAAAGTAATATCTGCATTAAATATAACCTTGGTTAGTAGATTAGATTCAGTGTCTTATGTGTAAACCGAATTATATGATGCATTATATATGCATAATTCCATACTGTTCACTTAGCAGTTAATCGCATTGTGAGGGCAATTCTATAAGATGTTCGATACATATTTTGTTGGCACTTTTTTATATTAATATAAATATAACCCAACGGTTATGGTTATATTTACAGAATGAAAAATCAATTTCTACTACTAAGCCATCAGATAACAAATATCAAATTTTGTTATTCTTGAGTTACATCAATCGCAAAAATATATTTATTTCGGAAGATACGAATAATACGTAGAGTTATTAGATATACCCAGGACTTATTGCAATAAAGTTCACATCTCGAATCTTAAAGTGGAAAGAATTTGCAAGTCAATTTCGTTCAAAGGAAAGTCCACGAGTATTATAATATTTTTCGTGATTACTTTCTAGAATAATATAAGTATATCTATTTAATAACTGATTAAAATATTGATTCCATTCCTCCTCCTGACATACTATGCCAGGATGCAACACTACCTGCCAATAAAGAACTTACTGACCTCCCTTCCGATCGACTGAAGGCTTGATGATAGGGCGAGCCATCGACGTAACCCTCGAGTCCAAAATAAAACCTCGTTAACCATCCAAATGTCCAAGTTCCAGGATACGACCTTCTACGTAGGGGGCCGTTTACGATTACTTAATCACGTTTTTGGGATTTTCGACCCTCCCCCTCCCTCATGTCAACAGAGACGTAATCAGCGGCCTGGACCCCCCCCCCCCCCCAAGATTACGTAATCAACCGAATTTGTAGAAAATATGAAGAATCGTGAACCCAGCGTTTGTAAGTGAAGACGGTAAGTAGAAAAAAACATTTTAGAATGATTTAAAAATGTACTTTATTAATTCAACGTAATTACAAAATCTCAAACTCTTTTGTTTATTTTACAGATCCCAATCTTCGGACAGACCGCAGTGGCTGTAAAGACGGTGTTAAAGATAAAATAATATTTAAGAATGCGCTTAAAAATGCTTATTTAATATGCTTCGTTAATACCCATTTAATTATGTATTATGAATGAAATATTAAAAAAAAAAAAATAAGATATAAACAAAACAATCCTGCGTGTCCTAAACGACCGTTTTAATCAAAGGTTTATTTCAATAACTTTCTTGCTAATAAATTCGCAAACAAGCGCAAACATTAGAGTTGAGTTTTTTAATCATTGGGGTTATACTTTTATCCTTGATCTCATTTCCTTGTTTGTGAAAAGACATGTTTGGCTGTTTCATGTCGTGTAGAACACCATTGATATCATTTGGCACTTTGTCACGTAGCTATATCCCAAGCTTCATTATCCCCTTTTGGCAATTATCATTTTGCTCATCAATTCAGCTGCTAGAGTTCAAATATTATAGACTTACATACGTCATGATCGAAAGAATATAGTGATCTATCACTTTTGCCTTTAGGTTTTAATAGATAATGTTTTTCAGCACATGCTCTTGTTTGCTGAAAGTGTATTTTTCGATTGATTCCTCTTTTAAGTCAATAATAACTTAGCTGGCAGGTTTTAAAAAGATGGGTTCTTCGACTTGAGAGTAGTTCACTACTATGGGCGAACCCGTCACTCCAGGAAGGTATAACGACATTGATCGGTTTATGAACCTGGAGTGAACGTAGACACTTGTGAAACGGTCCACTGCTTAGCTGCACCAACATGCCCGTCAGAGGCCAACGCCTTACCACGAGGTACTGGAAAGAGGACCAACGGACCGACCTCGCGCCATGACTACAAGATTTGGCCGGATTTCTCCGTCCTCCCGCCTGGCCACGGGTCTGCTTGATGTTAATCCAGCGGTAATTCAGTTCGAATTTATCGCCGACCATGGCGTTCCTTGTCCGCCTACCATTCGCGATCAGATGTCACTGTTTATTACAGGAGTAGCTGACATCAGTTCAACAACCACCGCCGCTGCTTAAGAAACGTATAGGACCATTTCCAGCCCCCCCCCCCCCCCTATGCACCGGAGTGCACAGTCGATTGGCTAACGCCGCACGATGCGCAAACCACTCAGCAGTGCCCGGGATTCTGATCCCACCTATCCGCTACACAGCCGTGACAGGTGCTTTCCAGGACCACAAAAAGGTTTGTCCCTATTCTCGAAGGCTACCAGATGGAAATTAAACCGTGAGTTGAGACGACCGAAGATAACGAGCAGGTTATAACGCAGCAAATGTATTATGGCGAAGGTTCTTGGACTAGGATGCGTCTAAAACTCTAACTTGTAATAGCATAGGATTTTTATAATATCTGTACTATTTTACCGCATGTTACACGACTGCCAATTAGTGTGTCATGGAAAATTTTATATAAAAAATAAATATATATATATATACGATATTTGGGACCAATGTCACCAGCCAAACCCTTAATATCTCGGAATGTAGGAATGCTAGCTTATTCAATATTTAGCACATAAATAATGAATGTTGAATAACAGGAACCCTTTCTTTTGAGACAAAATAGAAACAAAATCAAATTTGATTTTGTTTCTGTTCTGAGCCTTAATTAGCGCTTTGGTTGAACAATCCAAAGCGCTAATTAAGGCTTAACAATCTACGCATACTGGTGAGGGCGCTCACAGGGCATTGTGGCCTGAACAAACACATGTTCAACCTCAAGCTCAGAGACACAAATATGTGCAGGTTCTGCCAAGGAGCAGAGGAAACTCCCCAGCACCTCATGTGCGAGTGTGGCCCGCTGATGCGTAAAAGATACACCCACTCGGGAGGTCATTACCTCCAACCTGAGGATAAAACAATCTGGCGCCAAAAGCCTGCTGCGGCTCTTAAATGACACGAGGCTTAGCGCAGAACTATAGTAGTTGGTAAAAACAATAGATCAGCAATGGTCGCAGTGTTACAAAGCTCACAAAGAACTTAGAAAAGCCCCACTCAACAAATAAAAAAAAAAATTAAAAAAAAGAAATCAAATACTACTGCAGTGAATTTGTAGTTAAAACAGTGGGTAAAACAAAATTATTTATTTTTGTTTTACCCTTTTTGATAGCATTATTTAACAGCAATTAGGAAGTTTTAATAATTTTATTTGAGTAGTATCAAATAATCTAATAAATACTTTTGATTTGAATAAGCTAGCTTTCTTAGTTTCCGAGATATTAGAACTTGGATTAATTGCTTCAGAGTGTATAATCGCTTCGATCGACTTATAAACTAACACCTAGACGGATTCTGTGCGAAGTTGGTCAAGTGCATTCACGCCGCGTCGACCAATAAAGAGCCCCACATTGTCCTCGGAGACAATGGGTGCCTCTGTGTGCATTCCAACTTCTGTTTGGAGCCGGACGCCATTTTGATTTTGTCGCTGTCGTTAGGATGCCATTGACACCCACGCTCCCTTCTCCTTGCTTACATATTATACTCAATTTAGAGGTGGCACTATAATATAACGAGTAATTTTCTTCGTGTTCTTCTTTAAGTGCCCTCTCCACTGAGAAGTTTGGCGAATGTTTTGCTATATTACTGCTCGAAACAAATGGTTCCTACTCGTTCCGTGCAGCATGAGTGGTGTTGGCCAAATTTTATGTCGCCTGGCCTGCCCAAGTCACGGTTCTACTCCTATCTGATAGCCTTCTCGTAGAGGGACTTAACCTGTCAAGGCCGCTGTGACCTTCTGCCAGGGCTGTAATCTTGCAGTCGGAGGCGGTTGGGATTAGAAGATCGCGGATTCTAGGAAACACCTCGATCGAAACTGGGCGATTAGTGCATTGTCCGGTATGCTGGGAGCTAATGGGCCCTATTGAGGAATTCTCGTCGGGAGCCAACCCTGAGTGCAGCAGCCATGTCATGATGAAATTTAGAACGGACTATCGTAATACGCATATACAACATTGTGTGTCTGTGCTGTTGACAGTGGAATAGTAGCCTCGTCTGGAGCCGACTCTAGGTGTAGAATCAGGTCATGCTCACCATAAAATGCATTGTCATAAGAACTGAACCAATATGTAAAAGTTTAACTTCATAGAATAAGAGGAAGTGGTTCTAATTCAGCTTGCAAGATTTGACCTAAACAAACTAACATACATACTAACAAACATTGCAAGGTAAATAAAAGCTTGTAAAAATCTATAAAAATAAAAATGTAACTGTCCGTTTGTCCGTAAGTCGCTAATCTCGTATAGTTCTTCGCCGTTTGCTTTTAAATGTTGACAAAACATTGCATTCCAGTAGAGTCGTGATATAGGATAATTGAGTTATTGATAAAATACTTGATAATTAATAAAAAAACCATTCTCAATTATTTTGTGTGATATTGCGTTAGAAGTATGCGGATTTCAAAATAACATTTAGAACGCTGCCAAATCTTGAAAATATCAAACGCCGGTAAAGCCAAATGTGGCTCTCAATGATATATTTTTTCTCGATGAAGCTGTATGGAGAGTTCTTTCATTTCACATACATTAACGAAGTCCAGCTGTCATTCAAGTAGCAGTACATATAGAACAAGCACAACGCATTTATTGCAGTAGCGAGCGACACGTTAAGACGTTGAAATAATCTACAAATATGCGTGTCCAGCTACAAAGCGATCGACCAGCTGAGATAATCTCACACCAATTGCTAGAAATTAGGGACGGTAAGGTGTCGGTTGATCCGATCTCAGTACGAATTTCAGTGCCTTTAATATAATCACGATCGGCTGAGTAAACCACCTATTTTTGCTGCTAAGAATTAAAAAATGTTATTCATTCTAACATTCAAAGCGAGGGAGTCGCATACAAGTCCGTCGACACTATTGTGGGAGCAGTTAAAGCGGTTCATTATCCAACAGAATTTTTGAATTCACTCGATCTGCCAGGGATGCCACCACACGTACTGTGATTGAAAATCGGCATGCCAATTATCATGTTGCGAAATATCAACCAGCCAAATCTTTGCAACTGCACGAGGCTTGCAGTATAAAAAATAGTGAGCAACGTCGTATTAGCAAAAATCTTGACAGAACCATTCAAAGGTGGATGTCCTCATTCCTCGCATTCCTATGATTCCAACGGATATGGCTACATTTGAATTTAATAGATTTCAATTACAAATTCCAAATTTCATCAACAAAGCTCATGTCCAATCTTTAGAATTGTGCGGTTAAAATCAAGACCCGGATTGCTTCTCACATGGACAGGTATACGTTGCGGGTTCTAGAGTCGGCAACCAGACCGTAACTATCTGCGAAAACAATGGAACAACAAAAAATATTGTATGTCGACAAGCATTTCAAATAAGCATACATTTTAGAAACGTGTGCTGTCCCTTTTCTTTCATTTCCATATAACTAGACTAAGCTACAGCAACGCGTGGCCAAGTACAGATAGTAAAATAAATAAATAAATAATAAAACCTTTTGTGGCATCCTTTTAAAATAAAATTCTATCTCTTTTATTTTGGGCGTTTCCCAAGGCGTTTCACACAATCAGAAGGTAACTTTTCGTGTTGAGATTTAGCGAGGACAACAATTTAGAAATGTGCCCGCAACGGCAAATTACATGCCTAATTTAGAAGCGACGACGTCTCGAGTGGCTGTGAAATTACACTGTTAAGAGAGTTTCCTTATTGAGTTTCTTCAACAATAAACAACTTTTTTTCCGCGCTCCCCAGAAGCTAAAGTTGCGCCGGTAAAGTAATAACGAGTTAACTTGTGGAGTGGTCAAATTTGCCAGCTTTTCCGACAGATTAACACTCTATCTTGATATACATAACGCTAGCGAGAGATTTACGAGTACGTAGAAAAACAAAGATTGTATTGGAGAATAAACGTTTTAATAAAAACATTATTTTTCACTGATGGACCGAGAGCTTCGCAAGTGTCTCCACTTTAGAAATAAATCGGTTATGTCATCCCAAGACTTTCATGGCAAGCCCCTCCCCTCTTGTCTTGAAGTCACGTACACCTAGGAACAAGGATTTTTTTCGACACATTTTGTTATCGAGTACTTTTGTTTCGATACCGGTACTTTTGTACTCGATACTTTTTAAATCGATACTCTTGCTCATATAAGGTTGTCAACTACAACGGGCGAACCCGTCACCTCAGGAAGTTTTAACGATTAGTCGTTTTCTCCCCCGTGAAGTGAACGCAGAAGACTTGGACAAAACAATCCACCGTCAAGCTCCGCCACGCCCGTAAGAGGCCAACGCCGAAGCACGAGATAACTAGGTGTGTTACCCAGCGGGCTTACACTCACGCCCTTACTTCCAATTGCGACCAGATTACTCCGGTCTCTCGATTGGTTACGAGTTCGAGGTCGCTTGCGCGGTCCTCGCAATGGTACTTGGGTTGACCATTTTTGGTGGTCCACCACCACCAAAAATGGTCAACCCAAGTACCAAATGTTGACAGCCCAATTATGGAATATATGGAATATTCCATAATTTAGGCACCTAGTAGGTATCCATATTTGGAACTTTAGACCGGCTCAAACTAGTTGTCGTGTAAAATAAATAGCAGCATTTGCGCAATAAAACTTATCGAAAATATCAAGGAAAACATTACAGCAATACGTTAAATACATAAGTAATAATCCCATTTTCACAATGTAATTATCAAGAAACCAATATTTTATTACATACCTTGTAAAGTTTTGAGTCGCCGACAAAACAAAACACACCTGCCGTTGCAATGGCGCTCGCCCGACTGCCGTGATTGATTGAGTGCGACACACCAGTGGGTAAGTGAGGTGGAAAATGGTCGTGCATTTCGTCTTGACCTGACAGTTAGAGAGAAACAGGGGTATTCCATATTAGGGATAATTTTCCATATTTGTTACTTTCCTCTAATGTTATCGGCGCCTGACCGTAGCCATAGTAAAATAAGAATAGTATAACATCTCCATAGAACGCACCGATTTCGCACTCATACAAGCGCCCGTTGTCCGTACGCTACCACTACATAGATTCTCGGGCGCCTCGGTGCTAGCCAGTCATGGCTGTCGCGCGACAGCTAAGTATACAAAAGTGGAATGTTTACTGTCAAGCTGTAATGCAACCTATCAGAAATTACATTTACGAGTATTTACATTACGAAATTACATTTACGAGGTAACGTTTTTTGTTCATTTGCGTAGGTAAGTCTGTGTCTAGGTAAGTAGGTACATAGGCATGTAAGTGCGTAGGTAGGTAGGTAAATGCGTTTTTGTTCAATACCTACTTCAACTTACTAAAAATGTAGGTATTTTGAACACACGCAAAAAGTGATGAATGCTGTCACAACAAAGTCAGCACTAACTCATATATTCTGTTACAGGAAAATTTTGGGAACCGACTTCTGATCTATAAACCAAAAATACATAAACGTACATAATAAATATAAATAATTGCATTTCTGCTTTAATGGGATCACAACTTGTCAATTGTGTATTTGTGGCAACCCTGGTGGTTCGGCGAAGGGTAGGTACTTATTTCGAAAACGAACTCGAGATGTTCTACTGATGTTATCTTACTATGCCGTTGCGCTAGAACGTTTATCCGCGACTGTTGGCTGCATTGATGCAATGGTCGCTAGGCTGGGTATTGTAGGGATGTGCATGGTATCGTTTGCATGATGCATTTGTGTATTATCATTATCATGCGTCGCTACACACGGTTTTAGGGAATAAGGTTCTTCACAGAAACGATATTCGTTGAAATAAAATTCAATTTACGGATGCTCCGTTACGGCCCCATTGACGCGTGTCAACTCTGTTAGCACCCAGTGCTTAAAGACGATTGCGCATTCTGTGATAATTATAATGTACATAATTACCCAACAGACTTTTAATTTCATAATGAAAACGATATATTTATCTTAATTTATTGACATTCGGACATTTGGAAAATTCTTTACTCGATATTTAGACAGTTAAGTGATCTTTCACACCTGAAATGACATGACGATGTTACACACTTCTATATAGGTTCAAGCGTTTAGAAGTTATGGTGGAATAAAGAAACGGAAAACATACTAACATTAACCCTGAAAGCATTGCACTCCATTTTGTTGGGCAGTCGTGTAATAAATAACTAATCTTCAGAAAAAATGGGTTTCATCATTAAACATACTGTTTTTATTCGAGTACAATTACCTACGTAATTTTTACGTAACAGAGAAAACTTTATAAGTTACAAGTAAATATTTTAAAAATAATAAAAAACGCCACTGTCGTACATAAAGTGAATATTGCATTTATAATTATTTTTATTACAGTTTTTTTAATGAAATATTTGTGCTTTCAAAATTTATCCATATAGATAGATGTATATTTCCAGAATTTACTCAATCAGACCTTTCAATTGACACTAAACACGATATATTTATGTTAATTTATTGACATTTGGACATTTAGACAACTACTTACTTGATATTTGGACAGTTAAGGTACATTTTATATAATTGTTTCAGTAAAATTATATTCCAAAAACTTCTATTCATTACTGGACTTACAGGTTTTATTCCTAGTGGCCGCGAAGAAAAAAAACAAAAAAAAAATAACTGTCAAATTATGCACAAGCAACACGTAACGCGGCGAATTATATCGAAGATGCTGCTTACTCCTTATATTAGAGCAAGGGGTCGTCGTACCCTATATACTCCGGACGACATAGCGATTCTAACATTACCACACACTTATAAATCGGTTCAAGCATTTAAAAGTTATGGTGGAATAAACAAACGGAAAACATACATAAATGAATCCTAAACATATTACGCATTGTGGGAAGTCGTGTAAAAAAATACCAGATTTAACTTTTAATCATATTAAATTGCAAAAATAGCAAACAAGCGAACATAAAATTGCTAACGATTTAACGCGTAGGTAATTGAGAACAAATTATGGCAGTCTATTTAAGGCAAGTTAATAATTCCACCTCCAAATTAGGAATTGTCTTTAATAAAAGCAACGTGCGCCACAACACACGGAGACCTTCGGGCCAATATGGTGAAGGTATATAGCATGGAATATTTTATCTTGGTTAATATTTTGATCACATGCTTATTGATAGGAAGTTATGGTATAAATATTTAATATTGTTCTAATCTCTGAGACTTTTAAATGTTTTCTATCCTTGTTTTATATTGCATAGTAAGATTTGTTTTTCATTTCTTTACGAGTATATTCAACCAAACATATATACTTGCCTAACATATACCAATATTATATTGTATTTTATCTCGCTCTTTACTCTGGTAATTCATGAAAATCAGTGATTTTCAACCAGGGCCCCCTGGGGGTCGCGAAAAGACCCCCGGGAAGTCGCAGGCTATCTAAAAAACTTAAATATATACAATTATTTATATAATATGCAAACATTTATAGCTGCTTTTACAAATTTATCTTGATCTAAAATGGAAAAAGGTGCAGCTTCGAAAGTGCAGAACAGTTAAAATTAGAGTGGTTTTCGCCATTGTTTCTACAAAAACTATATTTATTCAAAAACTATATTATACTTAAAACTTCAGCTATGAAATCTCTTTAGGGTGGGGGGGGGGGTCGAGAGAACTAAGTTACAGTGTAAGGGGAGGTCGCGTAAGAATTTTATTTCTTTTACCAAAAAGGGTTTAATACAACAATTAAATACGACAAAGGAAGCCTACTATGGCATTGGTCAGTTATTTTGACTATCTGTGGCTAAAATTCACAACCTTAAAACAAAATACATTACTCGAAAACTTCTCGAAAAATTCTCTTTTCAGAGAACTTTCTCAAAATGAGCTGATTGATTGGTATACTCACTTTCATCGCCTAATGCTTCCGAAACCAGTAAATAGGAACGAAGATGCCAATGTTAAGAACATATTCTGGGGAACATTTATAAAATGCTGCTTTCCAACCTTTGCTGAAGCGGCGTTACAGAGTTAGTTACTTCTGCCATTGGTTTTATAGTGTCTTCTACGTTCTCCTTCTAAAATAATAAATTTTAGGTTTATTAAAAAGTTGTATTATATGCAGTAAATGCGAATTTTAGCGAAATTTCGATATTTTTAATTTTGTTTTTGCGAAGTTTCAGTTGCTTCTGTCTCGGCATTAAAATGAACTATTCTGTGATACTGTAGTTTCTGAGGTACAGTGAGTACACACACGCGAGTGGGGGGGGGGGGGGGGGGGGAACAGGACACACAGGCACACATCCACACACACGCACACACATACACATATACACACATACAGGCATTTTCCGGAAACCTCATTAGATTCCCAGGATTTCAATACGTATTCAATTCCAGGATTTCAATACAATACGGAGATCCGGGGAAAACCCGAATTCCACATTTTGTTTAAAAACAAAACTCCCTATCTACATACTTCGTGTAAAACGATGTATTTTTTAGGGGAAAAAAAAATAAACTGAATTTGTGTATTACATTGTCTCTTTGAAAATGCACCGCGAAATCAATCTACCTGTTTGGACAGTCGCGCGACCGCTAATGCAATTCTGCGGTAGCTGCAGCACCCGCAGCTTCCGCAACCTACACTGAATAAGAACTATGTCAAATGCATTGCCGTAATCCTAGGAAACTACAAAATAATACGAGAGTTGTTTGATAAGAAAGGTTCAAATACAATATCTGTTATTTAGTTTGCCAATGTTATGACAGTTTATGACACAACTTACCTCAATTAAGAGCCGTTTCGGAGTTTTGAAGTTCGGAATCTTAATAAATATGGCTAATTACACGAAATCTAATGATAATATGATGCAAATTACTTATTTAAAATATATTGTTTGTAGCGAAGATCCCTAAAAGTGATTTATTTATTTATTTATTTATTTATTTGTAACGAAACAGATAGTAGGTGGTACATTTCATTAATAACATAGTGCCTTACATAATATGCTCTAACCTACTATCCTATAATATTGTTACAATGCATCCGTTAATAAGGCTCTAATCTAGATATTATATATATATATATATACATATATATACATATGTATATATATATATATATATATATATATATATATATATATATATATATATATATATATATATATATATATATATATATATATATATATATATATATATATATATATATATATATATATATATATATATATATATATATATATATATATATATATATATATATATATATATATATATATATTTTAAGGGTGTAAATTCATTTCAGAGAAATGTCATAGAGATGAATACGACTAGTGTCGAAATATTCTCAGTCATATAATTTCTTCTAAAATAAGTTACTAACATCCATTTCTGTTACAGAAACCATCCTCCTATACTTATTACATCCAAGGGCATACAGTAATTCGGCTGCTAAGAACATCAAGTAACTAAGAACATCATAAGTTATCAATTGCGGAAACAGGTACTGCTGCCCTAAGTATTTGAAGAGGACATTAACTATCGTTTAAATGTTTCTGGTCCACCAGGACCCCAGATAAGTAACTTTTCATGAATCTAATTTTACATATTATTGAAAATTATATATATATATATATATATATATATATATATATATATATATATATATATATATATATATATATATATATATATATATATATATATATATATATATATATATATATATATATATATATATATATATATATATATATATATACATACACATATACATATACATACACACATACATACATAAATATATACACACATATCCACATATTCATATACATACACACACATACATATCTACATATATTTTTATTTTTACATATTATATATATTTTTATTTTTACATTACACTAATGTTTTAGAGTGTATGGACTTTTTGATGTTCGCAAAGGTATCATTGAATATGTCGTTTATTTGGCAGTTCATATCGAACGCGCGACACATCCTACTTATAGGTTTATTATACGAAAAATTATTTGCATGTAATAGGTTGGCAAATGTGTTATTATTTCTGGAATGCCTCTGGGGAACGCGGATTGGAATTTTAGCTAAGCTGGCCGGACTGTCTAGCTTGTTATTAATAAGTTTGTAGAGACACGAGATGTCTGCACTTATTCTACGTTCCTTTAATGATAGTACTTTATGTATATTATGATCTACGGTCGGTACGGTACGGAATGGTTTTTTGTATATTATGATCTACGGTCACTGGCACACCATGTTGGACAGCCGATCTTAGCATATTACATACGCCAGCAAAGAGAGCGGCAATGACATCATGATGCAGATTACAGAGTTCAAGCAACATATTCCAGTATCTCCCCTCCATTTACTGCTGACAAACTAGAGCATTCTTATCAATATATACTTTATACTCAAACTGCGTATGTACTTTATCGTTTCTGGTATTCTGCGGCGGTTTTCGTTTAAGCAATGATTAAAAAAACATTGCCTGGATTGGGGATATCAGGGATATAGGGGATACCAGGTAATTAGCCACTTTTAATAGGATAAAATGAAGAAAAGGCTAATAATTGCCATCAGTCGTTCTAGTAATGAATGTTTTAGATAAAGATATCTCTCCATTGATATATGAACTACAGTAATTTGAAAACGGGATCCAAAACGCCCATTCTCTTTTGTATTGAAAGAGAATGACCATTTTTAAATCTTATTTTCTAAAAATTAATACATAATTGTGTACACATTATTTCATTATTAGTAGGTACCAATAATAACGATTATAGTACCAGTATTAGTAGCAACGAATCGAGTCTTATCGTTTGATAATATTTAATTGAAATATTAATTTTTATCGTCAAATAGGGGGACGTTCAAGTATTAGGTAACGCAATTTGGGGGCAAGGGGGTCTTGTAAAACGTTACGATGCAATAAAAGGGCAGGAGTAGGGGTTCGAGCAATGCGTTAAAATAAAAAAAAACTAGGGAATTAAAATCTCCCAAATTGGCAACCCTTTTCGATTATGTTTTAAAATACAATTACGTTTACGAATAAGTTTTAGAATACGATATTAGAATACGATTTTATTTTGAATAAAATGTTTTATTTCAGTTAGGTTTCCGTTTCTAATTGCAATGCCTAACTTTAAAATAAATATGTTACGAAAATATTTGAGCAAAAACAAACAACGGAAAGACAAATAAACAGCTGATTCTTAAAGAAGAATAGCATGGCCTCGAAATAACATTTATTTGAATTTGAAATTCCAACTCAAACCCAAGTTATCCAAGTTCAAAGTGGCCAGTGTGGAAAAACAGCAATTACAAAGGTAAGGACCCAATATTTATAAATTGTTTTGTCTGGAAATATTTTTCATCCTAACTTTATAAAGGATGTTATATAAATTCGTCAGAGTTTCAATAGTATTAGTCAGAGTTTTAATAGTAGCATTTGTAATTCGCTGCACACCGCAGTGTCGACTTTCATTTCCCCGCATGTCGACAGACCCATTTATGTCAGGATAGGCTGTTCGCCCGGTGGACAACAGCACAAGCCACACTCGACACGTTGCTGAATTTAAACTCGACATTCTATCCATCAATCAAATACCCTAGTTAATTTACTGGTTTTGAGGAATATACCCGGACACACGGTTCTTATTTGTTAACGAAGTTACGCAGCGTTTGGCGCGGTCAACTAGAGCTGTCAACTACAACGGGCGAACCCGTCCCCTCAGAAAGTTGTAACGATATTGGATCGTTCTGTCTCCCGTGAGGTGAGCGCAGAAGACTTGGGACGAAAACACTCCACTATGTTACGCCACTCGCCCGTAAGAAGCCAACGGCTTACCGCGAGATAACCAGGTTAATCACCCAGCGGGCCGACAATTGCCCTTATTACCAGTTGCAACCAGATTACTCCGGTCTTCCGATTAGTTACAGGTTCAAGGTCGCTAGCGCGGGTGACACGGTGTAAACCGAATCTATCGCGGACCACGGCATCCTTTGCCCGGCTCTTCACCCGGTATCGAGTAGACGATTCGTCGTTTCAAGAGCAGTTGCGGTAAGGTGAACAAATATCTCCGCTAAATACGAGACATTACTGTTTTATAGACTCCCCCGGCTGTCGGTCAGAATGCACAATCGATTGGCAGACGCCGCATGGTGCGCAAACCGTCCAGGATAGGAGACTGGCCCGAAGGCCAGCGTCCTACCCTGCCTCTCACTTCTGCGCGGAGGCCGTCAGATGGGTCAGGTTAGGTAGGTCGGTTAAACACACGGGTCAACGAGTTTAACAGACCCAGAACACATGGGTCTCAGTGGCCAAACTGCAACAGGGCCTATTAGCTCCCTGTTGGGCGCGGTCAGTATTTAGGGCGCCTAAGGTCAGGGCGTGTAACCCCCCAGAATGTTGACCGTGTGATGCTATGAATATCCGCCTATGAGTTGTTGCCACCGGGAAACAAGACAGATTCCACGAAAATACTCTAGTCGTGCCAGTAAAACAAAATTAATATACGCATTAATTCCAAGGCAGTTACACAGATGGAGTCAAGATAAACCCACGTACCGTCGAAAGTGATTGATTTGGGGTATGGGTAGATTCGTTGACTAAATCTAACTAGCTTTGAAGATTTGACACATCTAGGTCTAATTTTCAATTTTAAAAAATCGATTGTGTAACCCAAGACTTTCCCGGCAACATACAAGCCCCCCCCCCCCCCCCGACACCTTCTAAAACGCCCCGCCAACGTTCCACCCCACCCCCTGATAGTGATTATGGCAAATGAAGTATATTTGTAGTATTTCCGTGATATTAAAATGGCTACTTTTCAATATGATACAGAATTTTTTCAAATACGGTGGAAATAAAAAAAAATGTGTCGCTTGTATAAGATATATAACTAACGACGCATCTGTGTACCGAATTTCAAGTCTCTAAGTCCAATATTTCGAGATTGAAGTATGAATAGCGCGTCTTCGGGTGGACCGATTTCAACCACCGATTCTAACCCAGGATCGGCTCCCAACGAGGATACTCTTCCAGGGTTAACACCACAAACACACAATTTTGTAAACGCATTCAATTATGATAGCCCGTTCTAAATTTTACCGTGACATGTTTTCGGCACCCAGGGTTGGCTCCCAACGATAAGACTCCTTAACGGTCAACAGCATAGACACGGAATTTTGTAGGTATACGCATTCATTATGATAGTCCTTTCTAAGTTTCATCGCGATAGGGCTGCTGTAACCAGGGTTCGGTTATAATGAAGGGATTCCTCAACGGACAACAGTAGGTACATAAACGAAATATTGTATACGGATTCAATTATGATAGCCTGTTCTAAGTTTCACGCTACAGGGCTGCTGCACCCAGGTTTGGCTTCCAACGAGGGTACTCGTCTACTGTCAACAGCACAAACACGTAATTCTGTATTGCATTCATTTTTGATAGCCTGTTTCACTAGCTCCATAGAGACATGGCTTCTGCACCCAGGATTGGCTCTGCACAGAGCATTTAATAGAGGCTTATTTTAAAGATTGTGTTTTTACTATCAACTTATGATATTAATGTAGTCAGCTATAACTATGGCTGTACTTCTAAAGTTAGCCCGGCTTACGTTACGGTGAGCAAAACCTAGTGGTTCAGCTCTCTCCTTCCCTGGCAAATCCGCCCTCATGCCATATTCGCAAAGCCTTTATCGGCCAGTATTATGCATAACAGCTAGTCGCAGCCTATTCACATCGCTCTTAGTGCATCGTCCATATATAATATCGCAGTGCCAGTCGCGTCGACAGACTCTGATAATCGCCGTGAAGGCTTTCGTTTACATGAATAGGAGTTGGCGGAGCGAGTTGCTAATTGCGTGTCGCAGCCGTAACTAAATAAACTATACAACTTCGCACATAAAGAAGACACAGTTATTAGTCGTATGTCTCCATACTCATCTGGTACTTTTATAACAGTATTATTATAGCTGACATTCTTATTCTCATAATCATTTTACATTTATTCATCATCATCATTAGCCGGTAGACGTCTACTGTTAGGCCTAGGCCTACCCCATGAAATGTTACGACGGGCGGTCTTGAGCCATCTCCATCCATCTACTTCCTGCAATCTTGGTAATGTCATGGGTCTATCTTGTGGGGAACGTCGCACACTGCACTGCCGGTTCGTGGTCGCCATTCGAGAATCATTTTCCCCCAACGGTTGTCGATTCTGCGAGCAATGTGGCCTGATTATTGCCATTTCAAGTTGGGTAATTTTACGACCTTAGTTCTTCTGCAGATTTCCTGATTTCGAGTGTGAAGTATAATGGAGTGTAATGGAGATATTCAGGGTTTATTTATGTATGTTTTCTGTTTCTTAGTTCCACCATAACTTCTAAACGCTTAAACCGATTCAAAAGTGTGTGGTATTGTTAGAATGGTTATATCTTTCCGAATGTCATGGGGTACCTTAACTGCCCAAATATCATAAGTACATTATGTCGCGGGGTTACTTAGCTGCCCAAATAAATAAGTAAGTGTTTGTCTTAATATCCAAATTTAAATAAATAAGCATAAATATATCGTGTCTAGTGTCAAATGATAGGTCTGATTGACTACAATATTGCAATATATATGTCTATATCTATAAGAATAAATACATAAACAAGAAATATGTCATAAAAAAATATATTAAAAATAATTATAATTACAATAGTTCACTTTCTGTAACGGCAGACGTGTTTTTTATTCTTTTTGATATATTTACTTGATTAATCAAGAAAGCTACTCTCACCAGTAAGGCGATGCTAGTAAACGCGCTTTCTATAATAGAACAGGGCCGGACCGAGCTGTCGGCTGCACGCGCTCGTCGTTTGTAAACTGCAGTATTGCCGCCGCTTACAATCTGCGCGCCGCGCTTGTTGTATGCAAAATGGGTACGCTCACAATTAATGGCGCAACAGGAAATTATCTCTCTCGCGAATGCATTTGGAATGAGCTCCTCCACACTGGGGCGTCACTCTCGCGGCTACGTGGTACCGCTACGATATCGACGCCCCGACGCGGGTGCTTTTTTCTTTTACTAGCTGATACGGATTACACAAGTTGATATAAACGGATATCAAGCTGTATGTATAACTTTGGAAGCTAAGAGGCCCAATCCAGTTGGGCCATTATGATCCATGTGTTAGGGGAGGCCCAACTCACAGGTCAGTACCCATCCGGTAGCCTCCACGCAGACGTGAGAGTTCTCCTGTGAATCGTCCTTCGGGCACTCCTGGATGGTTTGCGCATTGTGCGGCGTCAGTTAATCAACTCTACACTCCGAATGATAACCGGGGAAGTCTGGAAATGTCTTGTTTCCTATAGAGCGCGGTAGTTGTTAATTCCCCAATCCTTAAAAACCTTACGGCAACCGCTCTTAAAAAGACCAATCGGCTACCCGATACCGGGTCAACAGCAGGGCAAAGGACACCTTAGTCCGGGATAGATTCGGTAGACACCGAATCACCGCTACGTAAGGGAGAGGACCGCGTAAATTAAGGGAGAGGACCGCGTGTCGGTGTCTCGCGGCAAGGCGTTGGCTTCTCACAGACAGTGGACTGTTTCGTCCAAAAGTGTTCTACGCTCACTCGTAGAAATAACGATCGGCATCGTTAAAACTTCCTGAGGTGACGGGTTCGCCCGTTGTAGTCGACAGATCCAAGTGTATATATAAATACGTGTGCTGAAGTAACTACCCTGAATATACTTACGAATATTACTATGGTAGTTGACTCGAGCCCCCAGAGCGGACGCTTTATGAGTATCCTTGCGAACTGATGCTATCGACCGATAACATCTGGTTTGTCTAGTGAAGTGGCTTTCAAACGATGTGTCGCGGTACAACGGTATGCCGCCAGGTTTTTGAGCTATTCTTTATCAGGTAAGGAAACGCAATATTTACATTTGTGAACTTACAGCAATGAAACTAGGTGCACAAAGTATGTCGCCATAATCGTCTGCTGGAAGAGGACACAAATATCGTGGCTTCGTTTTTCATTCTAGATTTACGCGATCTCCAGGGCGCAAATAACAATTACGACCGAGCGATAGAGCCCGTACGGGTGTCCGTTTCCCCTCGCTGTGCTCCGTCGCCTTCAATGTTCAATTTCTGCGGGATCCCGAGTAGAGGCGGCGCGGCGTGATTCAATAAAGATCCACAGTATCCAGAAATACTCCGTCTGCTGGCAAACAAGTACTCGGGATGCTATTTGTGGGCGAATTCGATTAGTTTGGCTGGATTCTACAGGCGCCATAGGCTAGTACCTACCGCAATATTGTCTCGCTTATTGAATATGACAGTTAATACACGTACATACATACTAATATCATATTTATTTAATTAATTAATTTATGTATTACTAGATCGGCTCAGTGTGACACTAAGGATATTTTCAGTTTAGAATAAGAATAAGAATAATTCATTTTCAAAAACCCGTTCTGGGTATAGAAATTACTTATCTAATGGTATTTCTACAAATAAAATTACAGTTCAAATTACTCATAAAATTATAAAAAAGTCTATACAAAACCTTATAATTGAAAAAAACAAAGAAATTCAAAAATTCAATAACAAAGACATAAAACCTAGAAAAATAAAAAAACAAATAAGAAATAATGAGAAAGCATAGAGAATCAGCAATTCAATAACAAAAATTTACAAAAACTAGAAAAATAGAAAGCATCCAAAGAGTTCTACATAAACTAAATTTAATAAGGATCAAACTAACATTAAAAAAAATACGAATAAAATTATCAAAATATAAAAATCAGAAATTTAAATAACAAATATAAAATCAATTAAAAAATAATAATAAAAAAAATATCTAAAAATATTCAAATTTGAATAATTAAATTAAGTAAAAATAATTATAATCAAGTTGGACCTCTCCCCTCCTCCACTCATACAAAGCAACACAAAAATCGACGAGTTTTCCGAGCCGGGGCAAAAACTTGACTTTGCCCCCCTCCCCCCCCCCCTAACCAGCGATTGAGAATAGTTTTTTTAAACCACGCAACAAATATACCGGGTGGGTTTTTTTTGTGACTGGGGAATAAGAACCCTTAAATAAATGTGCACTTCTTTGTGACTGGGGAATAAGAACCCTTGAATATTTATATTACCTATTTCCTAATAATTTTTACTTATATGGCTATAATATAGAATAAATACATCCAGTGTAGACAACACACATGTCAGACTGTACACAAACCTTCAATCCTTAGTTCCCTGCAAATTTCACTATCTAATATTGCTACAGCTTTACACGTCGAGCTTTCTTTTCTGCGGAAGAATCTAATACCACATCAACTGATAATTATAATGGCACGTTTGAAATAGTAGTTGTTAACAAAGAAATCAACGCTAATTACTCGCACACGTCGCTTGACGTTCGGCCGTTCGGGTTTATTCGGATCCGCTCGTGTGGCCGCTTTCCCTTTTGTCTGCGGGGAGGATTTCTTATAGACGGGACGGGAATCAACGTTCAAAAATCAACCGGATGCGTTCGAAAATCAAATAAACAATCGATAGAACGACGGGCCTAGTATTTTAGTTAAACAAGTTTTTTCTAACAGATGAATTTAGCGACATACTAAATTACCGCCAGAGACAGGTACCCCCAGTTTGCGACCCCCCCCCCCCCCAGCCAGATTAGGAGCTGCTCACACAGAACCATGGAGGGTGGCATTTTTTTTATTTTTTTATTTATTTATTTAGTACTTTATTCATTTTTTTATACATATAGCCACATTATTACCAATGTTATAAAGTACCTCGGAAAAATTTAACACGCAAATGTAGCAAATGGTCAGTGCCCACCTAACTAGGACTTCAATGTCCTATATCTAGGCGGGTCAGAGTAAACAATTAAAATTTGCGATTTAATTTATAAAGAACTAAATTGACTAACGTTTTATTTTTAGAAATACTAAATGTACCTAATTAAAATTTAATATATTATAATATAATATAATAATCTGTATAAATATTACAATGTATATACCTAATCATATTTATGTAATAATATGGTAAGTACATAGATACCTAAATTCGATTATAATAAATAAGAAATATATTATGGTATAAACATTTTTGCAAACATTTATATGTATTATGGTATAAGCAATGTGTCTATGCATCTGTCATAGTGGCCTAGAAATGTCTTTCTGAAATGTACGATTACAAATAATAATATTATGATCGATAGCAACTATTGGTAAATGTAGACTTTTCAGGACATAAAATATGTATTTAATGTTCTGAAAAGGATTTAACAGGATTTTTTTATTATTACAAATTATAGTTTTATTTACAAAATTAAAACAAAATAAAAGCGTTCCAAAGTGACAAAAACGCCATGTACATACAGTTTGGCAAAAAAGAGTAGACCCTACGATTTGGAAAAATGTATATAGCAAAACAGTAATGTGAGACTAGTAAGATTAAATAATCTAAGGATATGTCTCAGTACTGTCTCCCAAAAGACGTATTGAACTCAGACTAGTGTTTCTGCTTTTTTATTGATCATGTAATATCGACGTTTGAACGAGGTTTGAGCTTGAAAGGTAAAAAAAAATGTCATGCCTCCATTAAATAATAATAAATTTTGACTAGGACTGAGAATGGTAGGTACCAACAAATTGTGGTTAAACTATACGAAATGTCAAACAAAACTTAATCTCAAAATATACCTAGAAGTACATTTTGAGACACTGAAAGTGACTTCTCTAGCTTCGCTTCGAATAGTTTTGTTAATTTTTTACGCAATATTAATACAATTTCATGTACATAACCATTAGCATACAACTATCTGACATAAGGCTTAGTGTTGCCACGTCAAATTACTTTCCCTCATTTCGAAATATTTTGTACTCTTTTTTGCCAAACTTTATCTACTCGTACATCTTTTGATCTTTGAATTTCATCCCAGTGACAAATTATTCAACTTTTGCTTCCTAGATTGCCTGCAAAATGTGATGTTTTGGGAAGGTCGCTAGTCATACTTCAATTTCGAAATATTGGACAGACTTGAAAATCGATACACACATGCTTTGTTGGACCGAAATCACATTGTAATTTTTTTGTTAAAATAGCTTATATACAAGCGACAGAAATAGTATTTAAACTCATCAATATTTAAGAAAATACTACATCATATTGGAAAAATACCATTTTAATATCACGGAAAATTCTAGAAATATAGTAAGAAAATACTACTAAAAGACTACAAAAATTCTAGAAACACATTCGAGATTGGGTGGGGGGGGGGGTTGGCACAAGGGAGGAGGAAGAAGAGGGCTTGTCTACTTGCCGGGAAAGTCTTGGGGTGACCCAACCGATTTTTTTGAATAGTTCGTTGTATGATCTCATCGCGCGTTTGAATTTGCGATAAAAAAGGAGTGTCATTCATCTATATATGTTTTCTGTTTGTTTATTCCACAATGGAATTTCTAAACGCTTTAAAACCGTTTAAGTAGTATGTGATATTGTTAGAATCGTTATGTCATTCAGAGTGTCACAGGGTGCCATTACTGTCCTAATATCAAGTAAGTAGTTGTCTTAATGCCCAAATGCCCAAATGTCCAAATGTCTGAATGTCAATAAATTAACATAAATATATATTGTTTAGTGTCAAATTAAAGGTCTGATTGAGTACATTCCGGAAATATACATGTATCTATATGAATAAATACATAAAACATAAATATGTCATTAAAAAACTATAATTAAAAAAAATATAAATACAATAAATAGTTCACTTTCCGTAGCGGCAGTCATTTTTTTTATCTCTTCGTATATAATTTACTTATCAGGCTACTTTTTTCTAGACTATATTTTCCTCTGCCATATTCATATTGTATTTGTGACCCTCTTCTATGTGTCACTTGCACTAAATGCGATATGGATTACTCTAACTGACGTTTTTTTTGTTAGTTTTATGGCGCTTCCAATCGTAACCTAGAAACGAGGCTCAATGATAAAAAGCATAATCGAGAGAGAAAACTAAATTAGAAAGTCATAACACAGCATAATCAGATCAGAGTAGACAATTTAATTAAATCTGCTGTGTGTGACGTTTGGCTGAGAATCCCAGCGAGAAATCCTGAAATCGCTAACACAGCTGTAATTGCATTTAACATGTCTCATCACGGCCAACTCTCCGCACAATTGCAGAAAACTGTTTGCAAAGTTCCTATTCAGTATTGACCGGATATTGTTAATTACATATGTTTACTTGAAGGATATCTAGGGTTATTGGGAAACAAAAGTTATTTAAAAAGAAACGGAGAATTTTATAAATCCTAATAAAAACAAAATTTCTTACTGGAAAACTTCTTCATAAATCTAAGTTGTTATTGGATATTTAAGTTGAAGTTCTCGATATTTTGAATTCTCGACTTCTAATAAGCCTATATATCCTTCAAATGAACATGTGTATGCTGAAGTACGTGTATGTGTATGAACATGTGTATGTGTATGCTAAAAATCTGAAGAAGAATGATTAGTAGCGTTAGGGGCTCTCTAGACGATCAAGCATCGCGTTACGGGCTGGGAGAGGATCGTAAACCGCAGGAAATATACAATTATATTTTTAAATATTTACCAAAAATTAATAATTTTGTGGTTTTATACCAGGGAGTCACGTCATTCATCAATGAATTAAGTCTAATTAACGTGACTCCCTGGTAACGTGACTCACTATTCTAAATAACGATTTTCGATGGACGGTCGCTAAGCTCGTTCCTATATTTTAAGCAACCGTTCTAAATAAGGCCGAAATTCTGTAAGCGCTCTAACTTTATTTCCAGCGAGGTATGCAACGACCGCATACTCGAGAATAGGTAGTAGAGAATAGGTAGAGTCATTGATTTTATAATATAACATCAATGGTAGAGTGTTTGCACTAAGGTCTGCTTTACACTAGCCGGTTGAATTTTATCCAACCGTCGCAGGCCTGAATAAATACAACTACGGCGTGGCGTGCAGCGAAGTGTGCCTTCCATGAAAGAGTATGGTCGATGGGTAATTTTTTATCATACTTAAATATTCGATAACATTGTGGTCGATTTGAACTGGCTATGAAGATCAATCGCGACAAGAGTTTTTGTTCGCCAATCGCAATTGACCGTAATTTGGCTCTCCTTTTGGCTCAGTTTGATATGTGGTTCAAATTTTCTGTAACGCCAACCCTAATATCGATTGATTTAGAATTGGTCTTGGAAAAAATAATTATTATATTACTCTTCCACATTTTTGTGATAAAGTCATTTCCTTTAACATTAATTTAATTCAAAATTGATATTTTAATTTTAATTCAAATCTCTTACCCCTCTAAAATTTGTCCGTAATATCTTCTCCACTTACCTGTAAAAAAGAAAAAAAATAAATTAATTCAATGCAACGTATCTATTCTTCAAGACTTAAGACCTTAAAATATCTATATTATTGTCAATATAAATGACATAATTTATATGAATTTAAGACTGTCGCGGTTATTTAACATGATAAAAGGGTTTAAAAAAGAATTTATAGTGTGAATTTTATAGCACTTGACGTTTCGGCGTAGTTGCAACCACCGTTGTCCAGGGTAGACTGAAGCGCTGTCAATCGTCGGGTGCTACAAAAACGTCGAATGCTACAAAATTCACGCGGTAATTTCGTTTTTAAACATTTTTTATAATACATAATTTAATTCTAAATAAATGAGTACCTTGGAGTATCAGTTCAAAAAGGCTTCATGCGTGGCGTCTCAGGCTGCCTCGAGCACAATTCTCTCCTGGCTGCTGCCATCAAGGATGCGAGACAGCACGAACGCCAAATCAATGTATGCTGGCTCGACCTAGAGAATGCCTTTGGGTCAGTCCGACACAGTCTCCTCCACTTTGCACTCCGCTGGTACAACTTCCCACCAGTCGTGCGTGACATTGTAGCCTCCTACTACAACTGTCTGACTTTCCATGTTAAAACGCAAGAATGGACTACCCGCTCTATACCATATTCAATTGGACTATTTCAGGGCTGTTGCCTCTCCCCGACGATTTTTAATATAGTTTTTAATATACTGCTGGAAAGCCTGACCCAGTTTGACAGGAAGTGGGGCTACCGTTTTAAAACAGACGGCCAATACACCTCGTCGTGCCTCGCTTTTGCCGACGACCTAACTTTCATCACCAGAAGCCCCAAGCAGCTTTCCCTGCTATTACAGAAAGTGGAGCTTTTCTGCGACTGGTCAGGCTGTATAAAAGTGAAGCCCTCCAAATGTTTTTGCCTTGGACTCGCCCGCATGGGCACAAAATTTACATCCTATGACCCCAAATTGGTCTATAAGGGCTCTAATATCTCCCTTATAGACCCAAACAATCATTTCAAATTCCTCGGCAGAAAAATCACCCATCAGGGAAAAGACATCTCGGGCGACCATGTTATAGAGCATTTCAAAAGTTTCCTGGCGAAAATAGATGCCTTGCTAATTTCTGGCCCTCGTAAGGCCTGGATCTATGACAATTATCTAACGTCACATTTGTCATGGCCCTTTCTTATTTACGATTTTACCAAAACCCAACTGTCCCGTCTAGATGCGCTGGTGACAGCTAGTTTAAAATCCTGGCTGTCCTTAGCCAAACCAGCTGACCCCTCGACTCTCTTCAGGTCCAAACAAAATTTTGGGCTAGCGCTTAAACTGCCCTCTCTGCTCTACGCCAACTCCAGAATAACCAAAAATTCGATTCTGTGCAATTCCAAAGATCCGGCAATATCGAAGCACGTAATAAGTGGCCGTAGTGATTCAAATGATCTACAAGCCCGCGTAGACTTCCACAAAAAGTTCCTTACTGGAATCAGCCAGAATGGCACTGGTCTGGGGTATGGCAGTACAACCACGAGCGACGTGGACTTGAAGAAGTCTCTTTTGCGGGGAGATTACGACAGCAAGAGTATGGCTCATGCTATTGGCCTTCAATGCCAGAATGATTGGACAACAATTAGGGACTTTTGCATTCCGCCTACAATGCACTGGAAGGTAATGCTCTATGACTGGACGCCAGAGATGCTGAAATTTTATTTGAATGCCTTTCAGCATACACTTCCAGACCCCAGTAACCTCGCTCGTTGGAGCTTTGCCGAGGATAGTTCTTGTCCCCTCTGTAGCAATACCCCTTGCACAGCTAGACACAT